>OX030948.1:113280411-113880411 GCA_943735915.1 Pherbina coryleti | reverse complement strand
TATTCCAGGACGCACAAATGACGAGGATTGCGAATCATGGAAGCTTTGCGTCCCTTCTCAACTTCGGTCTCGAGTACTTTCCGAAAATCATAATAATCCATGTGCGGGGCATATGGGAATCAGGAAGACAACAGCTCGAAGAGCAAATCTCTACTACTGGCCTGGTATGGCTCGCGATATACGACGGCACATAAAACTTTGCGAATCGTGCCAAAAATACAAACCGAACCAGAGCAAACCTGCCGGACAGATGTTGACACAGATTGCAGACGAACCATGGTCCATCCTTTGTGCGGATTTTGTAGGCCCACTTCCTCGTTCCACGCATGGAAATACGATGCTGCTGGTGATGTTCGATAAATTCTCAAAATGGACGGAGATAGTTCCACTACGACGAGCTACGGGGGACACATTAAGCAAAGCATTGCGGGAGCGGATCATATCGAGATACGGGGTCCCAAAAGTTTTGGTGACGGACAATGGGTCACAATTTTGCAGCAAGGTTTTCCAACGCTTTCTCAAGGACATGGGGATCAGGCAACAGTTCACGGCACCCTACACGCCGCAGGAAAATCCCACTGAAAGAGCAAATAGGAACGTGAAGAGGATGATAGCACAGTTGACTGGAAGAGACCAACGCAGATGGGATGATCTACTACCTGAGATTTCTCTAGCGCTAAATACAAGTGTTTCGGACACCACCGGTTATACACCTGCATTCTTGACGCAAGGAAGAGAACCGAGACTGCCAAAGGCGCTCTTTGATGAACAGACGCTGGGCACAGGAACGTGCCCCCAAAACCCCGTTGGTAGAGCAGATCGACTGAAGGAAGTATTTCAAATGGTTCGGCGGAACCTCGAAAAGGCAGCACAGGATCAAGCAAGATACTACAACCTCAGGAGGAGGGCGTGGCGACCAGAGGTGGGACAGCTGGTACTCCTAAGGCAACACCAACTGTCGAAAGCAGTCGACAATTTCGCAGCCAAACTCGCACCTCGGTACGACGGACCTTACCGAGTCGTGGGGTTCACTTCTCCAGTCATCGTACAACTTCAGGGCGACGAAGACAGTAGTGTACGGACAGCACACGTGAGCGAACTGAAAGAATTTCACACCGAAGAACCAAACGAGAACGAAAGCCAGTTACGACATCAAATACACCCAAAGCAACTACCGAGTCACGATAACGGTAAGTAGCATCGTACTCAGCCTTCTACCTGGAAGTAAGGGGGGGGGGGTGTAAGGAAACATAAATTCGCTGAATTTATGCCTTACAGTTCCCTATAAAACACCGCTGCACAAAGGGCCCCGAAAAACATGAACCCGCCCTGCAACCCTAAACCGCACCTGGACAAGAACCCGCGAACCGCCTCTGTCCATAAAACACGCAGCTGGGTGACCCGCAAACAAACAATAACAACACATACAGCAAGCCAGTGGCCTGATCAATTGGCACAACAACAACAAACGAAGAAATGTTTGTGACCCGCAAACCAACAATAACAACACATACAGCAAGCCAGTGGCCTGATCAATTGGCACAACAACAAAACAATATAACGAAGTCACAAGCAAAAACACACAAACAACATGCATTCTATGCACCCACACGTGGCAATAACAAAACACATAGGGGTCATTAAACAGCGACTATGACAACAATAACATGCAAGGCAAAAGGTTGCCGCTATCTCTAGGCGAGAAAAATTCAAGGTCGAGATCAAATAGAAATTGGCGACACAAACAAGGTCCCGTTACCCTTTTTGGGGATAAAAGGAGTCAGCGAACCAACAGTGGGCTCTTTTGTAGTCAACACGCGAACAACGCACATCGGTGAGTCAAGTGACATAGTGAACAAGTGACCGAGAGAACAAGTGACAAAGTGAACAAGTGACAAGTGTACAAGGGTACAAGTGACTACGCACGAGTGACTAAAGGCAGTCGTAAAACAGTGTTTCTTGTCGACCCGAGTGGTTTTATACCGGACGGCCGGCGATAAACACACTAGTGACATCACGAACGGTGTCCTTTTTCTGTCGACCCGAGTGGTTTCATACCGGACGGTCTGCTCTAAAAGCATCCAAGTGGTCGCGCTAATACAGTTCAGCACACTGCGACAACACCAACGACCGACTGTTACATCCGGCCCGAGCGGTTTCATACCGGACGGCTCATCCTGGTGAACAGTGTTTCTTGTCGGCCCGAGTGGTTTCATATCGGACGGCCGGTCATAAAACATACCAGTGGCATCACGAACAGTGTTTTTTCTGTCGACCCGAGTGGTTTCATACCGGACGGTCTGCTCTAAAAGCATCCAAGTCGATCGCCACTAGGTTCAGACCATATTTTCGTACAAGGCTAACGACCAAGCATACATCCTGCCGAGTGGTTCTATACCGGACGGCCCATCGCAAGTACCCAGAGGACAGACAAACGAACAGAATCCACGGATCCCACTTCAAAGGACTTCGAGGGAAATCAGGAGCAACGGCCATTATTTAACAGATGAATAAAGAAAATATGTGAAATGATTTTTTTCTTTTGTGAAAACAAATATTTTTGAAGTGAAACTTCTTAGGCGGCGCTTCGAAATTTGAATGAGAATATTGAGGAGTGAAATTTCAAGGTCAATTTACTTCATTTCGTTACACGATAGAGAAGAAAGATATGTTGTACAGTAGATAGAATGAGAGAGATATACATTGTATAAAAGACTGAAAAAAATTTCTTTGTCAGCGCTGAGTATTGAACCTGCAATCTCAGTTTTATAAAGCCAACGTGCTATATGCTGGGCTAAAGTCTTCATATAATAATGTTGTCTACATACCAATTAATCAAACTACTTTTGCTGTAGATGCCCTGCGGGAAAATAAACAGCGCTCCTAGCGGGAAAATATAACAGCCTTATTCATAAACACATTTTAGAGGCAGTGTAACTTTAAACAAGAAAACGCTATTCATAAACATTTTCGCAACCATGTTTTTTGTTTGTATTTTCGTTTAATATCAAAGACATGCTCCATATGCGCCCTTTGCAGCATTTTTTTTATGTGGCGGCCATTGCAAATCCATTGGAATTCTTAATTTTTGTAGAGATTTTCTTTAGTTCAGACACAAACCTTACAAACATGAGCAGCGAATGAAAAAATGTTTATGAATAAAGTCCAAGAATGATAGAAAAATAGATTGCGCAGATAGTAAAAATAATTTTCTACGATCTGCGCATCTACGTTACGATAGACTTACGATATGAGCTTACGATATGGCTTTCTGCCAAGTCTTGTTAAAAATGTGAACAAATATGAAACAATGGCAAAAGATTCAAGAAACAAACTTGGTCTAGCGTGACGTCATGATCGTAAAAAATACTTTGTTCGTAGCTAGAAATGTCAAAATGAAAAGTAAACAACATAACGGACCTGCGCAATGCGTAATCTATTTTTCTATCATTCTTGAATAAAGCGTAGTATGCTGTAGAAACGAAAATTTCTTAGCATTTAATTCTACACCCGAACTATTAGTGTAGAGTCAAAAATGTTTGTATGGAGAAAAAAGTAACTACAGTACGACCTTGCTCAATGCAACTAATAGAAATTCGGGCAATTGACATAGTTAACGTTGAAGAAACGCAATTAAACTTCTAAACATAAAGCTTTATGTCTCTGAATCTTAGATATTGTGGGTTAATGCACTTTGTATCCTTAAATATTGTTTGAATAGATTTTTCATTAAAAATGTATTTTACAAGCAAAGAAGAACTGAAAGAATATAAGATAAAAGTTTATGCAAGTTTACGCAAATGCAAGTTGCGATAATTGTGCAATTCCATGACGCCAACTTGACACTGTGCGCAAGAAAAGTTGGAATAAGTTCTTTCAATAGATAACTATTTTATACATATCTTAGTTATATAATTTTATATCGAACTATTTACTATTAATAATAGTAAGTATAATGTGTGTGTGAAAGTTTTAGTTATCTTTTCACATTTAAAGTTTTGAACAAAAAAGTATTTATAAGGCTTAATTTTTTTAAAGCAAAATTAATTACTAAAATTTGTCCCATAGTTTTTGAGTACAAAATAACCGGTAATTTTTGATTTTTAGTTTTTAAGGCAGAAATAAAAATGAAAGTTAAGATCAAGTTTACAGTTGAGGTAGATTTATTGTTGTGACATTGTTCTGTGAAACTCCTTATTAATATGCCAAAAAAAATTTTTGGAAAACAAATTTATAAATGCACCTGAAGCTCCCATTGGCAAAAAAATCGCTCATTGTAGTTATGTAAAATAAAAAAATCCCTTTTTAAGAAATTATTCTCTTAATATGCGGAATATGCAACACTTGATTTTCTCACGATCATACTCTCGCTCTCAAACTTTCAATAAAGCTACGCTCTGAGTTTTCTCCCTAGTGCAGCGATGGGTTCTATTCCAGATAGAACTCTATGCCACGTTACGTTGCGTAGCTTTACGATTGCATAATCGAGCCTTTACACTAAAATCGTTCTTATTCTAGAAAAGAAAGAGTGTATACAAAGAAGAAGTTTCACTTCTTTACTGTATACACGGTATACTGTATCTTTTTTTTTTTTAATAAAGACTTAAGTAGTGAGTTTAAGTTAACCCTCGTATTTATAATTTAAAGAGACTAAGGAAATAATTTTTTGAACGAACCCCGGCTATCCGGCGAGCTAACCCCGGCTACAAAGTTCGTTACAAATGGCGCCCGAGCAGGGACTCAAACAGTGAAAAAAAAAAAAAGGACTCGAATAAGTGAAAAAAAAAATCAGAATATTTAACCAATAGTGGGAAAAAAAAAAAAAAACTTTCAAAGTAGTGAAAGAGAACCCCAGAGAAATCAAGCAAAAAAAAAAAAAAAAAGAAAAAAAAAATAAACTTTAAGTGAAAAAAAACGCAGCAAAATTGAAACAACAGTGTGAAAAAAAAAACTCTCAGAGAAATTAAACGAACAGTGACAAGAATAAAAACAGTGAAAAGAAAAGCATAATGGTGAAGACCGGGTGGCTGTACTCCCTCTCAAAAGAACAATTGCAGTCGTATATGCAAGAGTTCGACCTAAATGGAGATGGTGTCATGGAGGAACTAAGAAGACGGTTCTCCAAATGGATTGCCGGCGCGGAATTTAGCCCATCACAGAAGCAGAGACTGGAAGAGCTCGAAGCGCGGCACAGTTGCAGTCTGTCGCCAATTCCAGAGATAGCGTTACCATTTTCGAAGGGGCAGAGGGCACCGACAGGCACAACGCCAAATTTTGAACTACCTGAAGAGCGACAGTTTCGCCATCACATACCAGAAGAGGGTGCCGAAAGTGAGGAAATGAGGATACAATCTTGTCACGCCGTGATTGATCAGGTACGGAAGTGGTCCGTAAAATATGATGGCGGTAAAGATCCAAACGCGTTTATCGAGAGGATAGAAGAGTTAGCCACAGCATATGGAATTAATAAAGATCTGCTCCCAAGGTCAATGCCCGAACTCCTAAAAGATAAGGCGCTAGCATGGTGGCGAAATAATAACAGGCAGTGGACTACATGGGTGCTATTCAAGAGGGATCTACTTAAATTTTTTTTGCATACACGACATTTTGAGCGTCTGGAGGATGAAATTCGAAATCGACAACAGAGACCTAAGGAACCTTTTAAGGACTATGTCCTCACTCTTCAGAGCCTTATGCGCCAGGCTTGTTTCACAGAGGAACAACAATTACAACAGATCTACAAAAATCTTCAACCAGATTACCTGCTTTACATACGCCGAAAGGATTTCAACAACCTGGACGAACTGATGGCCATGGCAGATGATTTTGAGGTAATTCAAGCGGACCAAGGGAAAGGGCAACCTCGAACGGGCCTGCCTCGTATGCGTCACGAGCAGCTCCGCATGATCCCAACAGTTCCAGAGAACACCCGGATAAATCCTAAGACAGCTTGTCGTTGGTGTGGTCAGGAGGGCCATTTCAAGAGAGAATGCCGAAATACAAGAGTGTTGTTTTGCTGGGAGTGTGGCCGACGGAACACACTTACGGTGGAGTGCTGTTGGCGGCAAGTGGGAAAACGGCCAAGGATCCACTCAACGACGGGGTGTGGAGGGATCCAAGCGTCAGGGCAGAACCCGGTTGAACTAACTAAGCTAGGAGTCGACGAAAACCGAATCTTTGCTACAATCACACTAGACGAAGAAGCAGCAATTGCAACCATCGACACGGGTGCAACGAGAAGTTTTATAAGTGAGGTCTTTGCAGAAAAGATTATGAAACGAGGGAAACGGGTATTGGTAAAGGTCTCAGTGAGGATGGCAGATGGTACCATACGTGAAGTCAGTCAAGGGATACAAGTAGAGGTCAGGCTGGGGACGGCTCGCTGTCATATGACACTATTGATCCTTCCAGGCGTAATAGACAACGTGATCTTAGGCATGGATTTCCTTCAGACAACTTCCGCGGAGATTAGTTGTGGAGGTGAAACCATCAGGTTGCATAGAGAGGAGGAACCAACGAAAAAACATAACGTTCGCGTGTGTGCAGTGGCCCGTGGGACAATTTCAGACAGCGTGAACAAAGCGAAGGAGACGGAACGTGCAAATCAACGGGAAAAGCTAAATAAACGGACCGGCCAGTGCACTACACGAACAGCTAGAGACGGTCCAACGGACGAGGAAAACAGAAGGCGTGGGGATACAATCCCGGAAAAGGAACTGGTGAAAAACTTGCTACAGAAGGAACTGCAGGATTTCGAAACGCTACGTGCAATTATCACTGATCAGCAAGGTTGTAAGTGGTATGATTCAAAGATTTCGACGGTAAAGCGAGAACCGGAGAAGTTACCCGATTACAGCATCGTTCAGGGGCAGCAATACCGCCATATTCCAGGACGCACAAATGACGAGGATTGCGAATCATGGAAGCTTTGCGTCCCTTCTCAACTTCGGTCTCGAGTACTTTCCGAAAATCATAATAATCCATGTGCGGGGCATATGGGAATCAGGAAGACAACAGCTCGAAGAGCAAATCTCTACTACTGGCCTGGTATGGCTCGCGATATACGACGGCACATAAAACTTTGCGAATCGTGCCAAAAATACAAACCGAACCAGAGCAAACCTGCCGGACAGATGTTGACACAGATTGCAGACGAACCATGGTCCATCCTTTGTGCGGATTTTGTAGGCCCACTTCCTCGTTCCACGCATGGAAATACGATGCTGCTGGTGATGTTCGATAAATTCTCAAAATGGACGGAGATAGTTCCACTACGACGAGCTACGGGGGACACATTAAGCAAAGCATTGCGGGAGCGGATCATATCGAGATACGGGGTCCCAAAAGTTTTGGTGACGGACAATGGGTCACAATTTTGCAGCAAGGTTTTCCAACGCTTTCTCAAGGACATGGGGATCAGGCAACAGTTCACGGCACCCTACACGCCGCAGGAAAATCCCACTGAAAGAGCAAATAGGAACGTGAAGAGGATGATAGCACAGTTGACTGGAAGAGACCAACGCAGATGGGATGATCTACTACCTGAGATTTCTCTAGCGCTAAATACAAGTGTTTCGGACACCACCGGTTATACACCTGCATTCTTGACGCAAGGAAGAGAACCGAGACTGCCAAAGGCGCTCTTTGATGAACAGACGCTGGGCACAGGAACGAGCCCCCAAAACCCCGTTGGTAAAGCAGATCGACTGAAGGAAGTATTTCAAATGGTTCGGCGGAACCTCGAAAAGGCAGCACAGGATCAAGCAAGATACTACAACCTCAGGAGGAGGGCGTGGCGACCAGAGGTGGGACAGCTGGTACTCCTAAGGCAACACCAACTGTCGAAAGCAGTCGACAATTTCGCAGCCAAACTCGCACCTCGGTACGACGGACCTTACCGAGTCGTGGGGTTCACTTCTCCAGTCATCGTACAACTTCAGGGCGACGAAGACAGTAGTGTACGGACAGCACACGTGAGCGAACTGAAAGAATTTCACACCGAAGAACCAAACGAGAACGAAAGCCAGTTACGACATCAAATACACCCAAAGCAACTACCGAGTCACGATAACGGTAAGTAGCATCGTACTCAGCCTTCTACCTGGAAGTAAGGGGGGGGGGGGGTGTAAGGAAACATAAATTCGCTGAATTTATGCCTTACAGTTCCCTATAAAACACCGCTGCACAAAGGGCCCCGAAAAACATGAACCCGCCCTGCAACCCTAAACCGCACCTGGACAAGAACCCGCGAACCGCCTCTGTCCATAAAACACGCAGCTGGGTGACCCGCAAACAAACAATAACAACACATACAGCAAGCCAGTGGCCTGATCAATTGGCACAACAACAACAAACGAAGAAATGTTTGTGACCCGCAAACCAACAATAACAACACATACAGCAAGCCAGTGGCCTGATCAATTGGCACAACAACAAAACAATATAACGAAGTCACAAGCAAAAACACACAAACAACATGCATTCTATGCACCCACACGTGGCAATAACAAAACACATAGGGGTCATTAAACAGCGACTATGACAACAATAACATGCAAGGCAAAAGGTTGCCGCTATCTCTAGGCGAGAAAAATTCAAGGTCGAGATCAAATAGAAATTGGCGACACAAACAAGGTCCCGTTACCCTTTTTGGGGATAAAAGGAGTCAGCGAACGAACAGTGGGCTCTTTTGTAGTCAACACGCGAACAACGCACATCGGTGAGTCAAGTGACATAGTGAACAAGTGACCGAGAGAACAAGTGACAAAGTGAACAAGTGACAAGTGTACAAGGGTACAAGTGACTACGCACGAGTGACTAAAGGCAGTCGTAAAACAGTGTTTCTTGTCGACCCGAGTGGTTTTATACCGGACGGCCGGCGATAAACACACTAGTGACATCACGAACGGTGTCCTTTTTCTGTCGACCCGAGTGGTTTCATACCGGACGGTCTGCTCTAAAAGCATCCAAGTGGTCGCGCTAATACAGTTCAGCACACTGCGACAACACCAACGACCGACTGTTACATCCGGCCCGAGCGGTTTCATACCGGACGGCTCATCCTGGTGAACAGTGTTTCTTGTCGGCCCGAGTGGTTTCATATCGGACGGCCGGTCATAAAACATACCAGTGGCATCACGAACAGTGTTTTTTCTGTCGACCCGAGTGGTTTCATACCGGACGGTCTGCTCTAAAAGCATCCAAGTCGATCGCCACTAGGTTCAGACCATATTTTCGTACAAGGCTAACGACCAAGCATACATCCTGCCGAGTGGTTCTATACCGGACGGCCCATCGCAAGTACCCAGAGGACAGACAAACGAACAGAATCCACGGATCCCACTTCAAAGGACTTCGAGGGAAATCAGGAGCAACGGCCATTATTTAACAGATGAATAAAGAAAATATGTGAAATGATTTTTTTCTTTTGTGAAAACAAATATTTTTGAAGTGAAACTTCTTAGGCGGTGCTTCGAAATTTGAATGAGAATATTGAGGAGTGAAATTTCAAGGTCAATTTACTTCATTTCGTTACACGATAGAGAAGAAAGATATGTTGTACAGTAGATAGAATGAGAGAGATATACATTGTATAAAAGACTGAAAAAAATTTCTTTGTCAGCGCTGAGTATTGAACCTGCAATCTCAGTTTTATAAAGCCAACGTGCTATATGCTGGGCTAAAGTCTTCATATAATAATGTTGTCTACATACCAATTAATCAAACTACTTTTGCTGTAGATGCCCTGCGGGAAAATAAACAGCGCTCCTAGCGGGAAAATATAACAGCCTTATTCATAAACACATTTTAGAGGCAGTGTAACTTTAAACAAGAAAACGCTATTCATAAACATTTCGCAACCATGTTTTTTGTTTGTATTTTCGTTTAATATCAAAGACATGCTCCATATGCGCCCTTTGCAGCATTTTTTTTATGTGGCGGCCATTGCAAATCCATTGGAATTCTTAATTTTTGTAGAGATTTTCTTTAGTTCAGACACAAACCTTACAAACATGAGCAGCGAATGAAAAAATGTTTATGAATAAAGTCCAAGAATGATAGAAAAATAGATTGCGCAGATAGTAAAAATAATTTTCTACGATCTGCGCATCTACGTTACGATAGACTTACGATATGAGCTTACGATATGGCTTTCTGCCAAGTCTTGTTAAAAATGTGAACAAATATGAAACAATGGCAAAAGATTCAAGAAACAAACTTGGTCTAGCGTGACGTCATGATCGTAAAAAATACTTTGTTCGTAGCTAGAAATGTCAAAATGAAAAGTAAACAACATAACGGACCTGCGCAATGCGTAATCTATTTTTCTATCATTCTTGAATAAAGCGTAGTATGCTGTAGAAACGAAAATTTCTTAGCATTTAATTCTACACCCGAACTATTAGTGTAGAGTCAAAAATGTTTGTATGGAGAAAAAAGTAACTACAGTACGACCTTGCTCAATGCAACTAATAGAAATTCGGGCAATTGACATAGTTAACGTTGAAGAAACGCAATTAAACTTCTAAACATAAAGCTTTATGTCTCTGAATCTTAGATATTGTGGGTTAATGCACTTTGTATCCTTAAATATTGTTTGAATAGATTTTTCATTAAAAATGTATTTTACAAGCAAAGAAGAACTGAAAGAATATAAGATAAAAGTTTATGCAAGTTTACGCAAATGCAAGTTGCGATAATTGTGCAATTCCATGACGCCAACTTGACACTGTGCGCAAGAAAAGTTGGAATAAGTTCTTTCAATAGATAACTATTTTATACATATCTTAGTTATATAATTTTATATCGAACTATTTACTATTAATAATAGTAAGTATAATGTGTGTGTGAAAGTTTTAGTTATCTTTTCACATTTAAAGTTTTGAACAAAAAAGTATTTATAAGGCTTAATTTTTTTAAAGCAAAATTAATTACTAAAATTTGTCCCATAGTTTTTGAGTACAAAATAACCGGTAATTTTTGATTTTTAGTTTTTAAGACAGAAATAAAAATGAAAGTTAAGATCAAGTTTACAGTTGAGGTAGATTTATTGTTGTGACATTGTTCTGTGAAACTCCTTATTAATATGCCAAAAAAAAATTTTTGGAAAACAAATTTATAAATGCACCTGAAGCTCCCATTGGCAAAAAAATCGCTCATTGTAGTTATGTAAAATAAAAAAATCCCTTTTTAAGAAATTATTCTCTTAATATGCGGAATATGCAACACTTGATTTTCTCACGATCATACTCTCGCTCTCAAACTTTCAATAAAGCTACGCTCTGAGTTTTCTCCCTAGTGCAGCGATGGGTTCTATTCCAGATAGAACTCTACGCCACGTTACGTTGCGTAGCTTTACGATTGCATAATCGAGCCTTTACACTAAAATCGTTCTTATTCTAGAAAAGAAAGAGTGTATACAAAGAAGAAGTTTCACTTCTTTACTGTATACACGGTATACTGTATCTTTTTTTTTTTTAATAAAGACTTAAGTAGTGAGTTTAAGTTAACCCTCGTATTTATAATTTAAAGAGACTAAGGAAATAATTTTTTGAACGAACCCCGGCTATCCGGCGAGCTAACCCCGGCTACAAAGTTCGTTACAAATGGCGCCCGAGCAGGGACTCAAACAGTGAAAAAAAAAAAGGACTCGAATAAGTGAAAAAAAAATCAGAATATTTAACCAACAGTGGGAAAAAAAAAAAAAACTTTCAAAGTAGTGAAAGAGAACCCCAGAGAAATCAAGCAAAAAAAAAAAAAAAAAGAAAAAAAAAATAAACTTTAAGTGAAAAAAAACGCAGCAAAATTGAAACAACAGTGTGAAAAAAAAAACTCTCAGAGAAATTAAACGAACAGTGACAAGAATAAAAACAGTGAAAAGAAAAGCATAATGGTGAAGACCGGGTGGCTGTACTCCCTCTCAAAAGAACAATTGCAGTCGTATATGCAAGAGTTCGACCTAAATGGAGATGGTGTCATGGAGGAACTAAGAAGACGGTTCTCCAAATGGATTGCCGGCGCGGAATTTAGCCCATCACAGAAGCAGAGACTGGAAGAGCTCGAAGCGCGGCACAGTTGCAGTCTGTCGCCAATTCCAGAGATAGCGTTACCATTTTCGAAGGGGCAGAGGGCACCGACAGGCACAACGCCAAATTTTGAACTACCTGAAGAGCGACAGTTTCGCCATCACATACCAGAAGAGGGTGCCGAAAGTGAGGAAATGAGGATACAATCTTGTCACGCCGTGATTGATCAGGTACGGAAGTGGTCCGTAAAATATGATGGCGGTAAAGATCCAAACGCGTTTATCGAGAGGATAGAAGAGTTAGCCACAGCATATGGAATTAATAAAGATCTGCTCCCAAGGTCAATGCCCGAACTCCTAAAAGATAAGGCGCTAGCATGGTGGCGAAATAATAACAGGCAGTGGACTACATGGGTGCTATTCAAGAGGGATCTACTTAAATTTTTTTTGCATACACGACATTTTGAGCGTCTGGAGGATGAAATTCGAAATCGACAACAGAGACCTAGGGAACCTTTTAAGGACTATGTCCTCACTCTTCAGAGCCTTATGCGCCAGGCTTGTTTCACAGAGGAACAACAATTACAACAGATCTACAAAAATCTTCAACCAGATTACCTGCTTTACATACGCCGAAAGGATTTCAACAACCTGGACGAACTGATGGCCATGGCAGATGATTTTGAGGTAATTCAAGCGGACCAAGGGAAAGGGCAACCTCGAACGGGCCTGCCTCGTATGCGTCACGAGCAGCTCCGCATGATCCCAACAGTTCCAGAGAACACCCGGATAAATCCTAAGACAGCTTGTCGTTGGTGTGGTCAGGAGGGCCATTTCAAGAGAGAATGCCGAAATACAAGAGTGTTGTTTTGCTGGGAGTGTGGCCGACGGAACACACTTACGGTGGAGTGCTGTTGGCGGCAAGTGGGAAAACGGCCAAGGATCCACTCAACGACGGGGTGTGGAGGGATCCAAGCGTCAGGGCAGACCCCGGTTGAACTAACTAAGCTAGGAGTCGACGAAAACCGAATCTTTGCTACAATCACACTAGACGAAGAAGCAGCAATTGCAACCATCGACACGGGTGCAACGAGAAGTTTTATAAGTGAGGTCTTTGCAGAAAAGATTATGAAACGAGGGAAACGGGTATTGGTAAAGGTCTCAGTGAGGATGGCAGATGGTACCATACGTGAAGTCAGTCAAGGGATACAAGTAGAGGTCAGGCTGGGGACGGCTCGCTGTCATATGACACTATTGATCCTTCCAGGCGTAATAGACAACGTGATCTTAGGCATGGATTTCCTTCAGACAACTTCCGCGGAGATTAGTTGTGGAGGTGAAACCATCAGGTTGCATAGAGAGGAGGAACCAACGAAAAAACATAACGTTCGCGTGTGTGCAGTGGCCCGTGGGACAATTTCAGACAGCGTGAACAAAGCGAAGGAGACGGAACGTGCAAATCAACGGGAAAAGCTAAATAAACGGACCGGCCAGTGCACTACACGAACAGCTAGAGACGGTCCAACGGACGAGGAAAACAGAAGGCGTGGGGATACAATCCCGGAAAAGGAACTGGTGAAAAACTTGCTACAGAAGGAACTGCAGGATTTCGAAACGCTACGTGCAATTATCACTGATCAGCAAGGTTGTAAGTGGTATGATTCAAAGATTTCGACGGTAAAGCGAGAACCGGAGAAGTTACCCGATTACAGCATCGTTCAGGGGCAGCAATACCGCCATATTCCAGGACGCACAAATGACGAGGATTGCGAATCATGGAAGCTTTGCGTCCCTTCTCAACTTCGGTCTCGAGTACTTTCCGAAAATCATAATAATCCATGTGCGGGGCATATGGGAATCAGGAAGACAACAGCTCGAAGAGCAAATCTCTACTACTGGCCTGGTATGGCTCGCGATATACGACGGCACATAAAACTTTGCGAATCGTGCCAAAAATACAAACCGAACCAGAGCAAACCTGCCGGACAGATGTTGACACAGATTGCAGACGAACCATGGTCCATCCTTTGTGCGGATTTTGTAGGCCCATTTCCTCGTTCCACGCATGGAAATACGATGCTGCTGGTGATGTTCGATAAATTCTCAAAATGGACGGAGATAGTTCCACTACGACGAGCTACGGGGGACACATTAAGCAAAGCATTGCGGGAGCGGATCATATCGAGATACGGGGTCCCAAAAGTTTTGGTGACGGACAATGGGTCACAATTTTGCAGCAAGGTTTTCCAACGCTTTCTCAAGGACATGGGGATCAGGCAACAGTTCACGGCACCCTACACGCCGCAGGAAAATCCCACTGAAAGAGCAAATAGGAACGTGAAGAGGATGATAGCACAGTTGACTGGAAGAGACCAACGCAGATGGGATGATCTACTACCTGAGATTTCTCTAGCGCTAAATACAAGTGTTTCGGACACCACCGGTTATACACCTGCATTCTTGACGCAAGGAAGAGAACCGAGACTGCCAAAGGCGCTCTTTGATGAACAGACGCTGGGCACAGGAACGTGCCCCCAAAACCCCGTTGGTAGAGCAGATCGACTGAAGGAAGTATTTCAAATGGTTCGGCGGAACCTCGAAAAGGCAGCACAGGATCAAGCAAGATACTACAACCGCAGGAGGAGGGCGTGGCGACCAGAGGTGGGACAGCTGGTACTCCTAAGGCAACACCAACTGTCGAAAGCAGTCGACAATTTCGCAGCCAAACTCGCACCTCGGTACGACGGACCTTACCGAGTCGTGGGGTTCACTTCTCCAGTCATCGTACAACTTCAGGGCGACGAAGACAGTAGTGTACGGACAGCACACGTGAGCGAACTGAAAGAATTTCACACCGAAGAACCAAACGAGAACGAAAGCCAGTTACGACATCAAATACACCCAAAGCAACTACCGAGTCACGATAACGGTAAGTAGCATCGTACTCAGCCTTCTACCTGGAAGTAAGGGGGGGGGGTGTAAGGAAACATAAATTCGCTGAATTTATGCCTTACAGTTCCCTATAAAACACCGCTGCACAAAGGGCCCCGAAAAACATGAACCCGCCCTGCAACCCTAAACCGCACCTGGACAAGAACCCGCGAACCGCCTCTGTCCATAAAACACGCAGCTGGGTGACCCGCAAACAAACAATAACAACACATACAGCAAGCCAGTGGCCTGATCAATTGGCACAACAACAACAAACGAAGAAATGTTTGTGACCCGCAAACCAACAATAACAACACATACAGCAAGCCAGTGGCCTGATCAATTGGCACAACAACAAAACAATATAACGAAGTCACAAGCAAAAACACACAAACAACATGCATTCTATGCACCCACACGTGGCAATAACAAAACACATAGGGGTCATTAAACAGCGACTATGACAACAATAACATGCAAGGCAAAAGGTTGCCGCTATCTCTAGGCGAGAAAAATTCAAGGTCGAGATCAAATAGAAATTGGCGACACAAACAAGGTCCCGTTACCCTTTTTGGGGATAAAAGGAGTCAGCGAACCAACAGTGGGCTCTTTTGTAGTCAACACGCGAACAACGCACATCGGTGAGTCAAGTGACATAGTGAACAAGTGACCGAGAGAACAAGTGACAAAGTGACAAAGTGAACAAGTGACAAGTGTACAAGGGTACAAGTGACTACGCACGAGTGACTAAAGGCAGTCGTAAAACAGTGTTTCTTGTCGACCCGAGTGGTTTTATACCGGACGGCCGGCGATAAACACACTAGTGACATCACGAACGGTGTCCTTTTTCTGTCGACCCGAGTGGTTTCATACCGGACGGTCTGCTCTAAAAGCATCCAAGTGGTCGCGCTAATACAGTTCAGCACACTGCGACAACACCAACGACCGACTGTTACATCCGGCCCGAGCGGTTTCATACCGGACGGCTCATCCTGGTGAACAGTGTTTCTTGTCGGCCCGAGTGGTTTCATATCGGACGGCCGGTCATAAAACATACCAGTGGCATCACGAACAGTGTTTTTTCTGTCGACCCGAGTGGTTTCATACCGGACGGTCTGCTCTAAAAGCATCCAAGTCGATCGCCACTAGGTTCAGACCATATTTTCGTACAAGGCTAACGACCAAGCATACATCCTGCCGAGTGGTTCTATACCGGACGGCCCATCGCAAGTACCCAGAGGACAGACAAACGAACAGAATCCACGGATCCCACTTCAAAGGACTTCGAGGGAAATCAGGAGCAACGGCCATTATTTAACAGATGAATAAAGAAAATATGTGAAATGATTTTTTTCTTTTGTGAAAACAAATATTTTTGAAGTGAAACTTCTTAGGCGGCGCTTCGAAATTTGAATGAGAATATTGAGGAGTGAAATTTCAAGGTCAATTTACTTCATTTCGTTACACGATAGAGAAGAAAGATATGTTGTACAGTAGATAGAATGAGAGAGATATACATTGTATAAAAGACTGAAAAAAATTTCTTTGTCAGCGCTGAGTATTGAACCTGCAATCTCAGTTTTATAAAGCCAACGTGCTATATGCTGGGCTAAAGTCTTCATATAATAATGTTGTCTACATACCAATTAATCAAACTACTTTTGCTGTAGATGCCCTGCGGGAAAATAAACAGCGCTCCTAGCGGGAAAATATAACAGCCTTATTCATAAACACATTTTAGAGGCAGTGTAACTTTAAACAAGAAAACGCTATTCATAAACATTTTCGCAACCATGTTTTTTGTTTGTATTTTCGTTTAATATCAAAGACATGCTCCATATGCGCCCTTTGCAGCATTTTTTTTATGTGGCGGCCATTGCAAATCCATTGGAATTCTTAATTTTTGTAGAGATTTTCTTTAGTTCAGACACAAACCTTACAAACATGAGCAGCGAATGAAAAAATGTTTATGAATAAAGTCCAAGAATGATAGAAAAATAGATTGCGCAGATAGTAAAAATAATTTTCTACGATCTGCGCATCTACGTTACGATAGACTTACGATATGAGCTTACGATATGGCTTTCTGCCAAGTCTTGTTAAAAATGTGAACAAATATGAAACAATGGCAAAAGATTCAAGAAACAAACTTGGTCTAGCGTGACGTCATGATCGTAAAAAATACTTTGTTCGTAGCTAGAAATGTCAAAATGAAAAGTAAACAACATAACGGACCTGCGCAATGCGTAATCTATTTTTCTATCATTCTTGAATAAAGCGTAGTATGCTGTAGAAACGAAAATTTCTTAGCATTTAATTCTACACCCGAACTATTAGTGTAGAGTCAAAAATGTTTGTATGGAGAAAAAAGTAACTACAGTACGACCTTGCTCAATGCAACTAATAGAAATTCGGGCAATTGACATAGTTAACGTTGAAGAAACGCAATTAAACTTCTAAACATAAAGCTTTATGTCTCTGAATCTTAGATATTGTGGGTTAATGCACTTTGTATCCTTAAATATTGTTTGAATAGATTTTTCATTAAAAATGTATTTTACAAGCAAAGAAGAACTGAAAGAATATAAGATAAAAGTTTATGCAAGTTTACGCAAATGCAAGTTGCGATAATTGTGCAATTCCATGACGCCAACTTGACACTGTGCGCAAGAAAAGTTGGAATAAGTTCTTTCAATAGATAACTATTTTATACATATCTTAGTTATATAATTTTATATCGAACTATTTACTATTAATAATAGTAAGTATAATGTGTGTGTGAAAGTTTTAGTTATCTTTTCACATTTAAAGTTTTGAACAAAAAAGTATTTATAAGGCTTAATTTTTTTAAAGCAAAATTAATTACTAAAATTTGTCCCATAGTTTTTGAGTACAAAATAACCGGTAATTTTTGATTTTTAGTTTTTAAGGCAGAAATAAAAATGAAAGTTAAGATCAAGTTTACAGTTGAGGTAGATTTATTGTTGTGACATTGTTCTGTGAAACTCCTTATTAATATGCCAAAAAAAATTTTTGGAAAACAAATTTATAAATGCACCTGAAGCTCCCATTGGCAAAAAAATCGCTCATTGTAGTTATGTAAAATAAAAAAATCCCTTTTTAAGAAATTATTCTCTTAATATGCGGAATATGCAACACTTGATTTTCTCACGATCATACTCTCGCTCTCAAACTTTCAATAAAGCTACGCTCTGAGTTTTCTCCCTAGTGCAGCGATGGGTTCTAT
Source organism: Pherbina coryleti (assembly GCA_943735915.1). NCBI lineage: Eukaryota > Metazoa > Arthropoda > Insecta > Diptera > Sciomyzidae > Pherbina > Pherbina coryleti. Next base: position 113,862,208 of record OX030948.1, on the reverse strand, counting down.
TCCAGATAGAACTCTATGCCACGTTACGTTGCGTAGCTTTACGATTGCATAATCGAGCCTTTACACTAAAATCGTTCTTATTCTAGAAAAGAAAGAGTGTATACAAAGAAGAAGTTTCACTTCTTTACTGTATACACGGTATACTGTATCTTTTTTTTTTTTAATAAAGACTTAAGTAGTGAGTTTAAGTTAACCCTCGTATTTATAATTTAAAGAGACTAAGGAAATAATTTTTTGAACGAACCCCGGCTATCCGGCGAGCTAACCCCGGCTACAAAGTTCGTTACAAATGGCGCCCGAGCAGGGACTCAAACAGTGAAAAAAAAAAAAAGGACTCGAATAAGTGAAAAAAAAAATCAGAATATTTAACCAATAGTGGGAAAAAAAAAAAAAAACTTTCAAAGTAGTGAAAGAGAACCCCAGAGAAATCAAGCAAAAAAAAAAAAAAAAAGAAAAAAAAAATAAACTTTAAGTGAAAAAAAACGCAGCAAAATTGAAACAACAGTGTGAAAAAAAAAACTCTCAGAGAAATTAAACGAACAGTGACAAGAATAAAAACAGTGAAAAGAAAAGCATAATGGTGAAGACCGGGTGGCTGTACTCCCTCTCAAAAGAACAATTGCAGTCGTATATGCAAGAGTTCGACCTAAATGGAGATGGTGTCATGGAGGAACTAAGAAGACGGTTCTCCAAATGGATTGCCGGCGCGGAATTTAGCCCATCACAGAAGCAGAGACTGGAAGAGCTCGAAGCGCGGCACAGTTGCAGTCTGTCGCCAATTCCAGAGATAGCGTTACCATTTTCGAAGGGGCAGAGGGCACCGACAGGCACAACGCCAAATTTTGAACTACCTGAAGAGCGACAGTTTCGCCATCACATACCAGAAGAGGGTGCCGAAAGTGAGGAAATGAGGATACAATCTTGTCACGCCGTGATTGATCAGGTACGGAAGTGGTCCGTAAAATATGATGGCGGTAAAGATCCAAACGCGTTTATCGAGAGGATAGAAGAGTTAGCCACAGCATATGGAATTAATAAAGATCTGCTCCCAAGGTCAATGCCCGAACTCCTAAAAGATAAGGCGCTAGCATGGTGGCGAAATAATAACAGGCAGTGGACTACATGGGTGCTATTCAAGAGGGATCTACTTAAATTTTTTTTGCATACACGACATTTTGAGCGTCTGGAGGATGAAATTCGAAATCGACAACAGAGACCTAAGGAACCTTTTAAGGACTATGTCCTCACTCTTCAGAGCCTTATGCGCCAGGCTTGTTTCACAGAGGAACAACAATTACAACAGATCTACAAAAATCTTCAACCAGATTACCTGCTTTACATACGCCGAAAGGATTTCAACAACCTGGACGAACTGATGGCCATGGCAGATGATTTTGAGGTAATTCAAGCGGACCAAGGGAAAGGGCAACCTCGAACGGGCCTGCCTCGTATGCGTCACGAGCAGCTCCGCATGATCCCAACAGTTCCAGAGAACACCCGGATAAATCCTAAGACAGCTTGTCGTTGGTGTGGTCAGGAGGGCCATTTCAAGAGAGAATGCCGAAATACAAGAGTGTTGTTTTGCTGGGAGTGTGGCCGACGGAACACACTTACGGTGGAGTGCTGTTGGCGGCAAGTGGGAAAACGGCCAAGGATCCACTCAACGACGGGGTGTGGAGGGATCCAAGCGTCAGGGCAGACCCCGGTTGAACTAACTAAGCTAGGAGTCGACGAAAACCGAATCTTTGCTACAATCACACTAGACGAAGAAGCAGCAATTGCAACCATCGACACGGGTGCAACGAGAAGTTTTATAAGTGAGGTCTTTGCAGAAAAGATTATGAAACGAGGGAAACGGGTATTGGTAAAGGTCTCAGTGAGGATGGCAGATGGTACCATACGTGAAGTCAGTCAAGGGATACAAGTAGAGGTCAGGCTGGGGACGGCTCGCTGTCATATGACACTATTGATCCTTCCAGGCGTAATAGACAACGTGATCTTAGGCATGGATTTCCTTCAGACAACTTCCGCGGAGATTAGTTGTGGAGGTGAAACCATCAGGTTGCATAGAGAGGAGGAACCAACGAAAAAACATAACGTTCGCGTGTGTGCAGTGGCCCGTGGGACAATTTCAGACAGCGTGAACAAAGCGAAGGAGACGGAACGTGCAAATCAACGGGAAAAGCTAAATAAACGGACCGGCCAGTGCACTACACGAACAGCTAGAGACGGTCCAACGGACGAGGAAAACAGAAGGCGTGGGGATACAATCCCGGAAAAGGAACTGGTGAAAAACTTGCTACAGAAGGAACTGCAGGATTTCGAAACGCTACGTGCAATTATCACTGATCAGCAAGGTTGTAAGTGGTATGATTCAAAGATTTCGACGGTAAAGCGAGAACCGGAGAAGTTACCCGATTACAGCATCGTTCAGGGGCAGCAATACCGCCATATTCCAGGACGCACAAATGACGAGGATTGCGAATCATGGAAGCTTTGCGTCCCTTCTCAACTTCGGTCTCGAGTACTTTCCGAAAATCATAATAATCCATGTGCGGGGCATATGGGAATCAGGAAGACAACAGCTCGAAGAGCAAATCTCTACTACTGGCCTGGTATGGCTCGCGATATACGACGGCACATAAAACTTTGCGAATCGTGCCAAAAATACAAACCGAACCAGAGCAAACCTGCCGGACAGATGTTGACACAGATTGCAGACGAACCATGGTCCATCCTTTGTGCGGATTTTGTAGGCCCACTTCCTCGTTCCACGCATGGAAATACGATGCTGCTGGTGATGTTCGATAAATTCTCAAAATGGACGGAGATAGTTCCACTACGACGAGCTACGGGGGACACATTAAGCAAAGCATTGCGGGAGCGGATCATATCGAGATACGGGGTCCCAAAAGTTTTGGTGACGGACAATGGGTCACAATTTTGCAGCAAGGTTTTCCAACGCTTTCTCAAGGACATGGGGATCAGGCAACAGTTCACGGCACCCTACACGCCGCAGGAAAATCCCACTGAAAGAGCAAATAGGAACGTGAAGAGGATGATAGCACAGTTGACTGGAAGAGACCAACGCAGATGGGATGATCTACTACCTGAGATTTCTCTAGCGCTAAATACAAGTGTTTCGGACACCACCGGTTATACACCTGCATTCTTGACGCAAGGAAGAGAACCGAGACTGCCAAAGGCGCTCTTTGATGAACAGACGCTGGGCACAGGAACGAGCCCCCAAAACCCCGTTGGTAAAGCAGATCGACTGAAGGAAGTATTTCAAATGGTTCGGCGGAACCTCGAAAAGGCAGCACAGGATCAAGCAAGATACTACAACCTCAGGAGGAGGGCGTGGCGACCAGAGGTGGGACAGCTGGTACTCCTAAGGCAACACCAACTGTCGAAAGCAGTCGACAATTTCGCAGCCAAACTCGCACCTCGGTACGACGGACCTTACCGAGTCGTGGGGTTCACTTCTCCAGTCATCGTACAACTTCAGGGCGACGAAGACAGTAGTGTACGGACAGCACACGTGAGCGAACTGAAAGAATTTCACACCGAAGAACCAAACGAGAACGAAAGCCAGTTACGACATCAAATACACCCAAAGCAACTACCGAGTCACGATAACGGTAAGTAGCATCGTACTCAGCCTTCTACCTGGAAGTAAGGGGGGGGGGGTGTAAGGAAACATAAATTCGCTGAATTTATGCCTTACAGTTCCCTATAAAACACCGCTGCACAAAGGGCCCCGAAAAACATGAACCCGCCCTGCAACCCTAAACCGCACCTGGACAAGAACCCGCGAACCGCCTCTGTCCATAAAACACGCAGCTGGGTGACCCGCAAACAAACAATAACAACACATACAGCAAGCCAGTGGCCTGATCAATTGGCACAACAACAACAAACGAAGAAATGTTTGTGACCCGCAAACCAACAATAACAACACATACAGCAAGCCAGTGGCCTGATCAATTGGCACAACAACAAAACAATATAACGAAGTCACAAGCAAAAACACACAAACAACATGCATTCTATGCACCCACACGTGGCAATAACAAAACACATAGGGGTCATTAAACAGCGACTATGACAACAATAACATGCAAGGCAAAAGGTTGCCGCTATCTCTAGGCGAGAAAAATTCAAGGTCGAGATCAAATAGAAATTGGCGACACAAACAAGGTCCCGTTACCCTTTTTGGGGATAAAAGGAGTCAGCGAACCAACAGTGGGCTCTTTTGTAGTCAACACGCGAACAACGCACATCGGTGAGTCAAGTGACATAGTGAACAAGTGACCGAGAGAACAAGTGACAAAGTGAACAAGTGACAAGTGTACAAGGGTACAAGTGACTACGCACGAGTGACTAAAGGCAGTCGTAAAACAGTGTTTCTTGTCGACCCGAGTGGTTTTATACCGGACGGCCGGCGATAAACACACTAGTGACATCACGAACGGTGTCCTTTTTCTGTCGACCCGAGTGGTTTCATACCGGACGGTCTGCTCTAAAAGCATCCAAGTGGTCGCGCTAATACAGTTCAGCACACTGCGACAACACCAACGACCGACTGTTACATCCGGCCCGAGCGGTTTCATACCGGACGGCTCATCCTGGTGAACAGTGTTTCTTGTCGGCCCGAGTGGTTTCATATCGGACGGCCGGTCATAAAACATACCAGTGGCATCACGAACAGTGTTTTTTCTGTCGACCCGAGTGGTTTCATACCGGACGGTCTGCTCTAAAAGCATCCAAGTCGATCGCCACTAGGTTCAGACCATATTTTCGTACAAGGCTAACGACCAAGCATACATCCTGCCGAGTGGTTCTATACCGGACGGCCCATCGCAAGTACCCAGAGGACAGACAAACGAACAGAATCCACGGATCCCACTTCAAAGGACTTCGAGGGAAATCAGGAGCAACGGCCATTATTTAACAGATGAATAAAGAAAATATGTGAAATGATTTTTTTCTTTTGTGAAAACAAATATTTTTGAAGTGAAACTTCTTAGGCGGCGCTTCGAAATTTGAATGAGAATATTGAGGAGTGAAATTTCAAGGTCAATTTACTTCATTTCGTTACACGATAGAGAAGAAAGATATGTTGTACAGTAGATAGAATGAGAGAGATATACATTGTATAAAAGACTGAAAAAAATTTCTTTGTCAGCGCTGAGTATTGAACCTGCAATCTCAGTTTTATAAAGCCAACGTGCTATATGCTGGGCTAAAGTCTTCATATAATAATGTTGTCTACATACCAATTAATCAAACTACTTTTGCTGTAGATGCCCTGCGGGAAAATAAACAGCGCTCCTAGCGGGAAAATATAACAGCCTTATTCATAAACACATTTTAGAGGCAGTGTAACTTTAAACAAGAAAACGCTATTCATAAACATTTCGCAACCATGTTTTTTGTTTGTATTTTCGTTTAATATCAAAGACATGCTCCATATGCGCCCTTTGCAGCATTTTTTTTATGTGGCGGCCATTGCAAATCCATTGGAATTCTTAATTTTTGTAGAGATTTTCTTTAGTTCAGACACAAACCTTACAAACATGAGCAGCGAATGAAAAAATGTTTATGAATAAAGTCCAAGAATGATAGAAAAATAGATTGCGCAGATAGTAAAAATAATTTTCTACGATCTGCGCATCTACGTTACGATAGACTTACGATATGAGCTTACGATATGGCTTTCTGCCAAGTCTTGTTAAAAATGTGAACAAATATGAAACAATGGCAAAAGATTCAAGAAACAAACTTGGTCTAGCGTGACGTCATGATCGTAAAAAATACTTTGTTCGTAGCTAGAAATGTCAAAATGAAAAGTAAACAACATAACGGACCTGCGCAATGCGTAATCTATTTTTCTATCATTCTTGAATAAAGCGTAGTATGCTGTAGAAACGAAAATTTCTTAGCATTTAATTCTACACCCGAACTATTAGTGTAGAGTCAAAAATGTTTGTATGGAGAAAAAAGTAACTACAGTACGACCTTGCTCAATGCAACTAATAGAAATTCGGGCAATTGACATAGTTAACGTTGAAGAAACGCAATTAAACTTCTAAACATAAAGCTTTATGTCTCTGAATCTTAGATATTGTGGGTTAATGCACTTTGTATCCTTAAATATTGTTTGAATAGATTTTTCATTAAAAATGTATTTTACAAGCAAAGAAGAACTGAAAGAATATAAGATAAAAGTTTATGCAAGTTTACGCAAATGCAAGTTGCGATAATTGTGCAATTCCATGACGCCAACTTGACACTGTGCGCAAGAAAAGTTGGAATAAGTTCTTTCAATAGATAACTATTTTATACATATCTTAGTTATATAATTTTATATCGAACTATTTACTATTAATAATAGTAAGTATAATGTGTGTGTGAAAGTTTTAGTTATCTTTTCACATTTAAAGTTTTGAACAAAAAAGTATTTATAAGGCTTAATTTTTTTAAAGCAAAATTAATTACTAAAATTTGTCCCATAGTTTTTGAGTACAAAATAACCGGTAATTTTTGATTTTTAGTTTTTAAGACAGAAATAAAAATGAAAGTTAAGATCAAGTTTACAGTTGAGGTAGATTTATTGTTGTGACATTGTTCTGTGAAACTCCTTATTAATATGCCAAAAAAAAATTTTTGGAAAACAAATTTATAAATGCACCTGAAGCTCCCATTGGCAAAAAAATCGCTCATTGTAGTTATGTAAAATAAAAAAATCCCTTTTTAAGAAATTATTCTCTTAATATGCGGAATATGCAACACTTGATTTTCTCACGATCATACTCTCGCTCTCAAACTTTCAATAAAGCTACGCTCTGAGTTTTCTCCCTAGTGCAGCGATGGGTTCTATTCCAGATAGAACTCTACGCCACGTTACGTTGCGTAGCTTTACGATTGCATAATCGAGCCTTTACACTAAAATCGTTCTTATTCTAGAAAAGAAAGAGTGTATACAAAGAAGAAGTTTCACTTCTTTACTGTATACACGGTATACTGTATCTTTTTTTTTTTTAATAAAGACTTAAGTAGTGAGTTTAAGTTAACCCTCGTATTTATAATTTAAAGAGACTAAGGAAATAATTTTTTGAACGAACCCCGGCTATCCGGCGAGCTAACCCCGGCTACAAAGTTCGTTACAAATGGCGCCCGAGCAGGGACTCAAACAGTGAAAAAAAAAAGGACTCGAATAAGTGAAAAAAAAATCAGAATATTTAACCAACAGTGGGAAAAAAAAAAAAAACTTTCAAAGTAGTGAAAGAGAACCCCAGAGAAATCAAGCAAAAAAAAAAAAAAAAGAAAAAAAAAATAAACTTTAAGTGAAAAAAAACGCAGCAAAATTGAAACAACAGTGTGAAAAAAAAAACTCTCAGAGAAATTAAACGAACAGTGACAAGAATAAAAACAGTGAAAAGAAAAGCATAATGGTGAAGACCGGGTGGCTGTACTCCCTCTCAAAAGAACAATTGCAGTCGTATATGCAAGAGTTCGACCTAAATGGAGATGGTGTCATGGAGGAACTAAGAAGACGGTTCTCCAAATGGATTGCCGGCGCGGAATTTAGCCCATCACAGAAGCAGAGACTGGAAGAGCTCGAAGCGCGGCACAGTTGCAGTCTGTCGCCAATTCCAGAGATAGCGTTACCATTTTCGAAGGGGCAGAGGGCACCGACAGGCACAACGCCAAATTTTGAACTACCTGAAGAGCGACAGTTTCGCCATCACATACCAGAAGAGGGTGCCGAAAGTGAGGAAATGAGGATACAATCTTGTCACGCCGTGATTGATCAGGTACGGAAGTGGTCCGTAAAATATGATGGCGGTAAAGATCCAAACGCGTTTATCGAGAGGATAGAAGAGTTAGCCACAGCATATGGAATTAATAAAGATCTGCTCCCAAGGTCAATGCCCGAACTCCTAAAAGATAAGGCGCTAGCATGGTGGCGAAATAATAACAGGCAGTGGACTACATGGGTGCTATTCAAGAGGGATCTACTTAAATTTTTTTTGCATACACGACATTTTGAGCGTCTGGAGGATGAAATTCGAAATCGACAACAGAGACCTAGGGAACCTTTTAAGGACTATGTCCTCACTCTTCAGAGCCTTATGCGCCAGGCTTGTTTCACAGAGGAACAACAATTACAACAGATCTACAAAAATCTTCAACCAGATTACCTGCTTTACATACGCCGAAAGGATTTCAACAACCTGGACGAACTGATGGCCATGGCAGATGATTTTGAGGTAATTCAAGCGGACCAAGGGAAAGGGCAACCTCGAACGGGCCTGCCTCGTATGCGTCACGAGCAGCTCCGCATGATCCCAACAGTTCCAGAGAACACCCGGATAAATCCTAAGACAGCTTGTCGTTGGTGTGGTCAGGAGGGCCATTTCAAGAGAGAATGCCGAAATACAAGAGTGTTGTTTTGCTGGGAGTGTGGCCGACGGAACACACTTACGGTGGAGTGCTGTTGGCGGCAAGTGGGAAAACGGCCAAGGATCCACTCAACGACGGGGTGTGGAGGGATCCAAGCGTCAGGGCAGACCCCGGTTGAACTAACTAAGCTAGGAGTCGACGAAAACCGAATCTTTGCTACAATCACACTAGACGAAGAAGCAGCAATTGCAACCATCGACACGGGTGCAACGAGAAGTTTTATAAGTGAGGTCTTTGCAGAAAAGATTATGAAACGAGGGAAACGGGTATTGGTAAAGGTCTCAGTGAGGATGGCAGATGGTACCATACGTGAAGTCAGTCAAGGGATACAAGTAGAGGTCAGGCTGGGGACGGCTCGCTGTCATATGACACTATTGATCCTTCCAGGCGTAATAGACAACGTGATCTTAGGCATGGATTTCCTTCAGACAACTTCCGCGGAGATTAGTTGTGGAGGTGAAACCATCAGGTTGCATAGAGAGGAGGAACCAACGAAAAAACATAACGTTCGCGTGTGTGCAGTGGCCCGTGGGACAATTTCAGACAGCGTGAACAAAGCGAAGGAGACGGAACGTGCAAATCAACGGGAAAAGCTAAATAAACGGACCGGCCAGTGCACTACACGAACAGCTAGAGACGGTCCAACGGACGAGGAAAACAGAAGGCGTGGGGATACAATCCCGGAAAAGGAACTGGTGAAAAACTTGCTACAGAAGGAACTGCAGGATTTCGAAACGCTACGTGCAATTATCACTGATCAGCAAGGTTGTAAGTGGTATGATTCAAAGATTTCGACGGTAAAGCGAGAACCGGAGAAGTTACCCGATTACAGCATCGTTCAGGGGCAGCAATACCGCCATATTCCAGGACGCACAAATGACGAGGATTGCGAATCATGGAAGCTTTGCGTCCCTTCTCAACTTCGGTCTCGAGTACTTTCCGAAAATCATAATAATCCATGTGCGGGGCATATGGGAATCAGGAAGACAACAGCTCGAAGAGCAAATCTCTACTACTGGCCTGGTATGGCTCGCGATATACGACGGCACATAAAACTTTGCGAATCGTGCCAAAAATACAAACCGAACCAGAGCAAACCTGCCGGACAGATGTTGACACAGATTGCAGACGAACCATGGTCCATCCTTTGTGCGGATTTTGTAGGCCCATTTCCTCGTTCCACGCATGGAAATACGATGCTGCTGGTGATGTTCGATAAATTCTCAAAATGGACGGAGATAGTTCCACTACGACGAGCTACGGGGGACACATTAAGCAAAGCATTGCGGGAGCGGATCATATCGAGATACGGGGTCCCAAAAGTTTTGGTGACGGACAATGGGTCACAATTTTGCAGCAAGGTTTTCCAACGCTTTCTCAAGGACATGGGGATCAGGCAACAGTTCACGGCACCCTACACGCCGCAGGAAAATCCCACTGAAAGAGCAAATAGGAACGTGAAGAGGATGATAGCACAGTTGACTGGAAGAGACCAACGCAGATGGGATGATCTACTACCTGAGATTTCTCTAGCGCTAAATACAAGTGTTTCGGACACCACCGGTTATACACCTGCATTCTTGACGCAAGGAAGAGAACCGAGACTGCCAAAGGCGCTCTTTGATGAACAGACGCTGGGCACAGGAACGTGCCCCCAAAACCCCGTTGGTAGAGCAGATCGACTGAAGGAAGTATTTCAAATGGTTCGGCGGAACCTCGAAAAGGCAGCACAGGATCAAGCAAGATACTACAACCGCAGGAGGAGGGCGTGGCGACCAGAGGTGGGACAGCTGGTACTCCTAAGGCAACACCAACTGTCGAAAGCAGTCGACAATTTCGCAGCCAAACTCGCACCTCGGTACGACGGACCTTACCGAGTCGTGGGGTTCACTTCTCCAGTCATCGTACAACTTCAGGGCGACGAAGACAGTAGTGTACGGACAGCACACGTGAGCGAACTGAAAGAATTTCACACCGAAGAACCAAACGAGAACGAAAGCCAGTTACGACATCAAATACACCCAAAGCAACTACCGAGTCACGATAACGGTAAGTAGCATCGTACTCAGCCTTCTACCTGGAAGTAAGGGGGGGGGGGGTGTAAGGAAACATAAATTCGCTGAATTTATGCCTTACAGTTCCCTATAAAACACCGCTGCACAAAGGGCCCCGAAAAACATGAACCCGCCCTGCAACCCTAAACCGCACCTGGACAAGAACCCGCGAACCGCCTCTGTCCATAAAACACGCAGCTGGGTGACCCGCAAACAAACAATAACAACACATACAGCAAGCCAGTGGCCTGATCAATTGGCACAACAACAACAAACGAAGAAATGTTTGTGACCCGCAAACCAACAATAACAACACATACAGCAAGCCAGTGGCCTGATCAATTGGCACAACAACAAAACAATATAACGAAGTCACAAGCAAAAACACACAAACAACATGCATTCTATGCACCCACACGTGGCAATAACAAAACACATAGGGGTCATTAAACAGCGACTATGACAACAATAACATGCAAGGCAAAAGGTTGCCGCTATCTCTAGGCGAGAAAAATTCAAGGTCGAGATCAAATAGAAATTGGCGACACAAACAAGGTCCCGTTACCCTTTTTGGGGATAAAAGGAGTCAGCGAACCAACAGTGGGCTCTTTTGTAGTCAACACGCGAACAACGCACATCGGTGAGTCAAGTGACATAGTGAACAAGTGACCGAGAGAACAAGTGACAAAGTGAACAAGTGACAAGTGTACAAGGGTACAAGTGACTACGCACGAGTGACTAAAGGCAGTCGTAAAACAGTGTTTCTTGTCGACCCGAGTGGTTTTATACCGGACGGCCGGCGATAAACACACTAGTGACATCACGAACGGTGTCCTTTTTCTGTCGACCCGAGTGGTTTCATACCGGACGGTCTGCTCTAAAAGCATCCAAGTGGTCGCGCTAATACAGTTCAGCACACTGCGACAACACCAACGACCGACTGTTACATCCGGCCCGAGCGGTTTCATACCGGACGGCTCATCCTGGTGAACAGTGTTTCTTGTCGGCCCGAGTGGTTTCATATCGGACGGCCGGTCATAAAACATACCAGTGGCATCACGAACAGTGTTTTTTCTGTCGACCCGAGTGGTTTCATACCGGACGGTCTGCTCTAAAAGCATCCAAGTCGATCGCCACTAGGTTCAGACCATATTTTCGTACAAGGCTAACGACCAAGCATACATCCTGCCGAGTGGTTCTATACCGGACGGCCCATCGCAAGTACCCAGAGGACAGACAAACGAACAGAATCCACGGATCCCACTTCAAAGGACTTCGAGGGAAATCAGGAGCAACGGCCATTATTTAACAGATGAATAAAGAAAATATGTGAAATGATTTTTTTCTTTTGTGAAAACAAATATTTTTGAAGTGAAACTTCTTAGGCGGCGCTTCGAAATTTGAATGAGAATATTGAGGAGTGAAATTTCAAGGTCAATTTACTTCATTTCGTTACACGATAGAGAAGAAAGATATGTTGTACAGTAGATAGAATGAGAGAGATATACATTGTATAAAAGACTGAAAAAAATTTCTTTGTCAGCGCTGAGTATTGAACCTGCAATCTCAGTTTTATAAAGCCAACGTGCTATATGCTGGGCTAAAGTCTTCATATAATAATGTTGTCTACATACCAATTAATCAAACTACTTTTGCTGTAGATGCCCTGCGGGAAAATAAACAGCGCTCCTAGCGGGAAAATATAACAGCCTTATTCATAAACACATTTTAGAGGCAGTGTAACTTTAAACAAGAAAACGCTATTCATAAACATTTCGCAACCATGTTTTTTGTTTGTATTTTCGTTTAATATCAAAGACATGTTCCATATGCGCCCTTTGCAGCATTTTTTTTATGTGGCGGCCATTGCAAATCCATTGGAATTCTTAATTTTTGTAGAGATTTTCTTTAGTTCAGACACAAACCTTACAAACATGAGCAGCGAATGAAAAAATGTTTATGAATAAAGTCCAAGAATGATAGAAAAATAGATTGCGCAGATAGTAAAAATAATTTTCTACGATCTGCGCATCTACGTTACGATAGACTTACGATATGAGCTTACGATATGGCTTTCTGCCAAGTCTTGTTAAAAATGTGAACAAATATGAAACAATGGCAAAAGATTCAAGAAACAAACTTGGTCTAGCGTGACGTCATGATCGTAAAAAATACTTTGTTCGTAGCTAGAAATGTCAAAATGAAAAGTAAACAACATAACGGACCTGCGCAATGCGTAATCTATTTTTCTATCATTCTTGAATAAAGCGTAGTATGCTGTAGAAACGAAAATTTCTTAGCATTTAATTCTACACCCGAACTATTAGTGTAGAGTCAAAAATGTTTGTATGGAGAAAAAAGTAACTACAGTACGACCTTGCTCAATGCAACTAATAGAAATTCGGGCAATTGACATAGTTAACGTTGAAGAAACGCAATTAAACTTCTAAACATAAAGCTTTATGTCTCTGAATCTTAGATATTGTGTAAACTTTATAAGATAAAAGTTTATGCAAGTTTACGCAAATGCAAGTTGCGATAATTGTGCAATTCCATGACGCCAACTTGACACTGTGCGCAAGAAAAGTTGGAATAAGTTCTTTCAATAGATAACTATTTTATACATATCTTAGTTATATAATTTTATATCGAACTATTTACTATTAATAATAGTAAGTATAATGTGTGTGTGAAAGTTTTAGTTATCTTTTCACATTTAAAGTTTTGAACAAAAAAGTATTTATAAGGCTTAATTTTTTTAAAGCAAAATTAATTACTAAAATTTGTCCCATAGTTTTTGAGTACAAAATAACCGGTAATTTTTGATTTTTAGTTTTTAAGACAGAAATAAAAATGAAAGTTAAGATCAAGTTTACAGTTGAGGTAGATTTATTGTTGTGACATTGTTCTGTGAAACTCCTTATTAATATGCCAAAAAAAAATTTTTGGAAAACAAATTTATAAATGCACCTGAAGCTCCCATTGGCAAAAAAATCGCTCATTGTAGTTATGTAAAATAAAAAAATCCCTTTTTAAGAAATTATTCTCTTAATATGCGGAATATGCAACACTTGATTTTCTCACGATCATACTCTCGCTCTCAAACTTTCAATAAAGCTACGCTCTGAGTTTTCTCCCTAGTGCAGCGATGGGTTCTATTCCAGATAGAACTCTACGCCACGTTACGTTGCGTAGCTTTACGATTGCATAATCGAGCCTTTACACTAAAATCGTTCTTATTCTAGAAAAGAAAGAGTGTATACAAAGAAGAAGTTTCACTTCTTTACTGTATACACGGTATACTGTATCTTTTTTTTTTTTAATAAAGACTTAAGTAGTGAGTTTAAGTTAACCCTCGTATTTATAATTTAAAGAGACTAAGGAAATAATTTTTTGAACGAACCCCGGCTATCCGGCGAGCTAACCCCGGCTACAAAGTTCGTTACAAATGGCGCCCGAGCAGGGACTCAAACAGTGAAAAAAAAAAAGGACTCGAATAAGTGAAAAAAAAATCAGAATATTTAACCAACAGTGGGAAAAAAAAAAAAAAACTTTCAAAGTAGTGAAAGAGAACCCCAGAGAAATCAAGCAAAAAAAAAAAAAAAAAGAAAAAAAAAATAAACTTTAAGTGAAAAAAAACGCAGCAAAATTGAAACAACAGTGTGAAAAAAAAACTCTCAGAGAAATTAAACGAACAGTGACAAGAATAAAAACAGTGAAAAGAAAAGCATAATGGTGAAGACCGGGTGGCTGTACTCCCTCTCAAAAGAACAATTGCAGTCGTATATGCAAGAGTTCGACCTAAATGGAGATGGTGTCATGGAGGAACTAAGAAGACGGTTCTCCAAATGGATTGCCGGCGCGGAATTTAGCCCATCACAGAAGCAGAGACTGGAAGAGCTCGAAGCGCGGCACAGTTGCAGTCTGTCGCCAATTCCAGAGATAGCGTTACCATTTTCGAAGGGGCAGAGGGCACCGACAGGCACAACGCCAAATTTTGAACTACCTGAAGAGCGACAGTTTCGCCATCACATACCAGAAGAGGGTGCCGAAAGTGAGGAAATGAGGATACAATCTTGTCACGCCGTGATTGATCAGGTACGGAAGTGGTCCGTAAAATATGATGGCGGTAAAGATCCAAACGCGTTTATCGAGAGGATAGAAGAGTTAGCCACAGCATATGGAATTAATAAAGATCTGCTCCCAAGGTCAATGCCCGAACTCCTAAAAGATAAGGCGCTAGCATGGTGGCGAAATAATAACAGGCAGTGGACTACATGGGTGCTATTCAAGAGGGATCTACTTAAATTTTTTTTGCATACACGACATTTTGAGCGTCTGGAGGATGAAATTCGAAATCGACAACAGAGACCTAAGGAACCTTTTAAGGACTATGTCCTCACTCTTCAGAGCCTTATGCGCCAGGCTTGTTTCACAGAGGAACAACAATTACAACAGATCTACAAAAATCTTCAACCAGATTACCTGCTTTACATACGCCGAAAGGATTTCAACAACCTGGACGAACTGATGGCCATGGCAGATGATTTTGAGGTAATTCAAGCGGACCAAGGGAAAGGGCAACCTCGAACGGGCCTGCCTCGTATGCGTCACGAGCAGCTCCGCATGATCCCAACAGTTCCAGAGAACACCCGGATAAATCCTAAGACAGCTTGTCGTTGGTGTGGTCAGGAGGGCCATTTCAAGAGAGAATGCCGAAATACAAGAGTGTTGTTTTGCTGGGAGTGTGGCCGACGGAACACACTTACGGTGGAGTGCTGTTGGCGGCAAGTGGGAAAACGGCCAAGGATCCACTCAACGACGGGGTGTGGAGGGATCCAAGCGTCAGGGCAGACCCCGGTTGAACTAACTAAGCTAGGAGTCGACGAAAACCGAATCTTTGCTACAATCACACTAGACGAAGAAGCAGCAATTGCAACCATCGACACGGGTGCAACGAGAAGTTTTATAAGTGAGGTCTTTGCAGAAAAGATTATGAAACGAGGGAAACGGGTATTGGTAAAGGTCTCAGTGAGGATGGCAGATGGTACCATACGTGAAGTCAGTCAAGGGATACAAGTAGAGGTCAGGCTGGGGACGGCTCGCTGTCATATGACACTATTGATCCTTCCAGGCGTAATAGACAACGTGATCTTAGGCATGGATTTCCTTCAGACAACTTCCGCGGAGATTAGTTGTGGAGGTGAAACCATCAGGTTGCATAGAGAGGAGGAACCAACGAAAAAACATAACGTTCGCGTGTGTGCAGTGGCCCGTGGGACAATTTCAGACAGCGTGAACAAAGCGAAGGAGACGGAACGTGCAAATCAACGGGAAAAGCTAAATAAACGGACCGGCCAGTGCACTACACGAACAGCTAGAGACGGTCCAACGGACGAGGAAAACAGAAGGCGTGGGGATACAATCCCGGAAAAGGAACTGGTGAAAAACTTGCTACAGAAGGAACTGCAGGATTTCGAAACGCTACGTGCAATTATCACTGATCAGCAAGGTTGTAAGTGGTATGATTCAAAGATTTCGACGGTAAAGCGAGAACCGGAGAAGTTACCCGATTACAGCATCGTTCAGGGGCAGCAATACCGCCATATTCCAGGACGCACAAATGACGAGGATTGCGAATCATGGAAGCTTTGCGTCCCTTCTCAACTTTCCGAAAATCATAATAATCCATGTGCGGGGCATATGGGAATCAGGAAGACAACAGCTCGAAGAGCAAATCTCTACTACTGGCCTGGTATGGCTCGCGATATACGACGGCACATAAAACTTTGCGAATCGTGCCAAAAATACAAACCGAACCAGAGCAAACCTGCCGGACAGATGTTGACACAGATTGCAGACGAACCATGGTCCATCCTTTGTGCGGATTTTGTAGGCCCACTTCCTCGTTCCACGCATGGAAATACGATGCTGCTGGTGATGTTCGATAAATTCTCAAAATGGACGGAGATAGTTCCACTACGACGAGCTACGGGGGACACATTAAGCAAAGCATTGCGGGAGCGGATCATATCGAGATACGGGGTCCCAAAAGTTTTGGTGACGGACAATGGGTCACAATTTTGCAGCAAGGTTTTCCAACGCTTTCTCAAGGACATGGGGATCAGGCAACAGTTCACGGCACCCTACACGCCGCAGGAAAATCCCACTGAAAGAGCAAATAGGAACGTGAAGAGGATGATAGCACAGTTGACTGGAAGAGACCAACGCAGATGGGATGATCTACTACCTGAGATTTCTCTAGCGCTAAATACAAGTGTTTCGGACACCACCGGTTATACACCTGCATTCTTGACGCAAGGAAGAGAACCGAGACTGCCAAAGGCGCTCTTTGATGAACAGACGCTGGGCACAGGAACGTGCCCCCAAAACCCCGTTGGTAGAGCAGATCGACTGAAGGAAGTATTTCAAATGGTTCGGCGGAACCTCGAAAAGGCAGCACAGGATCAAGCAAGATACTACAACCTCAGGAGGAGGGCGTGGCGACCAGAGGTGGGACAGCTGGTACTCCTAAGGCAACACCAACTGTCGAAAGCAGTCGACAATTTCGCAGCCAAACTCGCACCTCGGTACGACGGACCTTACCGAGTCGTGGGGTTCACTTCTCCAGTCATCGTACAACTTCAGGGCGACGAAGACAGTAGTGTACGGACAGCACACGTGAGCGAACTGAAAGAATTTCACACCGAAGAACCAAACGAGAACGAAAGCCAGTTACGACATCAAATACACCCAAAGCAACTACCGAGTCACGATAACGGTAAGTAGCATCGTACTCAGCCTTCTACCTGGAAGTAAGGGGGGGGGGGGTGTAAGGAAACATAAATTCGCTGAATTTATGCCTTACAGTTCCCTATAAAACACCGCTGCACAAAGGGCCCCGAAAAACATGAACCCGCCCTGCAACCCTAAACCGCACCTGGACAAGAACCCGCGAACCGCCTCTGTCCATAAAACACGCAGCTGGGTGACCCGCAAACAAACAATAACAACACATACAGCAAGCCAGTGGCCTGATCAATTGGCACAACAACAACAAACGAAGAAATGTTTGTGACCCGCAAACCAACAATAACAACACATACAGCAAGCCAGTGGCCTGATCAATTGGCACAACAACAAAACAATATAACGAAGTCACAAGCAAAAACACACAAACAACATGCATTCTATGCACCCACACGTGGCAATAACAAAACACATAGGGGTCATTAAACAGCGACTATGACAACAATAACATGCAAGGCAAAAGGTTGCCGCTATCTCTAGGCGAGAAAAATTCAAGGTCGAGATCAAATAGAAATTGGCGACACAAACAAGGTCCCGTTACCCTTTTTGGGGATAAAAGGAGTCAGCGAACCAACAGTGGGCTCTTTTGTAGTCAACACGCGAACAACGCACATCGGTGAGTCAAGTGACATAGTGAACAAGTGACCGAGAGAACAAGTGACAAAGTGAACAAGTGACAAGTGTACAAGGGTACAAGTGACTACGCACGAGTGACTAAAGGCAGTCGTAAAACAGTGTTTCTTGTCGACCCGAGTGGTTTTATACCGGACGGCCGGCGATAAACACACTAGTGACATCACGAACGGTGTCCTTTTTCTGTCGACCCGAGTGGTTTCATACCGGACGGTCTGCTCTAAAAGCATCCAAGTGGTCGCGCTAATACAGTTCAGCACACTGCGACAACACCAACGACCGACTGTTACATCCGGCCCGAGCGGTTTCATACCGGACGGCTCATCCTGGTGAACAGTGTTTCTTGTCGGCCCGAGTGGTTTCATATCGGACGGCCGGTCATAAAACATACCAGTGGCATCACGAACAGTGTTTTTTCTGTCGACCCGAGTGGTTTCATACCGGACGGTCTGCTCTAAAAGCATCCAAGTCGATCGCCACTAGGTTCAGACCATATTTTCGTACAAGGCTAACGACCAAGCATACATCCTGCCGAGTGGTTCTATACCGGACGGCCCATCGCAAGTACCCAGAGGACAGACAAACGAACAGAATCCACGGATCCCACTTCAAAGGACTTCGAGGGAAATCAGGAGCAACGGCCATTATTTAACAGATGAATAAAGAAAATATCTGAAATGATTTTTTTCTTTTGTGAAAACAAATATTTTTGAAGTGAAACTTCTTAGGCGGCGCTTCGAAATTTGAATGAGAATATTGAGGAGTGAAATTTCAAGGTCAATTTACTTCATTTCGTTACACGATAGAGAAGAAAGATATGTTGTACAGTAGATAGAATGAGAGAGATATACATTGTATAAAAGACTGAAAAAAATTTCTTTGTCAGCGCTGAGTATTGAACCTGCAATCTCAGTTTTATAAAGCCAACGTGCTATATGCTGGGCTAAAGTCTTCATATAATAATGTTGTCTACATACCAATTAATCAAACTACTTTTGCTGTAGATGCCCTGCGGGAAAATAAACAGCGCTCCTAGCGGGAAAATATAACAGCCTTATTCATAAACACATTTTAGAGGCAGTGTAACTTTAAACAAGAAAACGCTATTCATAAACATTTCGCAACCATGTTTTTTGTTTGTATTTTCGTTTAATATCAAAGACATGCTCCATATGCGCCCTTTGCAGCATTTTTTTTATGTGGCGGCCATTGCAAATCCATTGGAATTCTTAATTTTTGTAGAGATTTTCTTTAGTTCAGACACAAACCTTACAAACATGAGCAGCGAATGAAAAAATGTTTATGAATAAAGTCCAAGAATGATAGAAAAATAGATTGCGCAGATAGTAAAAATAATTTTCTACGATCTGCGCATCTACGTTACGATAGACTTACGATATGAGCTTACGATATGGCTTTCTGCCAAGTCTTGTTAAAAATGTGAACAAATATGAAACAATGGCAAAAGATTCAAGAAACAAACTTGGTCTAGCGTGACGTCATGATCGTAAAAAATACTTTGTTCGTAGCTAGAAATGTCAAAATGAAAAGTAAACAACATAACGGACCTGCGCAATGCGTAATCTATTTTTCTATCATTCTTGAATAAAGCGTAGTATGCTGTAGAAACGAAAATTTCTTAGCATTTAATTCTACACCCGAACTATTAGTGTAGAGTCAAAAATGTTTGTATGGAGAAAAAAGTAACTACAGTACGACCTTGCTCAATGCAACTAATAGAAATTCGGGCAATTGACATAGTTAACGTTGAAGAAACGCAATTAAACTTCTAAACATAAAGCTTTATGTCTCTGAATCTTAGATATTGTGTAAACTTTATAAGATAAAAGTTTATGCAAGTTTACGCAAATGCAAGTTGCGATAATTGTGCAATTCCATGACGCCAACTTGACACTGTGCGCAAGAAAAGTTGGAATAAGTTCTTTCAATAGATAACTATTTTATACATATCTTAGTTATATAATTTTATATCGAACTATTTACTATTAATAATAGTAAGTATAATGTGTGTGTGAAAGTTTTAGTTATCTTTTCACATTTAAAGTTTTGAACAAAAAAGTATTTATAAGGCTTAATTTTTTTAAAGCAAAATTAATTACTAAAATTTGTCCCATAGTTTTTGAGTACAAAATAACCGGTAATTTTTGATTTTTAGTTTTTAAGACAGAAATAAAAATGAAAGTTAAGATCAAGTTTACAGTTGAGGTAGATTTATTGTTGTGACATTGTTCTGTGAAACTCCTTATTAATATGCCAAAAAAAAATTTTTGGAAAACAAATTTATAAATGCACCTGAAGCTCCCATTGGCAAAAAAATCGCTCATTGTAGTTATGTAAAATAAAAAAATCCCTTTTTAAGAAATTATTCTCTTAATATGCGGAATATGCAACACTTGATTTTCTCACGATCATACTCTCGCTCTCAAACTTTCAATAAAGCTACGCTCTGAGTTTTCTCCCTAGTGCAGCGATGGGTTCTATTCCAGATAGAACTCTACGCCACGTTACGTTGCGTAGCTTTACGATTGCATAATCGAGCCTTTACACTAAAATCGTTCTTATTCTAGAAAAGAAAGAGTGTATACAAAGAAGAAGTTTCACTTCTTTACTGTATACACGGTATACTGTATCTTTTTTTTTTTTAATAAAGACTTAAGTAGTGAGTTTAAGTTAACCCTCGTATTTATAATTTAAAGAGACTAAGGAAATAATTTTTTGAACGAACCCCGGCTATCCGGCGAGCTAACCCCGGCTACAAAGTTCGTTACAAATGGCGCCCGAGCAGGGACTCAAACAGTGAAAAAAAAAAAGGACTCGAATAAGTGAAAAAAAAATCAGAATATTTAACCAACAGTGGGAAAAAAAAAAAAAAACTTTCAAAGTAGTGAAAGAGAACCCCAGAGAAATCAAGCAAAAAAAAAAAAAAAAAGAAAAAAAAAATAAACTTTAAGTGAAAAAAAACGCAGCAAAATTGAAACAACAGTGTGAAAAAAAAACTCTCAGAGAAATTAAACGAACAGTGACAAGAATAAAAACAGTGAAAAGAAAAGCATAATGGTGAAGACCGGGTGGCTGTACTCCCTCTCAAAAGAACAATTGCAGTCGTATATGCAAGAGTTCGACCTAAATGGAGATGGTGTCATGGAGGAACTAAGAAGACGGTTCTCCAAATGGATTGCCGGCGCGGAATTTAGCCCATCACAGAAGCAGAGACTGGAAGAGCTCGAAGCGCGGCACAGTTGCAGTCTGTCGCCAATTCCAGAGATAGCGTTACCATTTTCGAAGGGGCAGAGGGCACCGACAGGCACAACGCCAAATTTTGAACTACCTGAAGAGCGACAGTTTCGCCATCACATACCAGAAGAGGGTGCCGAAAGTGAGGAAATGAGGATACAATCTTGTCACGCCGTGATTGATCAGGTACGGAAGTGGTCCGTAAAATATGATGGCGGTAAAGATCCAAACGCGTTTATCGAGAGGATAGAAGAGTTAGCCACAGCATATGGAATTAATAAAGATCTGCTCCCAAGGTCAATGCCCGAACTCCTAAAAGATAAGGCGCTAGCATGGTGGCGAAATAATAACAGGCAGTGGACTACATGGGTGCTATTCAAGAGGGATCTACTTAAATTTTTTTTGCATACACGACATTTTGAGCGTCTGGAGGATGAAATTCGAAATCGACAACAGAGACCTAAGGAACCTTTTAAGGACTATGTCCTCACTCTTCAGAGCCTTATGCGCCAGGCTTGTTTCACAGAGGAACAACAATTACAACAGATCTACAAAAATCTTCAACCAGATTACCTGCTTTACATACGCCGAAAGGATTTCAACAACCTGGACGAACTGATGGCCATGGCAGATGATTTTGAGGTAATTCAAGCGGACCAAGGGAAAGGGCAACCTCGAACGGGCCTGCCTCGTATGCGTCACGAGCAGCTCCGCATGATCCCAACAGTTCCAGAGAACACCCGGATAAATCCTAAGACAGCTTGTCGTTGGTGTGGTCAGGAGGGCCATTTCAAGAGAGAATGCCGAAATACAAGAGTGTTGTTTTGCTGGGAGTGTGGCCGACGGAACACACTTACGGTGGAGTGCTGTTGGCGGCAAGTGGGAAAACGGCCAAGGATCCACTCAACGACGGGGTGTGGAGGGATCCAAGCGTCAGGGCAGACCCCGGTTGAACTAACTAAGCTAGGAGTCGACGAAAACCGAATCTTTGCTACAATCACACTAGACGAAGAAGCAGCAATTGCAACCATCGACACGGGTGCAACGAGAAGTTTTATAAGTGAGGTCTTTGCAGAAAAGATTATGAAACGAGGGAAACGGGTATTGGTAAAGGTCTCAGTGAGGATGGCAGATGGTACCATACGTGAAGTCAGTCAAGGGATACAAGTAGAGGTCAGGCTGGGGACGGCTCGCTGTCATATGACACTATTGATCCTTCCAGGCGTAATAGACAACGTGATCTTAGGCATGGATTTCCTTCAGACAACTTCCGCGGAGATTAGTTGTGGAGGTGAAACCATCAGGTTGCATAGAGAGGAGGAACCAACGAAAAAACATAACGTTCGCGTGTGTGCAGTGGCCCGTGGGACAATTTCAGACAGCGTGAACAAAGCGAAGGAGACGGAACGTGCAAATCAACGGGAAAAGCTAAATAAACGGACCGGCCAGTGCACTACACGAACAGCTAGAGACGGTCCAACGGACGAGGAAAACAGAAGGCGTGGGGATACAATCCCGGAAAAGGAACTGGTGAAAAACTTGCTACAGAAGGAACTGCAGGATTTCGAAACGCTACGTGCAATTATCACTGATCAGCAAGGTTGTAAGTGGTATGATTCAAAGATTTCGACGGTAAAGCGAGAACCGGAGAAGTTACCCGATTACAGCATCGTTCAGGGGCAGCAATACCGCCATATTCCAGGACGCACAAATGACGAGGATTGCGAATCATGGAAGCTTTGCGTCCCTTCTCAACTTTCCGAAAATCATAATAATCCATGTGCGGGGCATATGGGAATCAGGAAGACAACAGCTCGAAGAGCAAATCTCTACTACTGGCCTGGTATGGCTCGCGATATACGACGGCACATAAAACTTTGCGAATCGTGCCAAAAATACAAGCCGAACCAGAGCAAACCTGCCGGACAGATGTTGACACAGATTGCAGACGAACCATGGTCCATCCTTTGTGCGGATTTTGTAGGCCCACTTCCTCGTTCCACGCATGGAAATACGATGCTGCTGGTGATGTTCGATAAATTCTCAAAATGGACGGAGATAGTTCCACTACGACGAGCTACGGGGGACACATTAAGCAAAGCATTGCGGGAGCGGATCATATCGAGATACGGGGTCCCAAAAGTTTTGGTGACGGACAATGGGTCACAATTTTGCAGCAAGGTTTTCCAACGCTTTCTCAAGGACATGGGGATCAGGCAACAGTTCACGGCACCCTACACGCCGCAGGAAAATCCCACTGAAAGAGCAAATAGGAACGTGAAGAGGATGATAGCACAGTTGACTGGAAGAGACCAACGCAGATGGGATGATCTACTACCTGAGATTTCTCTAGCGCTAAATACAAGTGTTTCGGACACCACCGGTTATACACCTGCATTCTTGACGCAAGGAAGAGAACCGAGACTGCCAAAGGCGCTCTTTGATGAACAGACGCTGGGCACAGGAACGTGCCCCCAAAACCCCGTTGGTAGAGCAGATCGACTGAAGGAAGTATTTCAAATGGTTCGGCGGAACCTCGAAAAGGCAGCACAGGATCAAGCAAGATACTACAACCTCAGGAGGAGGGCGTGGCGACCAGAGGTGGGACAGCTGGTACTCCTAAGGCAACACCAACTGTCGAAAGCAGTCGACAATTTCGCAGCCAAACTCGCACCTCGGTACGACGGACCTTACCGAGTCGTGGGGTTCACTTCTCCAGTCATCGTACAACTTCAGGGCGACGAAGACAGTAGTGTACGGACAGCACACGTGAGCGAACTGAAAGAATTTCACACCGAAGAACCAAACGAGAACGAAAGCCAGTTACGACATCAAATACACCCAAAGCAACTACCGAGTCACGATAACGGTAAGTAGCATCGTACTCAGCCTTCTACCTGGAAGTAAGGGGGGGGGGGGTGTAAGGAAACATAAATTCGCTGAATTTATGCCTTACAGTTCCCTATAAAACACCGCTGCACAAAGGGCCCCGAAAAACATGAACCCGCCCTGCAACCCTAAACCGCACCTGGACAAGAACCCGCGAACCGCCTCTGTCCATAAAACACGCAGCTGGGTGACCCGCAAACAAACAATAACAACACATACAGCAAGCCAGTGGCCTGATCAATTGGCACAACAACAACAAACGAAGAAATGTTTGTGACCCGCAAACCAACAATAACAACACATACAGCAAGCCAGTGGCCTGATCAATTGGCACAACAACAAAACAATATAACGAAGTCACAAGCAAAAACACACAAACAACATGCATTCTATGCACCCACACGTGGCAATAACAAAACACATAGGGGTCATTAAACAGCGACTATGACAACAATAACATGCAAGGCAAAAGGTTGCCGCTATCTCTAGGCGAGAAAAATTCAAGGTCGAGATCAAATAGAAATTGGCGACACAAACAAGGTCCCGTTACCCTTTTTGGGGATAAAAGGAGTCAGCGAACCAACAGTGGGCTCTTTTGTAGTCAACACGCGAACAACGCACATCGGTGAGTCAAGTGACATAGTGAACAAGTGACCAAGAGAACAAGTGACAAAGTGAACAAGTGACAAGTGTACAAGGGTACAAGTGACTACGCACGAGTGACTAAAGGCAGTCGTAAAACAGTGTTTCTTGTCGACCCGAGTGGTTTTATACCGGACGGCCGGCGATAAACACACTAGTGACATCACGAACGGTGTCCTTTTTCTGTCGACCCGAGTGGTTTCATACCGGACGGTCTGCTCTAAAAGCATCCAAGTGGTCGCGCTAATACAGTTCAGCACACTGCGACAACACCAACGACCGACTGTTACATCCGGCCCGAGCGGTTTCATACCGGACGGCTCATCCTGGTGAACAGTGTTTCTTGTCGGCCCGAGTGGTTTCATATCGGACGGCCGGTCATAAAACATACCAGTGGCATCACGAACAGTGTTTTTTCTGTCGACCCGAGTGGTTTCATACCGGACGGTCTGCTCTAAAAGCATCCAAGTCGATCGCCACTAGGTTCAGACCATATTTTCGTACAAGGCTAACGACCAAGCATACATCCTGCCGAGTGGTTCTATACCGGACGGCCCATCGCAAGTACCCAGAGGACAGACAAACGAACAGAATCCACGGATCCCACTTCAAAGGACTTCGAGGGAAATCAGGAGCAACGGCCATTATTTAACAGATGAATAAAGAAAATATGTGAAATGATTTTTTTCTTTTGTGAAAACAAATATTTTTGAAGTGAAACTTCTTAGGCGGCGCTTCGAAATTTGAATGAGAATATTGAGGAGTGAAATTTCAAGGTCAATTTACTTCATTTCGTTACACGATAGAGAAGAAAGATATGTTGTACAGTAGATAGAATGAGAGAGATATACATTGTATAAAAGACTGAAAAAAATTTCTTTGTCAGCGCTGAGTATTGAACCTGCAATCTCAGTTTTATAAAGCCAACGTGCTATATGCTGGGCTAAAGTCTTCATATAATAATGTTGTCTACATACCAATTAATCAAACTACTTTTGCTGTAGATGCCCTGCGGGAAAATAAACAGCGCTCCTAGCGGGAAAATATAACAGCCTTATTCATAAACACATTTTAGAGGCAGTGTAACTTTAAACAAGAAAACGCTATTCATAAACATTTCGCAACCATGTTTTTTGTTTGTATTTTCGTTTAATATCAAAGACATGCTCCATATGCGCCCTTTGCAGCATTTTTTTTATGTGGCGGCCATTGCAAATCCATTGGAATTCTTAATTTTTGTAGAGATTTTCTTTAGTTCAGACACAAACCTTACAAACATGAGCAGCGAATGAAAAAATGTTTATGAATAAAGTCCAAGAATGATAGAAAAATAGATTGCGCAGATAGTAAAAATAATTTTCTACGATCTGCGCATCTACGTTACGATAGACTTACGATATGAGCTTACGATATGGCTTTCTGCCAAGTCTTGTTAAAAATGTGAACAAATATGAAACAATGGCAAAAGATTCAAGAAACAAACTTGGTCTAGCGTGACGTCATGATCGTAAAAAATACTTTGTTCGTAGCTAGAAATGTCAAAATGAAAAGTAAACAACATAACGGACCTGCGCAATGCGTAATCTATTTTTCTATCATTCTTGAATAAAGCGTAGTATGCTGTAGAAACGAAAATTTCTTAGCATTTAATTCTACACCCGAACTATTAGTGTAGAGTCAAAAATGTTTGTATGGAGAAAAAAGTAACTACAGTACGACCTTGCTCAATGCAACTAATAGAAATTCGGGCAATTGACATAGTTAACGTTGAAGAAACGCAATTAAACTTCTAAACATAAAGCTTTATGTCTCTGAATCTTAGATATTGTGTAAACTTTATAAGATAAAAGTTTATGCAAGTTTACGCAAATGCAAGTTGCGATAATTGTGCAATTCCATGACGCCAACTTGACACTGTGCGCAAGAAAAGTTGGAATAAGTTCTTTCAATAGATAACTATTTTATACATATCTTAGTTATATAATTTTATATCGAACTATTTACTATTAATAATAGTAAGTATAATGTGTGTGTGAAAGTTTTAGTTATCTTTTCACATTTAAAGTTTTGAACAAAAAAGTATTTATAAGGCTTAATTTTTTTAAAGCAAAATTAATTACTAAAATTTGTCCCATAGTTTTTGAGTACAAAATAACCGGTAATTTTTGATTTTTAGTTTTTAAGACAGAAATAAAAATGAAAGTTAAGATCAAGTTTACAGTTGAGGTAGATTTATTGTTGTGACATTGTTCTGTGAAACTCCTTATTAATATGCCAAAAAAAAATTTTTGGAAAACAAATTTATAAATGCACCTGAAGCTCCCATTGGCAAAAAAATCGCTCATTGTAGTTATGTAAAATAAAAAAATCCCTTTTTAAGAAATTATTCTCTTAATATGCGGAATATGCAACACTTGATTTTCTCACGATCATACTCTCGCTCTCAAACTTTCAATAAAGCTACGCTCTGAGTTTTCTCCCTAGTGCAGCGATGGGTTCTATTCCAGATAGAACTCTACGCCACGTTACGTTGCGTAGCTTTACGATTGCATAATCGAGCCTTTACACTAAAATCGTTCTTATTCTAGAAAAGAAAGAGTGTATACAAAGAAGAAGTTTCACTTCTTTACTGTATACACGGTATACTGTATCTTTTTTTTTTTTAATAAAGACTTAAGTAGTGAGTTTAAGTTAACCCTCGTATTTATAATTTAAAGAGACTAAGGAAATAATTTTTTGAACGAACCCCGGCTATCCGGCGAGCTAACCCCGGCTACAAAGTTCGTTACAAATGGCGCCCGAGCAGGGACTCAAACAGTGAAAAAAAAAAAAGGACTCGAATAAGTGAAAAAAAAATCAGAATATTTAACCAACAGTGGGAAAAAAAAAAAAAAACTTTCAAAGTAGTGAAAGAGAACCCCAGAGAAATCAAGCAAAAAAAAAAAAAAAAAGAAAAAAAAAATAAACTTTAAGTGAAAAAAAACGCAGCAAAATTGAAACAACAGTGTGAAAAAAAAAACTCTCAGAGAAATTAAACGAACAGTGACAAGAATAAAAACAGTGAAAAGAAAAGCATAATGGTGAAGACCGGGTGGCTGTACTCCCTCTCAAAAGAACAATTGCAGTCGTATATGCAAGAGTTCGACCTAAATGGAGATGGTGTCATGGAGGAACTAAGAAGACGGTTCTCCAAATGGATTGCCGGCGCGGAATTTAGCCCATCACAGAAGCAGAGACTGGAAGAGCTCGAAGCGCGGCACAGTTGCAGTCTGTCGCCAATTCCAGAGATAGCGTTACCATTTTCGAAGGGGCAGAGGGCACCGACAGGCACAACGCCAAATTTTGAACTACCTGAAGAGCGACAGTTTCGCCATCACATACCAGAAGAGGGTGCCGAAAGTGAGGAAATGAGGATACAATCTTGTCACGCCGTGATTGATCAGGTACGGAAGTGGTCCGTAAAATATGATGGCGGTAAAGATCCAAACGCGTTTATCGAGAGGATAGAAGAGTTAGCCACAGCATATGGAATTAATAAAGATCTGCTCCCAAGGTCAATGCCCGAACTCCTAAAAGATAAGGCGCTAGCATGGTGGCGAAATAATAACAGGCAGTGGACTACATGAGTGCTATTCAAGAGGGATCTACTTAAATTTTTTTTGCATACACGACATTTTGAGCGTCTGGAGGATGAAATTCGAAATCGACAACAGAGACCTAAGGAACCTTTTAAGGACTATGTCCTCACTCTTCAGAGCCTTATGCGCCAGGCTTGTTTCACAGAGGAACAACAATTACAACAGATCTACAAAAATCTTCAACCAGATTACCTGCTTTACATACGCCGAAAGGATTTCAACAACCTGGACGAACTGATGGCCATGGCAGATGATTTTGAGGTAATTCAAGCGGACCAAGGGAAAGGGCAACCTCGAACGGGCCTGCCTCGTATGCGTCACGAGCAGCTCCGCATGATCCCAACAGTTCCAGAGAACACCCGGATAAATCCTAAGACAGCTTGTCGTTGGTGTGGTCAGGAGGGCCATTTCAAGAGAGAATGCCGAAATACAAGAGTGTTGTTTTGCTGGGAGTGTGGCCGACGGAACACACTTACGGTGGAGTGCTGTTGGCGGCAAGTGGGAAAACGGCCAAGGATCCACTCAACGACGGGGTGTGGAGGGATCCAAGCGTCAGGGCAGACCCCGGTTGAACTAACTAAGCTAGGAGTCGACGAAAACCGAATCTTTGCTACAATCACACTAGACGAAGAAGCAGCAATTGCAACCATCGACACGGGTGCAACGAGAAGTTTTATAAGTGAGGTCTTTGCAGAAAAGATTATGAAACGAGGGAAACGGGTATTGGTAAAGGTCTCAGTGAGGATGGCAGATGGTACCATACGTGAAGTCAGTCAAGGGATACAAGTAGAGGTCAGGCTGGGGACGGCTCGCTGTCATATGACACTATTGATCCTTCCAGGCGTAATAGACAACGTGATCTTAGGCATGGATTTCCTTCAGACAACTTCCGCGGAGATTAGTTGTGGAGGTGAAACCATCAGGTTGCATAGAGAGGAGGAACCAACGAAAAAACATAACGTTCGCGTGTGTGCAGTGGCCCGTGGGACAATTTCAGACAGCGTGAACAAAGCGAAGGAGACGGAACGTGCAAATCAACGGGAAAAGCTAAATAAACGGACCGGCCAGTGCACTACACGAACAGCTAGAGACGGTCCAACGGACGAGGAAAACAGAAGGCGTGGGGATACAATCCCGGAAAAGGAACTGGTGAAAAACTTGCTACAGAAGGAACTGCAGGATTTCGAAACGCTACGTGCAATTATCACTGATCAGCAAGGTTGTAAGTGGTATGATTCAAAGATTTCGACGGTAAAGCGAGAACCGGAGAAGTTACCCGATTACAGCATCGTTCAGGGGCAGCAATACCGCCATATTCCAGGACGCACAAATGACGAGGATTGCGAATCATGGAAGCTTTGCGTCCCTTCTCAACTTCGGTCTCGAGTACTTTCCGAAAATCATAATAATCCATGTGCGGGGCATATGGGAATCAGGAAGACAACAGCTCGAAGAGCAAATCTCTACTACTGGCCTGGTATGGCTCGCGATATACGACGGCACATAAAACTTTGCGAATCGTGCCAAAAATACAAACCGAACCAGAGCAAACCTGCCGGACAGATGTTGACACAGATTGCAGACGAACCATGGTCCATCCTTTGTGCGGATTTTGTAGGCCCACTTCCTCGTTCCACGCATGGAAATACGATGCTGCTGGTGATGTTCGATAAATTCTCAAAATGGACGGAGATAGTTCCACTACGACGAGCTACGGGGGACACATTAAGCAAAGCATTGCGGGAGCGGATCATATCGAGATACGGGGTCCCAAAAGTTTTGGTGACGGACAATGGGTCACAATTTTGCAGCAAGGTTTTCCAACGCTTTCTCAAGGACATGGGGATCAGGCAACAGTTCACGGCACCCTACACGCCGCAGGAAAATCCCACTGAAAGAGCAAATAGGAACGTGAAGAGGATGATAGCACAGTTGACTGGAAGAGACCAACGCAGATGGGATGATCTACTACCTGAGATTTCTCTAGCGCTAAATACAAGTGTTTCGGACACCACCGGTTATACACCTGCATTCTTGACGCAAGGAAGAGAACCGAGACTGCCAAAGGCGCTCTTTGATGAACAGACGCTGGGCACAGGAACGTGCCCCCAAAACCCCGTTGGTAGAGCAGATCGACTGAAGGAAGTATTTCAAATGGTTCGGCGGAACCTCGAAAAGGCAGCACAGGATCAAGCAAGATACTACAACCTCAGGAGGAGGGCGTGGCGACCAGAGGTGGGACAGCTGGTACTCCTAAGGCAACACCAACTGTCGAAAGCAGTCGACAATTTCGCAGCCAAACTCGCACCTCGGTACGACGGACCTTACCGAGTCGTGGGGTTCACTTCTCCAGTCATCGTACAACTTCAGGGCGACGAAGACAGTAGTGTACGGACAGCACACGTGAGCGAACTGAAAGAATTTCACACCGAAGAACCAAACGAGAACGAAAGCCAGTTACGACATCAAATACACCCAAAGCAACTACCGAGTCACGATAACGGTAAGTAGCATCGTACTCAGCCTTCTACCTGGAAGTAAGGGGGGGGGGGTGTAAGGAAACATAAATTCGCTGAATTTATGCCTTACAGTTCCCTATAAAACACCGCTGCACAAAGGGCCCCGAAAAACATGAACCCGCCCTGCAACCCTAAACCGCACCTGGACAAGAACCCGCGAACCGCCTCTGTCCATAAAACACGCAGCTGGGTGACCCGCAAACAAACAATAACAACACATACAGCAAGCCAGTGGCCTGATCAATTGGCGCAACAACAACAAACGAAGAAATGTTTGTGACCCGCAAACCAACAATAACAACACATACAGCAAGCCAGTGGCCTGATCAATTGGCACAACAACAAAACAATATAACGAAGTCACAAGCAAAAACACACAAACAACATGCATTCTATGCACCCACACGTGGCAATAACAAAACACATAGGGGTCATTAAACAGCGACTATGACAACAATAACATGCAAGGCAAAAGGTTGCCGCTATCTCTAGGCGAGAAAAATTCAAGGTCGAGATCAAATAGAAATTGGCGACACAAACAAGGTCCCGTTACCCTTTTTGGGGATAAAAGGAGTCAGCGAACCAACAGTGGGCTCTTTTGTAGTCAACACGCGAACAACGCACATCGGTGAGTCAAGTGACATAGTGAACAAGTGACCGAGAGAACAAGTGACAAAGTGAACAAGTGACAAGTGTACAAGGGTACAAGTGACTACGCACGAGTGACTAAAGGCAGTCGTAAAACAGTGTTTCTTGTCGACCCGAGTGGTTTTATACCGGACGGCCGGCGATAAACACACTAGTGACATCACGAACGGTGTCCTTTTTCTGTCGACCCGAGTGGTTTCATACCGGACGGTCTGCTCTAAAAGCATCCAAGTGGTCGCGCTAATACAGTTCAGCACACTGCGACAACACCAACGACCGACTGTTACATCCGGCCCGAGCGGTTTCATACCGGACGGCTCATCCTGGTGAACAGTGTTTCTTGTCGGCCCGAGTGGTTTCATATCGGACGGCCGGTCATAAAACATACCAGTGGCATCACGAACAGTGTTTTTTCTGTCGACCCGAGTGGTTTCATACCGGACGGTCTGCTCTAAAAGCATCCAAGTCGATCGCCACTAGGTTCAGACCATATTTTCGTACAAGGCTAACGACCAAGCATACATCCTGCCGAGTGGTTCTATACCGGACGGCCCATCGCAAGTACCCAGAGGACAGACAAACGAACAGAATCCACGGATCCCACTTCAAAGGACTTCGAGGGAAATCAGGAGCAACGGCCATTATTTAACAGATGAATAAAGAAAATATCTGAAATGATTTTTTTCTTTTGTGAAAACAAATATTTTTGAAGTGAAACTTCTTAGGCGGCGCTTCGAAATTTGAATGAGAATATTGAGGAGTGAAATTTCAAGGTCAATTTACTTCATTTCGTTACACGATAGAGAAGAAAGATATGTTGTACAGTAGATAGAATGAGAGAGATATACATTGTATAAAAGACTGAAAAAAATTTCTTTGTCAGCGCTGAGTATTGAACCTGCAATCTCAGTTTTATAAAGCCAACGTGCTATATGCTGGGCTAAAGTCTTCATATAATAATGTTGTCTACATACCAATTAATCAAACTACTTTTGCTGTAGATGCCCTGCGGGAAAATAAACAGCGCTCCTAGCGGGAAAATATAACAGCCTTATTCATAAACACATTTTAGAGGCAGTGTAACTTTAAACAAGAAAACGCTATTCATAAACATTTTCGCAACCATGTTTTTTGTTTGTATTTTCGTTTAATATCAAAGACATGCTCCATATGCGCCCTTTGCAGCATTTTTTTTTATGTGGCGGCCATTGCAAATCCATTGGAATTCTTAATTTTTGTAGAGATTTTCTTTAGTTCAGACACAAACCTTACAAACATGAGCAGCGAATGAAAAAATGTTTATGAATAAAGTCCAAGAATGATAGAAAAATAGATTGCGCAGATAGTAAAAATAATTTTCTACGATCTGCGCATCTACGTTACGATAGACTTACGATATGAGCTTACGATATGGCTTTCTGCCAAGTCTTGTTAAAAATGTGAACAAATATGAAACAATGGCAAAAGATTCAAGAAACAAACTTGGTCTAGCGTGACGTCATGATCGTAAAAAATACTTTGTTCGTAGCTAGAAATGTCAAAATGAAAAGTAAACAACATAACGGACCTGCGCAATGCGTAATCTATTTTTCTATCATTCTTGAATAAAGCGTAGTATGCTGTAGAAACGAAAATTTCTTAGCATTTAATTCTACACCCGAACTATTAGTGTAGAGTCAAAAATGTTTGTATGGAGAAAAAAGTAACTACAGTACGACCTTGCTCAATGCAACTAATAGAAATTCGGGCAATTGACATAGTTAACGTTGAAGAAACGCAATTAAACTTCTAAACATAAAGCTTTATGTCTCTGAATCTTAGATATTGTGGGTTAATGCACTTTGTATCCTTAAATATTGTTTGAATAGATTTTTCATTAAAAATGTATTTTACAAGCAAAGAAGAACTGAAAGAATATAAGATACAAGTTTATGCAAGTTTACGCAAATGCAAGTTGCGATAATTGTGCAATTCCATGACGCCAACTTGACACTGTGGAACAAGTTCTTTCAATAGATAACTATTTTATACATATCTTAGTTATATAATTTTATATCGAACTATTTACTATTAATAATAGTAAGTATAATGTGTGTGTGTGAAAGTTTTAGTTATCTTTTCACATTTAAAGTTTTGAACAAAAAAGTATTTATAAGGCTTAATTTTTTTAAAGCAAAATTAATTACTAAAATTTGTCCCATAGTTTTTGAGTACAAAATAACCGGTAATTTTTGATTTTTAGTTTTTAAGACAGAAATAAAAATGAAAGTTAAGATCAAGTTTACAGTTGAGGTAGATTTATTGTTGTGACATTGTTCTGTGAAACTCCTTATTAATATGCCAAAAAAAATTTTTGGAAAACAAATTTATAAATGCACCTGAAGCTCCCATTGGCAAAAAAATCGCTCATTGTAGTTATGTAAAATAAAAAAATCCCTTTTTAAGAAATTATTCTCTTAATATGCGGAATATGCAACACTTGATTTTCTCACGATCATACTCTCGCTCTCAAACTTTCAATAAAGCTACGCTCTGAGTTTTCTCCCTAGTGCAGCGATGGGTTCTATTCCAGATAGAACTCTACGCCACGTTACGTTGCGTAGCTTTACGATTGCATAATCGAGCCTTTACACTAAAATCGTTCTTATTCTAGAAAAGAAAGAGTGTATACAAAGAAGAAGTTTCACTTCTTTACTGTATACACGGTATACAGTATCTTTTTTTTTTTTAATAAAGACTTAAGTAGTGAGTTTAAGTTAACCCTCGTATTTATAATTTAAAGAGACTAAGGAAATAATTTTTTGAACGAACCCCGGCTATCCGGCGAGCTAACCCCGGCTACAAAGTTCGTTACAAATGGCGCCCGAGCAGGGACTCAAACAGTGAAAAAAAAAAAAGGACTCGAATAAGTGAAAAAAAAAATCAGAATATTTAACCAACAGTGGGAAAAAAAAAAAAAAACTTTCAAAGTAGTGAAAGAGAACCCCAGAGAAATCAAGCAAAAAAAAAAAAAAAAATAAACTTTAGTGAAAAAAAAACGCAGCAAAATTGAAACAACAGTGTGAAAAAAAAAACTCTCAGAGAAATTAAACGAACAGTGACAAGAATAAAAACAGTGAAAAGAAAAGCATAATGGTGAAGAACGGGTGGCTGTACTCCCTCTCAAAAGAACAATTGCAGTCGTATATGCAAGAGTTCGACCTAAATGGAGATGGTGTCATGGAGGAACTAAGAAGACGGTTCTCCAAATGGATTGCCGGCGCGGAATTTAGCCCATCACAGAAGCAGAGACTGGAAGAGCTCTAAGCGCGGCACAGTTGCAGTCTGTCGCCAATTCCAGAGATAGCGTTACCATTTTCGAAGGGGCAGAGGGCACCGACAGGCACAACGCCAAATTTTGAACTACCTGAAGAGCGACAGTTTCGCCATCACATACCAGAAGAGGGTGCCGAAAGTGAGGAAATGAGGATACAATCTTGTCACGCCGTGATTGATCAGGTACGGAAGTGGTCCGTAAAATATGATGGCGGTAAAGATCCAAACGCGTTTATCGAGAGGATAGAAGAGTTAGCCACAGCATATGGAATTAATAAAGATCTGGGCGCTCATCACGTAACTTTCAAAACGATCATCGTTCAAACGATACTATCTGATGATATCGTCAACAGTTTGATTCACATAAGACCATCGCTATCGTCTCGTTCATCGTACATTTTTTTAAGTTTAAAAGTCACTGAAAAACCTCAGGGCACTGCAAATAGCGCATGCATAAGCCAGTCGGTTTGGGTCTGAACTTATAAAAAAACGCTGAAACTTGTAAAAAACACTGCTCGGCTTGCACGTGCAGCGTGCGCTGTTGCACATAAGGTCCTCTATCTCGTAAACAAATGAAGTTAAAAAATAGATAGTTCAAGTTACTAAAGAGATGCATTTAAAAGTTCATTTCCGGTTTTCAACAAGAATTTTTTATATCGTCGTTACAAATGTGAAGTTGGGAATCTGAAAAATTAAATATTTTCTTACTATTGGATCCCATGGCTTAATTGGAAATATATGCTGTGCTAAATTGCCAAATTTGTACTCCTCACAAAAATAAAACTATCGCAAATCTGTTGAACAATTTTAAACATTTATAATTTGATTCAGTTTTGTTAAAAGTTAACAAATATACTCACAAGCATACCATTCAAGCTTTTTTTACTTAGAAGGTCAATTGTTTTTAACACAGACAAAAATGGATCCTTCGACAAGCGAAAGCGTTGAACAAAGCTTAATTTGTTACAAAAAATAAATTAATTAGTATTTTTACGATGCATACTTTTTTGATGGAAAAGATAAAGGATTTGATTTATCTCTAAGAATAATTATTTTTCGCAGAAATTACATTTTTTCTTAACACTCATCATCGCTTATTAAAAGAAATCAAATTTCATATCCAAAACATTTAAATTTAATTTCTTTCACGATTTTCAATAACACAATAAGCGAAGACGATATCAAATTTACTATCGTTTCAAATCAATCGTTCAGACGATAGCAATGATCAGCTGTTAGCCATACATGAAGCAAGCAAAACGATATCGTAAAGACGATACTACAGTTTTAGAGTTACGTGAAGTTAAACTGTCGTCAAGACGATATCGTCAAACGATTCTCATCATACGTGATGAGAGCCCTGCTCCCAAGGTCAATGCCCGAACTCCTAAAAGATAAGGCGCTAGCATGGTGGCGAAATAATAACAGGCAGTGGACTACATGGGTGCTATTCAAGAGGGATCTACTTAAATTTTTTTTGCATACACGACATTTTGAGCGTCTGGAGGATGAAATTCGAAATCGACAACAGAGACCTAGGGAACCTTTTAAGGACTATGTCCTCACTCTTCAGAGCCTTATGCGCCAGGCTTGTTTCACAGAGGAACAACAATTACAACAGATCTACAAAAATCTTCAACCAGATTACCTGCTTTACATACGCCGAAAGGATTTCAACAACCTGGACGAACTGATGGCCATGGCAGACGATTTTGAGGTAATTCAAGCGGACCAAGGGAAAGGGCAACCTCGAACGGGCCTGCCTCGTATGCGTCACGAGCAGCTCCGCATGATCCCAACAGTTCCAGAGAACACCCGGATAAATCCTAAGACAGCTTGTCGTTAGTGTGGTCAGGAGGGCCATTTCAAGAGAGAATGCCGAAATACAAGAGTGTTGTTTTGCTGGGAGTGTGGCCGACGGAACACACTTACGGTGGAGTGCTGTTGGCGGCAAGTGGGAAAACGGCCAAGGATCCACTCAACGACGGGGTGTGGAGGGATCCAAGCGTCAGGGCAGACCCCGGTTGAACTAACTAAGCTAGGAGTCGAAAACCGAATCTTTGCTACAATCACACTAGACGAAGAAGCAGCAATTGCAACCATCGACACGGGTGCAACGAGAAGTTTTATAAGTGAGGTTTTTGCAGAAAAGATTATGAAACGAGGGAAACGGGTATTGGTAAAGGTCTCAGTGAGGATGGCAGATGGTACCATACGTGAAGTCAGTCAAGGGATACAAGTAGAGGTCAGGCTGGGGACGGCTCGCTGTCATATGACACTATTGATCCTTCCAGGCGTAATAGACAACGTGATCTTAGGCATGGATTTCCTTCAGACAACTTCCGCGGAGATTAGTTGTGGAGGTGAAACCATCAGGTTGCATAGAGAGGAGGAACCAACGAAAAAACATAACGTTCGCGTGTGTGCAGTGGCCCGTGGGACAATTTCAGACAGCGTGAACAAAGCGAAGGAGACGGAACGTGCAAATCAACGGGAAAAGCTAAATAAACGGACCGGCCAGTGCACTACACGAACAGCTAGAGACGGTCCAACGGACGAGGAAAACAGAAGGCGTGGGGATACAATCCCGGAAAAGGAACTGGTGAAAAACTTGCTACAGAAGGAACTGCAGGATTTCGAAACGCTACGTGCAATTATCACTGATCAGCAAGGTTGTAAGTGGTATGATTCAAAGATTTCGACGGTAAAGCGAGAACCGGAGAAGTTACCCGATTACAGCATCGTTCAGGGGCAGCAATACCGCCATATTCCAGGACGCACAAATGACGAGGATTGCGAATCATGGAAGCTTTGCGTCCCTTCTCAACTTCGGTCTCGAGTACTTTCCGAAAATCATAATAATCCATGTGCGGGGCATATGGGAATCAGGAAGACAACAGCTCGAATAGCAAATCTCTACTACTGGCCTGGTATGGCTCGCGATATACGACGGCACATAAAACTTTGCGAATCGTGCCAAAAATACAAACCGAACCAGAGCAAACCTGCCGGACAGATGTTGACACAGATTGCAGACGAACCATGGTCCATCCTTTGTGCGGATTTTGTAGGCCCACTTCCTCGTTCCACGCATGGAAATACGATGCTGCTGGTGATGTTCGATAAATTCTCAAAATGGACGGAGATAGTTCCACTACGACGAGCTACGGGGGACACATTAAGCAAAGCATTGCGGGAGCGGATCATATCGAGATACGGGGTCCCAAAAGTTTTGGTGACTGACAATGGGTCACAATTTTGCAGCAAGGTTTTCCAACGCTTTCTCAAGGACATGGGGATCAGGCAACAGTTCACGGCACCCTACACGCCGCAGGAAAATCCCACTGAAAGAGCAAATAGGAACGTGAAGAGGATGATAGCACAGTTGACTGGAAGAGACCAACGCAGATGGGATGATCTACTACCTGAGATTTCTCTAGCGCTAAATACAAGTGTTTCGGACACCACCGGTTATACACCTGCATTCTTGACGCAAGGAAGAGAACCGAGACTGCCAAAGGCGCTCTTTGATGAACAGACGCTGGGCACAGGAACGTGCCCCCAAAACCCCGTTGGTAGAGCAGATCGACTGAAGGAAGTATTTCAAATGGTTCGGCGGAACCTCGAAAAGGCAGCACAGGATCAAGCAAGATACTACAACCTCAGGAGGAGGGCGTGGCGACCAGAGGTGGGACAGCTGGTACTCCTAAGGCAACACCAACTGTCGAAAGCAGTCGACAATTTCGCAGCCAAACTCGCACCTCGGTACGACGGACCTTACCGAGTCGTGGGGTTCACTTCTCCAGTCATCGTACAACTTCAGGGCGACGAAGACAGTAGTGTACGGACAGCACACGTGAGCGAACTGAAAGAATTTCACACCGAAGAACCAAACGAGAACGAAAGCCAGTTACGACATCAAATACACCCAAAGCAACTACCGAGTCACGATAACGGTAAGTAGCATCGTACTCAGCCTTCTACCTGGAAGTAAGGGGGGGGGTGTAAGGAAACATAAATTCGCTGAATTTATGCCTTACAGTTCCCTATAAAACACCGCTGCACAAAGGGCCCCGAAAAACATGAACCCGCCCTGCAACCCTAAACCGCACCTGGACAAGAACCCAAGAACCGCCTCTGTCCATAAAACACGCAGCTGGGTGACCCGCAAACAAACAATAACAACACATACAGCAAGCCAGTGGCCTGATCAATTGGCACAACAACAACAAACGAAGAAATGTTTGTGACCCGCAAACCAACAATAACAACACATACAGCAAGCCAGTGGCCTGATCAATTGGCACAACAACAAAACAATATAACGAAGTCACAAGCAAAAACACACAAACAACATGCATTCTATGCACCCACACGTGGCAATAACAAAACACATAGGGGTCATTAAACAGCGACTATGACAACAATAACATGCAAGGCAAAAGGTTGCCGCTATCTCTAGGCGAGAAAAATTCAAGGTCGAGATCAAATAGAAATTGGCGACACAAACAAGGTCCCGTTACCCTTTTTGGGGATAAAAGGAGTCAGCGAACCAACAGTGGGCTCTTTTGTAGTCAACACGCGAACAACGCACATCGGTGAGTCAAGTGACATAGTGAACAAGTGACCGAGAGAACAAGTGACAAAGTGAACAAGTGACAAGTGTACAAGGGTACAAGTGACTACGCACGAGTGACTAAAGGCAGTCGTAAAACAGTGTTTCTTGTCGACCCGAGTGGTTTTATACCGGACGGCCGGCGATAAACACACTAGTGACGTCACGAACGGTGTCCTTTTTCTGTCGACCCGAGTGGTTTCATACCGGACGGTCTGCTCTAAAAGCATCCAAGTGGTCGCGCTAATACAGTTCAGCACACTGCGACAACACCAACGACCGACTGTTACATCCGGCCCGAGCGGTTTCATACCGGACGGCTCATCCTGGTGAACAGTGTTTCTTGTCGGCCCGAGTGGTTTCATATCGGACGGCCGGTCATAAAACATACCAGTGGCATCACGAACAGTGTTTTTTCTGTCGACCCGAGTGGTTTCATACCGGACGGTCTGCTCTAAAAGCATCCAAGTCGATCGCCACTAGGTTCAGACCATATTTTCGTACAAGGCTAACGACCAAGCATACATCCTGCCGAGTGGTTCTATACCGGACGGCCCACTGTGGGATTTTGGCTGCAAAAACCCCCTTTTTTGAGTGTAAAATATCAAAAATGTAATGATGCAGTTTTGTAGAGAATTGTTTAATTAAGATAAATTCATCATACAATTTTTTCTACAATTTTTTTTTTTACAAAATAACGCGGTAAAGTCACCTAAACGAAATTCTGCAGTAACTGCCTTAGATTTTCATCCCATTTCAATGGGCTGGAAACATAATTTCTTTTTCTCGTATCTATATGATGTAAGTATATTTGAAAAATATAGTATTTCAGCATTAATTTAGAAGTAAAGGGATTGCATTACCGTAATATTTTAATATATATTTAGGTTCTTTTTTGAAGGCACTCAAAAAGTCAGTGTTTTTAGTTTTTCTTGGACAAAAAAAAGGTGAGCGTTATCGATCGTTGTGTTCTGGTTGCAAAAAAATGAAAGGTGGGACTGTCTTCTTTAAATTTACTCAAAAAAATCCACCAACTTTTCTCAATATTTTACAAACGCATAAATTTTATAAAAAAAGTCAATAGTATTACAACGAAATTTTGCAATTAAATGTAATAAAAAAAGTGTGCCTACTTTTAGGCAAATTTGCATTTTTTTTGTAAATGTTCAGCTAACATATTAGTCTTTAGTTATTTATATAGATGTAAGTGCTGCTTGGCATCGATCACAAACTACAAAGGCTTAAATCTGTTTTTTTGAAAATCGTGAAAAATTAAATTTATCATATGGGCGTTGGGCGTGGCACTTAAAATTTTAATATAATTGAGGACTCAAATGCAACCACTGGTAGTAATTTTTATTAATATACATATGAAAATAAGGAAAATACAACGTCTTTTAGTTTTACGTCATATGGGAGGTAGGCGTGGTTGTGGGCGGATTTTAACAAAAATTTATTTTTCATCTAATTTGGCAATATGAGAGATGTGTGCCAAATTTCAAAGCCCTACCTCGATTCCTTCGATTTTTTGCAGCAGCTTGTTTGAAGAAATCCCACTGTGCGGCCCATCGCAAGTACCCAGAGGACAGACAAACGAACAGAATCCACGGATCCCACTTCAAAGGACTTCGAGGGAAATCAGGAGCAACGGCCATTATTTAACAGATGAATAAAGCAAATATGTGAAATGATTTTTTTCTTTTGTGAAAACAAATATTTTAATAAAGACTTAAGTAGTGAGTTTAAATTAACCCTCGTATTTATAATTTAAAGAGACTAAGGAAATAATTTTTTGAACGAACCCCGGCTATCCGGCGAGCTAACCCCGGCTACAAAGTTCGTTACATGCATTAATAAAAATTTCATAACACATTTCTTTTATTTTGATATATTTTAATGGGTCAAAATCAGCATTTTAATTCGGTCAAAATCAGGCGCCTTGTGCATTTAAGGGTTAATTTGACCAAAATGACTTGAGCAGCGCTCACCTTTATGTCATAACTACATGTCACAACAATTTCTATATCAATTCGTTTCGTTCGTTTGAATTTATAATTATTAGAATGGATTGCGGAAATAAATTTATAAATAAATTAAAAAAAAAATTTTCTTACGGAGCATTCGATTTGAATCACTCTGGCTGCAGCCAGATCAAATTAACGAAACTTGACGAAAAAGCTGGCTCGAGTTATTATGGTTTGTAAAATTCATGACCAATTTACCCTA
The DNA here is from genome assembly GCA_943735915.1 of Pherbina coryleti. Classification (NCBI taxonomy): domain Eukaryota; kingdom Metazoa; phylum Arthropoda; class Insecta; order Diptera; family Sciomyzidae; genus Pherbina; species Pherbina coryleti. Next base: position 113,820,495 of record OX030948.1, on the reverse strand, counting down.
ATATGAATTTTATGCCGATTTTTACCCAGCATTTCGATTTGGCCCGATAGAGGGTTAAATAAAGTTATCAAATAAAGTAATTTTTGCAATAGAATATATAAAAGTACAAAGTGATCTTTTTTTGTAAATACATAACTTCTTAAGCACGCTCGCTTTCTGAACCATCACATTTAACTGGGTCCACTAATGGAAATTTTTTTTCATTAACTTATACAAAAAAAATTAAAAGAAGAATATAAAAGAGAACATTATCATTAAGTTTTTTACTTAAAACAGTCACTGAAAAGCGACTATGCCATATGGCATAGAATAAACGAAAGGGTTAAAGATACAACCATTCAAGAAATTACTACGGATATATTTTTGGTTTGATTTTTTTCAAATAGGTTCTATATTATTTAGAATATTATAAGTCTTATGGTGTTTTCATTTCTACTAGAAAATGTTACCTTTTCATTGCCCTCTTCTTTTTACGTGTTCGATTGTTAAATAAGTGCAAACGGGTGAAAAAATCTGTGTTCGTTTCTTAAAATGTTAAATTTAGATAGGGCAAAAATGGCACATTTCTTGCCCTGCGAAATTTTTTGAGGGGAGAATGTTGCCCTGAAAATCAGCTGATTGCTTTAAACGAAAATATAATGAAATGCGTGTGTTAGACAAGGTTAAATATCTGCATTCATAATTTGACACTTAAATAATATTTTTAATAAAGCAAATTTTTTATTTTTGGCGCACACAAATATATCAGCTGATTGAGTAAGCAGGGTAGTGTTTTGTGTTCAAAACCTGCACTTTTTGAGGGTTGAGTGCAACACTTGAAAAATGTTGCACTGTGGTAGGGCAACATTTCTGTGTAGAAACGAAAACACCATTAAATAAAAAAATAGTTTTCACTTCTATTTGTCATATTTTTTAAAAAAATAATGTATAAAGGCAAAAAAACTTTTTTTTTTAAATTAAATAAACACTATTTTTAACAGTTTCACTTCTAGGAACAGATAAATAATTTTGATTAGAGAAAAAAATGCTGACTGCTTTCAAAACATGTCATTTAGTGATTTTAACTGGTTCGAAAAAATTTCGATCATTTGGCACCTCACTGGGTCACTTTAGTTGGTTGTATCTTTAAAGATACAGTGTGCACTCCCTGCAGTTTTTGATAATTTTAACTTTTTAAAATTAATGCATTAATAAAAATTTCATAACACATTTCTTTTATTTTGATATATTTTAATGGGTCAAAATCAGCATTTTAATTCGGTCAAAATCAGGCGCCTTGTGCATTTAAGGGTTAATTTGACCAAAATGACTTGAGCAGCGCTCACCTTTATGTCATAACTACTTTTCACATTTGCTTTGAAAAAGTCAACAATTTCTATATCAATTCGTTTCGTTCGTTTGAATTTATAATTATTAGAATGGATTGCGGAAATAAATTTATAAATAAATTAAAAAAAAAATTTTCTTACGGAGCATTCGATTTGAATCGCTCTGGCTGCAGCCAGATCAAATTATCGAAACTTGACGAAAAAGCTGGCTCGAGTTATTATGGTTTGTACGCATCATTTCTATGTAGTCGTATAAAATTTGACATTAGCTGCAGCCAGCTCGAGCCTATTATGTTTGGGACTTAACTTAAAACGACCTCCATTTTGTGCAAAAAAATTTAAATTTCTTCTACGCCAGACATTCTGTCAAAAATTAATTTCTAAAAAATCAACGATCAAACGCCCAAGAACTTTTTACTATACCGAAAAAAATGTATTTTTTCAGATGAACCAGTCTCCAGATATCTTTCTCACCGCAAATGTTAGGTCTTTCGCGGCATTGCACTTTTCTACCTTATCGACGAACATTTTTGGACCAAAATGTCAGGAATAAATCTTGAATAGTGACACTGGTACCATAATGACACCGGTGTCACAAGTTTAATTTGAGCATTTTTTTTTTAATATACAATCAATTTTTTTAAATTTAGGTTCTTTGGAAAGAGAACTGATGGTTCCTTAATTTTAATTAAAAATATGTAAAGATATTTTTTGATAACGGTACTGTAGTGGATCAAAGTGAAAAAATTGTGTTTTATTTTGTTAATTTTCAATCGCTCTGAACTCCCACAATTTTATTTCGTATGAAAAATTCCTTTGATATGTTATAGCAAAATCTATCTTATAAAATATATTGCTCAAATTTTAAAAATTTTCTTAGTTTTGCCACAAAATGAAATGTACTTTTGTGTCATCGGTGTCACTAGGGTATGCAACTATTCGACATTATAAAAAAAAATTTTTTACAAAACCGGTTTTCGAATTATTCGACCAGAACAAAACTGGATAAAACGTTTTTTTAAATTAAGCAAGTTTTTGACTTTATATACCTACATATATCTTTGTAGTTTTTACTGAACAAAAATAACAACTATTTTTTAATAAAATAAATAAAGGTTCTTATGCAATTTTGTGTAAGGTGAGAGTTTTGCGAACGTTTTTGGGCAGATTTTTTTTTAATTTTTGATTTTTTATTTTGTTGCTTCAAAGTGCTTGCTATAGAAGATAAAATTTGTGAAAACTGTTCCCATAATAAAAACTGTACTCCTTTTTTGAAATTTATAAAAAAATTATTTAGAGTCAGAAAAGAATAATTTTATCATTTTAGTAATTAAAAATGTCTCGTAAATAAACTATTTTTGTTCATAAATGAGTTCAGAAATGAATCATAAATGTTTCTTTTTTGCATTCTTAACCCCTTGACGTATCAATTAGCGCAACGAAGTTCGCTTCCAACTGTTCGCACACAAATTGCACTTAACGAACCAGTTTTGATGCTTACTAAGTCACAAATGACTAACACGCTTGTTTTACAAATTTACAATAAATAAAATACTACGATTTAATTTTGTGGCGTCCGTGGCGTAGTTGGTTAAAGTGCGTGGCCGCTATGTCAAAGAACTTTGGAAACCCAGGTTCGAACCCCAGCAGCGACAGAAAATTATTTGAATCAAAATAATTTTTCTGTACGGCCGCCACCTCTCTGCAGACAATGGCAAACCTCAGAGAGTAATCAAAATGCCATGTAAAGCTTCTTGAGAACGAGAACTTTCCGTTCATCGCCGTTCGGAGTCGGCGTTAAGCATGTAGGTCCGGTTCTCGGTCAATTGTGTACAAACTTAATAACACGCACAACACAATTGATCATAAGAAGCTAGGTCAAAGTCTTTTCAAGGGCTGAAATAGCCAGTTATTTATTTATTTATTTTAAGATTTAATTTTAATGCGTAACAAAAAATATGGATAATTACACAACTGATATGCAGTAGATAATGCATTCAACTGCAACAATTTTTTTTGTTTGCATTATTAGCCGAAAATAACGGGAAAATTTCAATTCTCTTTTCATCAAATGTACACTTCTACACACCACGAGTCAGACTCGTGATAATCATGTTGGGCACAGAAATTGTACGACGAGTCAGACTCGTGATAATCATGTTAGGCACAAAAATTGTACCACGAGTCAGACTCGTGGAAATACGCCAAGGGGTTAAATGAGTTCAATCATAATAATATCTTTTTGTACAAATCATCGATATGTAATAACAAATAATATGCAATGTTTTATATTTTAACACATGTTTTATATCTTTTAATGATTATTTCTATTTATGTACTTAATGATTTTTTTTTTGGGCATTTCGTACAAGAAGCCTTGTTGAATTTCCTATCTTTTTTTAAATACTTCCATACTTCGGATTGTATGTCAAGCTGTTGATAATTAAATATATTTTTTAAAAAAGAATGCATTATAAACTAAAAATCATGTTTAACTTACATTAAATACGCCAGCCGCTTATAACTGCTGTTTTAACAAAGGAAAGCAAAAAGAAATGACCAAAGCATATGTTTAAACGAGCTCAAATAAAGCAAAATTAAATAGAAGCCAGAGATAAGAAATGTTAGAAACGTTAGCGAAATGTAAAAACGTAAGTAGAAAAAAAACAGGGTCGCTCAAATGTAATAAAAAAAGTGGTTTGAAGAATTTTACAATTTTAAATGGTGGATTTATACCGGTGTGAAGTTATCCCAAACTCTTTATCCCAAATTTTCAACTCAGCCCAACTTTTGAATTCGCCGTAAACTCAACATAAAAAAATTTGAATTTGCCGTAAATAAAAAAAATGTTACAAAACAACTAAAAAATATAAATAAGAAAGAAAAAACTTTAAAATACTGTATATTCATGCTAAACCAACATCGAAGATGTTAATATTCACTCAAATTGTAAGTTCTAAATATTATAAAATTTATAAGTCAGGTCATGAAAATGTTCTGAGAAGAGAAAGGTGTAAAAGTCAAAGTTGTGAAGCGATTTGCTTGAAAATCGACAGATTACAACTTCAGACTGTCAGAAAAACATTTCAGTTATCCTTTTGATCGTAAAAATTCTCCTTCCTAGGACTAAGTTGCATGAAATGAGTTGCTAGCAATTTTGTAGTTTTTTTTTTAGCAAATCGACAAAAAGGATAGAAGATGAAAAGTTCTCATCCTGGATTTTTGCTCAAAATTGTAGTTTTATACGGACAATCGAATACGGTGCTCAAGTACCGGTCTATCGTCCTTGATACCGAAATTTGAGCTGAAATGCGAAAAACTGTGATTTTTGTATAAAAGTCCGATTTCCACACTCCGAAACATGTCCCAAAACAAAAGTTCTCATCCTGGATTTTTGATATGTGATAACTGATGGTATAAAGATGATTTTGTCCCTCATTCCCCAAATTGCTATCAATCGTCCTTCATACCGTAAAATGGCCTAGAAGTGAAAAAGTCAGTTCATGAAAATGTTATGAGAGGAGAAAGCTGTAAAAGTCAAAATTGTCAAGCGATTTGCTTGAAAATCGACAGATTACACCTTCAGACTATCAGAAAAACATTTCAATTATCCTTTTGATCGTAAAAATTGTCCTTCCTAGGACTAAGTTGCATGAAATGATATCACTGTAAATTCTTTTTGTGAGCATAATTTGACTCCTAAAAATCCTAAAAATCAAAATCGTTATTAAGAAATTCTACTTTGTGTTCAATAGAGTTGTGGATGAGTAAGGCAACTCCTCCGTAAGGAAGTGGACACTTCCGTTTGACCATGTCTTCAATTTTTGATTTAGTGTTGCTGTATATACTTCTTAATAAAGCATTCATATACAAAGGAGTCACATATATAGAAGGTTTTACAGAAAAATTTAAAAAAACAGATCTATACAATAAAAACAATTACCTTCTTGCACCAAAATCATATAACACCTTAAGAAGTATATACAGCAACACTAAATCAAAAATTGAAGACATGGACAAATCAAATCTGATATATAAAATCACATGTAAAGGAGACGGGGACAACATATGCGGACGAGTATATGTTGGAACGACAAAATCAAAATTGAGAACAAGAATATCAGCACACAAATCAGACATAAACAACAAGAATGACAATAAAACAGCACTTGCAGCCCACTGCGTAAAGTTCGGCCACTCTCCGAACTTTGAAGAAACAAAGAACAATCATAAACGACGATACACTATAGAGATGCTCCACATAATCAACACACCCATGCAAAAGAGACTCAACTATAAAACGGACACTGATAATTGCGCTCATATCTATAAACACTTAATTAAACAAAACATTAGTTGACGAGAGCAGCTTTAACCAAGTACCCTTTATTGCTACGGGTAATAAAAATAAATAATTAATTTTTAAATAACTTGTTTAATGTTTAATTGTTGTTATTCGTTGTTTTTCATTGTGTTACAAGTAATTCATTGTGTTTTTTCATATATTTTGTAGGTCCTGAGGATGACTAACAAATTTAGTCGAAATATTGACGAAAATAAAAATTTATAAAAATAAAAATATAAACAAGTTTTTATTTTAATACGGCCAAAGCCTACAAAAAATACAAAAATTAAAAAAGATTTAAAAGGCCGACAACATCAATAATTATAATATATATATATATAATAATATATTCATTCAAATTTTTTTCGTTGATAAACTCAATTCAAACACTTAATAAAGACAATTTAAAGGATATCGTTATCTTAGCGGATATATTTTTAATATATCCTTCAAAAAAGGTCCAAAATGTTGACTTTTTACTCAAAAAATGACACAAAGTTATTTTTGTTGTTAATATAATAAAAACTCAAAATTGCATTTTCGACTACCTTTTACATGATATAGCGTTTAATAGTAAAAATGCGTCCAATTTTACAAAAAAAATTATTAACTCTTTCTGTCATCAAAAAACATGTCACTACCCCAGTGATTTTTAAAGAAATTAATTTTTTTCAAAAGTTGTTTTTATTCTTTTAATAGAATAGTTAAAGAATAATTTATGTGAAAAAATTATACCAATATCTCTTTCCGATAAAAAGTTCTTTATTATCTCTTTATTATTAATCAATACAAAAAACATGGTCATTTAATATGAGCAATCGTAATAAATTCTGAGATTTCTCTTAATCACCTTTTATCATATATGTAATACTTCTATATTGGCAGCAACCTACATTTTCAATGAAATCCAACTACGAAATCAAAGAGAGATAGCCTATATAAGATTTTGTTGTTTGTGTTATTATATTTGAATATATCAAAATTACTACAAACAAGAAATTGTCAAATCGTCACAGAGGCGGTTGTTAAGAAAAACTTTTGCACCAAACATAAAACAAAACAAAACATACATATTTATTTTACATAAATCATAGGTACGCACCATTATAAACAATTATAGCACCAACGCGTGAAATATAATTCAAATTTAAAAAGAAAAAATCAACCAAGCAAAATTTCAACCATAAAAATTCGAACAACAAAAATTTCAACTGAAATTTTTGACAATGGAAGCACCGCTCCTGAGTTTTTTTTATTTTCAAATTAAATTTCGGGTACATTCGTTTATATATTTTCTCGCTCATATTACAATATATCTGCACTCTAATGTTGGCGAATGTACCTTGAGTGTACTGCCAATATAGCAGTATTACATATATGCCTTTTATGGATGGGAAATTTAATTTTTGCATATTTCCATACACTTTATGGCAAAAACTTAATTTATTCTGGCATTTTCATATTCGCTAAATTATAAACGAATAAAAATTTCTTAATGGAAGAGATTTTTATCTTCAGCACTTTTTGGTAAAGTTGATTTTTTGCATATTTCCTAAGATAAAAAAAAAATTTTTAAAAAATTGTTCGCTCATTGCGGGAATCGATCCTAGGACCTCATGACTTCAAAACTCACGATTGAGCAGACTAAGCTATCGAAAACATATTTTTTTAAGTTCAAATGTACTACAATAATTTCCGAATAGAAATTGCTATAATATGAAATGTCAAGAGTGAAATGACAATGACAGCAGCCTATTACACTTTTCTTAGACGCAAACCAAGCTGTTTTTCAAATGCTTATCTATTAATAGCAATACTTACATACAAACTCAAAATGGAGTTACTATTAGGTGAACTCCTGCTACTGGGAAACTGTAACGGGCAGTGGAAAATGACAGTGGTGTCAAACTTTGAATCTCAGAAAAGTTTTGAATACACCTATTATGTTCCCATATAGTTGCAGGATGCAGCAACGCGCGCCGGGAAAAGGCTAGTTCTGAATAAAAATGAATAGGCATACATAATAAGTATATTATTTTTATGATAGTAAGTATGTACTATTTTGATATACATGTATATGAAAAAATATTTAATAAATGGGTTTAAGTAAATGTGTATTTTTATATATTTGTTTTTTTTTTTTTTAAATAAGCGCAACGTAAACTTATATATCGTCCATGAAATCAGAGTTGTGGTTTTTCTCATTTTTTGTTGTTTTGATAGGTTGTGCGATATTTGTTTTACTTCTTTTTTTGTTTTTGCTTGTGATATTGTGATATAAGTCGTTTTGAAGTGTTTTTTGGGAAAATTCGAAGTTTGGTGTTACTGACAATCTGTGATCCCAGTTCAGATGATGATGCAATCGAATTTGGTTCAGAGTCAGATTCATTCATGATGTCGTCGTAGGTAGTGGCAGATCGGGAGGGCCTATTTGAGTTATCGGTAGTGGATGCGAATGTCTCTTATTTTCTGAAGGCAACTGACTAGCTACGACAGAAGCGTAGGAAGAGAGATTGTGTTGATGATGTTGTTGGTAAATTTCATGGGCTTTCTAGTTGTCGACTTTACATGTAGTTTTTATAGCTTGCAGCTCTTGGTGTTTAACGAATATTGGGCATTTCTTATCAGTCGCTGCGTGGTCGTTTGGAGTATTTCTACATCGTATGCAGTTGATGCAAAGCGTTGTGTTATTACACTCTTCTTTTATTTCAGAACTCAAATGGTAGTCTTTAGCACAGAAGGGGCAGATCTTATTATTGTTGCAATATTTTGAAATATGCCCATAGTTGAAGCAGTTGTTGCATCTGAGAGGTCATGGTACATGGGGGCGAGCGTTAATTTTTTTTAATTTTTTTTTTTTTTTTTTGTCCAATAGCATCCTTTAATTTGCAAGCTGCTTTCTTACCAGCGTTTGATTTGTAACAGACTTCTTACAAAACGAGTTCTCCAACGATGACCACATATCCTTTGCTGAATTTTTGTCACGTACGCATTCTAAATAGTCGTCAGCTATTAAGCTTACCAAAACTGCTTCTGCCTTCTTGTCGTTCTTGCTAAATTGAGCTGCTAAGCCTTGTTCAGCCGGTGGAAATTCCTTGATGACTCCTAGAAGGTCTAATGCGTCCAAGTGCATTTTTACTCTAAAACTCCAGCTTTCATAGTTGTTTCCGTTAAATTGCATGATTCCATGCGATGTTTCTTTTTTAATGTGGCCTTTCCTTGAATGTGGCATAACCTTTTAAGGATAATACACCGCACGGTCAATAGCCTTTTTAAGGAGGAATGGTGACACATTAGACAGGGTGTTGGTACTGTTGGTTCTATTCATCATAAGATATTTCGGACCTAAGCTCGAGAAAATCGGTTTAATGCTTTTGTCCCATTGAAGTAGAGGTTGGTTAACTGATTTAACTATATAAGGTGGTTCATTCATGTTGAACCCTATGATAGGGGAACCGAAGCTCCACTAAAAGTTTATACTGCACTTGCTGCTTGGTTTTTTTTTTTTTTTTTAGTCTCTTTTGTTCTTTATACTTTATAAAATTATGTTGCAGGTGTACTCTTAATGATTCGTAAAAACAACTGTTCACCAGTGTTGCCAGAACTTTTTTGAGAAAAGCACGAGATTTAAAAAAAAATATCGCCCAAAATCGCCCAATGAAAAAAAAAATCGCCATTTTTTCTAAGAAATTTATTATATTAGAAAAAAAAAACAAATTATATACATTTTTTTTCAAATAATATTGAGACCTGTTAATAGTATTAGATATTCTTATTTTCATATTTTTGAGATCTATGAAACATTATAAAAAAGCTACTTCATTTTATACGAGAATTTTGATCGTTAAAGAACTTTTTTTTAGAGACTATAACTTTTTAGAATTTTACAATATGCAACTTTAAAAAAAAAACTTTTTGCAAAAAACGTAGTTCCTTCAGCCATATTAGACTCTTCCTCCGTTTCGTCAATTCTCGAAGTATTGTTTAGTTCATACATTGATTTTGTTTATACAAGTTGAATGCCCACTTACAAATATTGTCAAACATTTTTCCGCCTACGGCTGTCTTAATTTTGTATGCTGATTACCAAAATTCTTCACTTTCAGATGGCACTTTGTTTTTGAAAACGTTGCTCCATGGAAATGTCAACAAAGATTCGTATTCGATTTCTTCTGCACGTCGCTCTTCAAGAGATAGATAATGAAGAGGGAGTTCACGGAAAGAAGGTCTTATATAGTTTAAACATCTTTCAGGACATAAAATAAAAGCATTTTCAAAAATTTCTAACAGACTAGGTAATCGTTTTAACATTTCCTTGATTAAAACTATAATAACATTCTGGCATTTTGATAGTATGTCTATCATAACAATATCATCACTTAATTTGTGAATTTCTTCATGGAACTGATAGTGAAATATAAGGTCATTAATTCTTTTATAATTGCTTTTATCCGCTAAAATTTTATTTAAGCTGAATGTAGCTAAATTATCAAAATTGAAATTTTTGACAATGTCTTCTTTTGTAATTTTTGAAACAAGTCTTTGAATAAATGTTGTGATTTCAACGTAAGCTTGAAAAAGTCAACTCTTTCTCATTGAAAATATAAATTAAGTGAGTTGATGTTTTGAAGAAACGGTCCCAAAAAAATAAGTATTTCGATATAAATAAATTATCGGTAAGGGCTTGTGAGCTGTGTTCAGTCGCATTGTTAACAGAGTGTTCCAAACACTTAAAACAATTGTTATTTTCTTTAATTGAAATTTTAAACACATTAGATGAGTTTATGAAAAAAGATTGTTTTTACAAAAATCGCCAGTCGATTTCCTAAAAATTTAAGCTTAAAAACAAGAAAAAAAGCGCCCAATTGGCGATAAATCGCCCAATCTGGCAACGGTGCTGTTCACTGTGTTGTTATGCAGCCTGACTACACAAAGCCGAAGCTCTATTAAAAAGCACTTGTTCTTTTATTTATGTTTTTTTTTTCTTTTTTTTTTTTAAATAACGGGGGTATCTGCACTGATAGCAAACGGGTTGAGATGGTAGTTGAGTCGAAGTTAACGAACAGAGAATGATCTTTACGCAACGAGAGTCACAACTGATTAGACATTAATTTTAGTTGTGAAGATATACACAAATGAAAAAAAAAAGAAAAAAAATGTATATACAAGTTGAAGCCATTAGAATTTGTAAACGTTCGTTACAAATTTTAAAACTAAGAGCAATAATATAAATATGTTTAGATGACTTTCAATTATTTTTTTTACTATAGAATAATCCTGTGTGACGTCCGTGGCGTAGTTGGTTAAAGTGCGTGGCCGCTATGTCAACGAACTTTGGAAACCCAGGTTCGAACCCCAGCAGCGACAGAAAATTATTTGAATTAAAATAATTTTTCTGTACGGCCGCCACCTCTCTGCAGACAATGGCAAACCTCAGAGAGTAATCAAAATGCCATGTAAAGCTTCTTGAGAACGAGAACATTCCGTTCATCGCCGTTCGGAGTCGGCGTTAAACATGTAGGTCCGGTTCTTGGTCAATTGTGTACAAACTTAATAACACGCACAACACAATTGATCATAACAAGCTAGGTCAAAGTCCTTTCAAGGGCTGAAATGGCCAATTATTTATTTTTTTTTTTTATACATTTAAAGCACTAAATGTATAGGGATCTCTAAATTTCTGACTATTCCTACGAATGAAGGCAAGCAGGGAAAAAACTTTAGGTAGCAAAAAGTTTATGTGCTCCAGAAAGGTAAACTTGGAATGAAAGATAACGCCAAGGTCGCGAATTCTTTGATGAGGTATATCGGAAATAGAATAAGAAGCCAAGATAATATTGCTAGATTTACTAAAAGTTGCATAGTAACATTTATTTATATTTAGTGGCAACCCATTGCGGATACTCCATACAAAGACATTATCCAGAGCTACTTGTAGTAAAGCCGAGTCACCAGAGCAGTTAATTTTCGCAAACAATTTGAGATCATCAGCAAAAAGAAGAAAGTTTGCAAAATGAAAACATTGTGTTATATCATTTATAAAGAGCACAAAGAACAAAGGGCCTAAGATACTACCCTGTGGGACACCAGAGGTTACTGGATAGCAGTATGAGTGCGTATTATCAATAGAGACAAAACAAACTCTTTCACTAAGATAAGACTTAATCCATTCTAGAAAAATCGAGTGGCAACACAATTTACTCAGCTTAGCCACGAGGACCTTATGGGAGACTTTATCAAAAGCTTTTGAAAAATCCGTATAAAGCGCATCAATTTAAAAGCCAGATTCAAAAGCAGAGATACAATAATTAGAAAAGAGGGAAAGATTAGTAACAGTGGTCTTTCCGGCAACAAACCCATGCTGCTCAGGACAGATACAAAGCTTTAAAAGAAAGCAAAGCTTCTCAAAAATTTTTGAGTCAATTGTCAATTTGGAGATAGGGCGGTAATTGCCAACATCATTCTTTTGTCCACTTTTAAAAATTGGACTTATAGCTGCTATCTTCCAAGGCTCAATGAAAGAACCAGATGAAAGTGACTTATTAAAAATAAAACAAAGAGGTTCAGCTAATGCAGATGCACAATGTTTAAATAAAATAGCACAAAATCCATTATTATCAGACTTAGTTGAAGATTTGAGGAGGGACAATGCATTTCGAACATCCTCAAATGATACTGACATAGAGCCAATATCAACTCTAGACACAACATCTTCTAAAATAGATTGATCAAACCACGAGTTATCATCAACAAAGTTAGATTTAAAATAATCGGCAAAAAGAGTCACTGTATCCCTAGTAGAAGAAGAGTTTCTACCCTCAAAGAACATTGAAGTTGGGATCTGAGAACCATTCTTTTTTGACTGAAATCTTTGAAATTATATAAGATACAAATCTGAGAATGTATTGATTGTATAGAAATTTGTTTAGAAAATTAAACTCCCTAGAGTAATGCTCATATTTTAATTTACAATTATTATCATTTGTAGACTGAAAAAGTTTAAAAAATTTATTTCGAAGGTTTTTTAGCTTTTTGAGACCACTAGTGTACCACGGATTTTTATGGGTTCTTTGCTCAACCAGTGGAATATTATTTGAACAGATGAGATGAATATTTAGTTTAAAAATATCAAAGCATGTTGCGGTATTTTGGCTATTAAATAAGCTTGGCCAGTTAATATCATTAAAAAGTTGACTTAAATAATCAAAGTTACACGAATTAAAGTTAAAAACATTTCGCGTTTGCTTAAATGAGACAAATTCATAAAATTTTATAACTATATATAAAGGTAGATAATGAATGCCACCTGGGCTTACTAGAAAGCTACATTCTGAAAGTTGATGTTGAATATTATTGGAAACAAAAATTAAATCAAGAATTTTATTGAGACTATTCTCGTCCGTCCGTGGCGTCCGTGGCGTAGTTGGTTAAAGTGCGTGGCCGCTATGTCAAAGAACCTGGAGACCCAGGTTCGAACCCCAGCAGCGACAGAAAATTATTTGAATTAAAATAATTTTTCTGTACGGCCGCCACCTCTCTGCAGACAATGGCAAACCTCAGAGAGTAATCAAAATGCCATGTAAAGCTTCTTGAGAACGAGAACATTCCGTTCATCGCCGTTCGGAGTCGGCGTTAAGCATGTAAGTCCGGTTCTCGGTCAATTGTGTACAAACTTAATAACACGCACAACACAATTGATCATAAGAAGCTAGGTCAAAGTCTTTTCAAGGGCTGAAATGGCCAGTTATTTATTTTTTATTCTCGATAAAGTTGATTTGTGTTAAATCGATACTATAGAAATTATCAACTAAGTTAATTTCATGAAGCTGGTTTACGTTAGTTGGCGTAAGTTCTCCTGCGATACGAATCCATTTAATTTTCGAGAGGTTGAAGTCACCCATAACACACAAATGGCTACTTGAATCCAGCGAAGCATGCAGAGCTACAATATTATCTGCATGGGCAGCATAGATTACATCAGAGCTATTCGGAGGTATATATGAAGCGCATAGAAACAGAGTACCAACGGGACCTTGAATCGAAATACATAGCTGGTCCAAGGTAGAGTCACCATTAGACAAAGAGCACAGGCTGGAGTGAAGATGACATTTTGCAGCAATAAGAACGCCGCCACCCCGCAAATGGCCAGTTCTTAACGGGTCTCTATCTTTCCGATAAACGTGATACATATCCAAATTAAGAAATTCCCCACCAAAAAAGTCTGAATTAAGCCAGGTTTCAATAAAGATGATCAGATCAAAATCATTTTGCGAGGACCAATTAAATATAGCAGCCGATTTAGTTCTAATACCCCACATATTTTGAAAGTAGAGTTTTAGTCCAGGGCAGGAACTATTCGCTAATAGTTCATTCACTAATTTACTTTGTTCGGTGCACCCAGTTTTTGAAAATTTTGGAATGAGCGCACTCTTATATTGACAGGCCACAGTGATGGGTCTAAAATATTATTAAGCAGGTTTGCTGACACTCCCAATTTGAAAGATACTCTGCTAAGATTGTCCAGCACCACATCCCTTTTAACAAGCTTAGCACATGAAAAATTACTTTTATCAATTCCAGATTGTTTAACCACATAATCAACAATGTCACTCTCTGACACATATGGTTTAAAAGACGAAACATGCACGAATTCTTGTTCAGCGACAATATCAAGATCGTGAGACTCATTAACTCCAAGAAAACCAGTACGGGTTAATTTTGGTTTGATGTTGTTGTTTACAATTTTTTTATCCGCAACTTTATTTCTCACACTATTTGATTGTAGTGGAGCAAGAGCGCCGCCATGTGAATAGCTTGGTGTTGTAGACACAGCAGAGCGTTGCAAGTAATGCATACCCTGAGCATTGGTTGAATCAAGAGCGCCGTTGGCAGTATTATTGAGGCCAGAAACATAATAAGAGCTTTGAGTGCCAAGAGAGGCTATGTCAGCATACCTAGCGGCAAAAGGCAACGACATGCTTTCAGTTGTATTGTTAGTGGCAAATTCATTAGGCAGGTTCATTTTATTAGATTTAGAAAGCGAAAGAGTGCACCTGTTCGAGAGCATAGGATCAGCAGACAATACCAATGCATCAGCAGAGAGTTAGTGCACGGGGCAGCAACAACAGCAACAGCACCATTATAAACAGTGCCAGCATTCGAAGCATCGGCTGGCGTGGGTGTAAGAGATGCAGGCCCCATTTTCCGCGCAATTGTACAAGGCAGATTCACAGTGTTGGTAGACGAAAGAGCGGATGCAGTAGAAGGCGAACGATCGCAAGTGTTCAAGAGCATAGAATCAGCAGGCATTACCAATATATCAGCGGTAGCACCAAGAGAGTAAGTACTCGGAGCATCAACAACAGCAGCAGCACCATCACAAGCAAAGCCAACATTTTTAGCTACGGCTGACGTCTGTTCAAGAGATGCAGTCACAGTTTTCCGGGGACGAAGGCGTGGGAGGGCAGTGCTCATAGTTTGAGCGCCTGCACAGCGATCGCGAGGCGGAGCGAGACGCGAGTTTGAAATACGACAGTCCTTATCAACATTCGGGGATGAGTCACCAATAACTTTATTAGAGAAATCCACAAACATTTTTTTCAAAGCATCGACTTCTCTGCTTAGATTAGTAAAAGCATTAAAAAAGTTATCTTGGATATTTAAGCACATATCGCAAACAAAAATAATATTGCGATTTTTAACACAGATTTCAAATTGCTTATCATCGATTTTAGCACATTGTTTATGAAAATTGCCTTTGCAGAAACCACAACAAACAGGCAAATCATTGGCTAAGCAGTTCAAACACTTAAGGCAAGTCATTTTTACGGAGCCACTCATCTAATCACAACAAACGTTGAACTTTAGTTTGCATTTGCGCGAAAAATATAGGCATAGGAAAAATTTTCCATACCCCTTTTTTTCCATACCTCCTTTTACGGCCCACAAATCAATAAAAATGCTATATTTAAGACGGTTTTGGTCGCATTAGACTAAAATTTGGTAAATAAGTTCGTATGGTTACTGTCGGCAACTATACTAAAACTGGGCGTGGTCTAATTATATATATACGCCCACTTTTTAGATAACATTATTATTCCTGAGTTGTACATGTTTTGATAGTGAAACCTGATATGTAGATGCTATGGCCCCAAGAGGCCATTACTATATATTTGAGCGAACATTAGACAAGGGGGAATTTGGCCACACAGGCCAAATTTATGATATCGAATTGCTTTGGAACTAAATGTCGTATGTAACTATGCAATAGACTCCTAAACTACTCATCCGATTAGCATGAAAATTTTTGTATAGAAGTTTTTTGGTACGGTGCATAATTGTGCGCTATCAATTTGTATCCACCTTGAACACCAGAGGGCGCTGTAGTACAAATTTTTTACAAAACTGCCTAAAACTCACAAACTTATGCGATTAGAATGAAAAGTGGTATACAGTGGTTTTCATTTAAGTTGAGTGTTTTTCTGCAATCTGTTTTTATCTATCTTGAACACTAGATGGTGCTGTAGTACAAATTTCTTACAAAATCTCATATTTTTAGTTGTTACATATGCAAATATTTACAAAATATAAAATATTTCTTAAATTAAGGTAAATTAAAAAATGTCCGTTATTTTGACATCAAAAACAGGAACATATCTAGAAAACTATGAAAAATTTTACTACAACGATATATTTAATGCAACATCGTGCTCAAAAATGAGAAAAACACAATCAGAAATTTAATTTTGTGACTTTCGATTCAAATATCTCCGCTGCTTTTTTATACACTTTGTTAAATTTTTTTTTTGTCTTAAAGCTTCATCAAAGTACTATAAAAACCTTATTGCAAAAATACCGTTAGTTGAGTATATACAGTTCCGTGCACATAATTAAGAACGATTTCATCGTGTTCATTTTTGACCTGAATTGCAATTTAATTTAAACTAAACCTAACTCTTACTCTTACCACAATGTACCCAAGAGACGAAGTTTGAGGAAATATTATTTTGTTGTTGTCTAATGCACAAACAAATTCTCAGGAGATTTTTTTGCTAACATGTTGCTAATTTGAAGCGTGCACATAATTAAGAACGATCAGTATATTCAGTTGATAAGGTCATTTCAGGTGATTTAAATGTACTGCACGACTATTAAAATATTGTGAACATTCAATTGATTTCAATAAAAGTTAAAAATAAAAAAAAAAATTTGGGAAAAAAGAAATCATGTGACCCTGTGACTCGCGAGTCGATTGTAAAACTGTTTAATGAAAAAAAAGTCGTTTAGTGAAATCGCCAATATTATAAAATGTTAAAAAACGATGGTTTTTAATGCTATTCGATATTTTCAAAAATATTCAACTCCAAAGAATGTGCCCCGAAAGCGTAAACAACGTAAAACGACTAAAATGGAGGATAAACTGATTGTTCGTGAGTCAAAAAACTTTCCGCACAAATCAGCTAAACAGATTTTGGTAGCTGTTTTTGGTGAAAATGCGTCTGGACCTTCCGTGGATACAGTTAAATGTCGTTTGAGAGAAGCTGGTTTATTTGGACGTGTTTGCAGGAAGACCCCTTTAATGTCCAAGCAGAATCGTAAAAAAAGAATTAATTTTGCTAAAAAATATGGGCACGAACGATATGGAAACGAAGATTAATTGAGTATGGTCAGATAGCAGATCATATGTTAGACGCCCGTTACAAACTGAGTTTAGCCCAAGGTACACACTCCCAACACTTAAGCACGGCGGAGGTAACATAATGGTATGGGGCGGTATGTCATGGCGCGGTGTAGGTCCACTAGCCAAAATTGAGGGTAGTGTGGACAAGTTCCAATACACAGACATCTTGCAGAACAACTTGATACCATATGCAGATGAAAACTTACCCGTGTGTTGGATACTACAACAAGATAATCACCCAAAACATACTGCTGGTCATACGAAGAAGTGGTTTACAGACAATAAGGTAACAGTATTGGATTGGCCATCGTGTATTCCGGATCTCAATCCGATTGAGAACCTCTGGCAAGTGGTGAAGGAGAGAGTTGGTGCTCTAAAAATATCAAATTTCACACAACTTTATGCTGAAGTACAAAAGGCCTGACAAGCATTCCCAAGCGAGTATGTGAAGATCTAGTGGGCTCAATGCCTCGGCGATGTGCAGCGGTTCTTAAAAGCAATGGATATCCAACCAAATATTAACTAAATAAAACTGAAATAAAATATTGTATAACAAAAAATCAAGTTCTTGTATATCGTTCTTAATTATGTGCACGTTTAATTCCTTTCTGATATCGTTAAAAGATGCCCTACTTTTTAACAGGTAAGCTACTGATAAAGATTTTACAAAGCATATAATAAGGGATTCTTCAACATTCGAATAGGTAAGGATTTGCTTGAATTTTTTTATACAAAAAGTTAATAGAAAAAGAAACAAAGCAATCGTTCTTAATTGTGTGCACGGAACTGTATATTTTAAATATTTTTTTTTTTAAAAACGTCTGGAGTTTTCCTCAAAAAGAGGCTCAAAATTTATTTTTGTTGTAAAAATAATTTAAATTCAAATTCGCAAATTTTCAACTCTATTTAAAAGCTGCAACATTTATAAGCAAAAGTTATTTTAATTTCACGCAAAAATTAAAAACCATTTTTGTGATTAAAAAAGCCTTGATTTTTCAAACAAAATTTTTTTTCCAATATTGTGTTTTTATATTTTTGAAAAAATAAACAAGCTAAAAAATCAATTTTTTTAGAAAAAATTATCTTTGTATCTCTTACCAATCAAAAGTTATAGCCAATAATCTTCATCCAAAATATATATACAAAAAGCAAAACGCTGTCTGTGTGATGGCTGGAAACTTCAAAATTACTAGCGGCTAGTTCTAAGTTAGCAGAGCTAAGTGATTGATTCCAAGTGTCTTGATTAACCCTGGATGTGCTTCGTTATTTGAACCCTGTTTGTGGGCTTTGTTAGTCGAAACGACTAACATCAACTTTGAAGGAACCTTACCACCAGAATAGGCATAATAAGTTCAAGTTAACAAATGATTTTATGATATATTAATTAAAGCAATTTAACAAGAAAAGAGTATTGATTTCTTATTCATATTTAACATATTGAACAAAAATAATAATGACTTCATTTTTTCAAAACACAAAAAATATAATCGTTGTTAGTCGAATCGACTAACGAAGCACATCCAGGGTTAAACAGTCCAAATTGTAAAAATAAAAGTGTTGTTTAATTGTAAAAAGTCTAGAACTCGAAGTTGAGAGTTCTAGCAAAATAATTTTTTTAGTACACTCCAGGAGGAATTCTGAAACCTTGTTGTTGTTGTTGTTTTTTCGCTATGTATAGAAAAGTGTAAGTAGACGCTCGTCAGTGGCTTTTTGCGGCAGCGCAGTTGCATAGACTTGAAAACAGACTTGAAAAGTAGAAAGCTTGGTTTTTTCTACCAATTAATGTAGGGTAGAAACAATATAGAATCAAGTCTGACTTAAGATTCGTATTTCAGAAGCTTGTTCTCTTTTCAGAAGAGAACACATTAAGTTTCTACAAATAAAGTCGGAACTTGATTATTTTCAAGTTACTTGATTTTCAATTGACTTGTTGCAGATCTCTGATAGCAAATTTTATTACTATATAAAAACAAAAACAAGCACATGACATTTCTTATCGATCAGGCGCAGATATTTCAATCTGTAATATATTAACTCATTTAGAAAACGAAAATAATTACCCAGACGAAAAATGCAAACTAACTGGAATTACAAATTAAGAAACGTATTCTCTTGGTGTTAAGAATAGCGCCGATACCAACAACAACATGCATTGTTACACGACAAGGCTATTTGTTGTTACCCAGCAAAGTAGAGCAGCGATTATTGGGTAAAGCAGCCAGCACAGCATATTTTGATGTGCTTGCTTAATAGTGTTCTTATTTAAAGTCGATGATTTTTTGGCACATTTATTAATTATTGCATAATTTAAGTACATATTGATTTGTGTCAATTAAACTAGTTCATAAATTCTTGGTTTTGGTTGCATTGCTTATTTTGTATTATGTTAAGTAAACACTTTCCACATTTGTTTCTTTTCTTTATTGTTTGTATATATTTTGTAATGTGTTAAGTCAACACTTTTTATATAACTTTAATTGTAAATACAATTTGATAATTATTCACTTTTAGGATTGTTTTAAAATTATTTTTACTATAAAAGAAATAGTTTTTAATAAATTCTACCAGTTATTCAATCAACTTTCAGTGTTTGCAATTAACTCATCTTCCCGTTTTACGTGGTTTAAGTCCCATCTAAAAAAAACCCTTGATTCAAGCATCTATACGGTTAATGTGCCGCCTGGACGCAAAATTCGAATCAAACATTTGGTGACCCCGACGTTCAAATGAATCCTGGTTTTCTTGTCAGGTGCACTACTTTACAAAATTACTATATTACTTAAACGCGAACATCTTTTAATTCGTCAACCGCCAAATCAAGTTCGCCGCGAATCAAATTCGAACAACCAACAAAGGAACTTCAGGGACAGCAGTTCGGACACATTCTGCAAGAAGCCAAAACTTTACCAAGGAGCCACAATACCATGGAAATCTATGAGGAGCTTTTTATGAAGCAAAAGAAGACTGGTGAAGAAATTGAACAGATCATTCGGAATGTTAAGAAAGATTCGTTGGATAGGAAGACAGCAGCGTATTACATAGAGCGCATAAAAAGAATTCATCAGGCTTGGATGGTATTCGAAGAAACGGATAACTCCATTCGGGATTTGGATAATATCCCATTACATAAATAAAATGTCATCATTGGTACAGCAGTACCAAACTTTGTTTAAAAAAGCATTGGAAAGTATTAAAGAGCAACATGAAAAGACACAAGATCGCAAAGTTGGTGGTGCAGACATTGGATTGCATGTATCTACAGGTGGTACAAATCAAGGTGAGGAAACATCTTAAGCTCATCGAGCATTCGTCACGTCAGATACAGCATCAGGAGAGCCAATACAAAATACAGAGGCTCATGGCAGTGCACCAGTCGGACTGTTGAGAAAGATGGAAGCGTCATAAGCAGCACTAGAGCGACTACTATCAGGTTTGGCTGAGAATCAAGAAGGTTTATCGCTTCAATACTTCAAAATAAAAATTGGAGCCATCAATCAATTGTGGCATCAAGTACAAGACCTCAACTATGCAATTTGGGAGCACTTTATGGATCTAGCAGTAGTTGGTTATGATATGCAAAAATACTTTGAGTTAGAATAAAGAGTTCAAAATAAACTAATTGATCTCTCAGTGAAAGCAGAAGAATATTCAACAAGAATATTCAACAACAGAAATAGGAGGTAGTTCCAGAGGAAACGTATTGCCATTACCAAAGGTGACAATCCCCAGGTTCGATGGTGACTACCTTAAATGGCAGCACTTTTTTGATCTCCTTTGCCAACTGATACACAACCAGCATATCCCAAACGTCCAAAAAATGTTCTACCTAAAATCAAATTTAAGTGGAGAAGCAGTGCCATTTTGCAGTAATAGGTGAGAACTATAACACCGCCTGGGCTCTACTTAAAGACAGATATAACAATAAACGAGTACTAACAACAAATTTGGTTCAGAAAATATTGGATCAACCTTCATGCGTTGGTACGGCGACTGCCATAAAGGGATTGCACGATACAATTCAAGAATGTTTGCTGGCATTGAACAACTTGGGAATCGAGACTTCCAGTTGGGATCTTCTACTGGAACATATTATAGTAGAGAAAATCGACAGAAGCACGCATATTCGTTATGAGCAATCAATTAAAAATCCAAAGGAACTACAAACGATGAAAGAGTTCTTAGCTTTCTTAGAAAATCAATTTCAGTCTATGGAAGCTATTATATAAAGTGACAAAGTATCAAGGGTGCATACATCATCCAGGGCCTACACATCAATTGTTTCTACTAATAAGGACAATGTTCGCAAGGCATGTGGAAACGGTATTCACCCACTGTTTTCATGCAAGCAGTTTTTGCAGTGGGGAACTTCAGAAAGATTACGTTTTGTTCAACAAAAAAAACGTTGCATGAATTGTCTAAAAACTGACCATACGTACACCAAATATACACTAAGTCTACAGTCTGAGTCTACAGGCATGCAAATCCAAGTTATCGGCAATAGCAGCAGAAAGGCAGAACATAGAGTAAATGTTGGAATGCAGTCGAAAATCAACGGATTCAAAGCACGAGTAGAAGCATTCGTTCTGCCAAACATCATCTCGCCACAGCCAACTCAACACTTAGACACGGATGGGTGGGCCATTCCAAATAACATATTGCTGATCCATTTTGCTGATCCAGCCTTCAATTGCCCAGATAAGATTGACATACTGTTGGGAGCCGAATTCTACCATCAATTGCTGGTAGCCGATCAAATAACATTAGGGAAGGATCTTCCCCGATTACAAAACACCAGACTTGGATGGATAATAGCTGGTAAGATCCAAAACACTCTCTCGGGAAGTCCTACATGCGGCGTGTGCAGTGAAGATGAACTTGATCAATTAGTCGAAAAATTCTGGAAACTAGAAGAAGTGGAGGCCACAGAACCTCAACATTCTATAGCCGACAATTTATGGTAAACACATTTTGTACTAAACACCACAAAGAATCCTCAGGGTCGATTTATCGTTAAATTACCAATGATGGAAAATGCAACGCCACTAGGAAAGTCAAAGGAGATTGCTTATAATCGATTCTTGGCTCTTGAACGCCGTCTTACCAACTGAGTTGACGTCAAGAAGCAATATGTCAAATTTATGGAGGATTATGAAGCAGCAGGACACATAACAAGGGTTGACATAAATAATTTGGTGTCACCTCAATATTTCATCCCTCATCACTACGTTCTGAAGCCAGATAGTAGCACCACCAAGTTACGTGTAGTTTTTGATGCCTCAGCTAAGACATCATCAGGCGTGTCTTTCAACGATATAATGGCCCGACCGTGCAAAGTGAATTATTTCCAATTTTACTAAGGTTTCGGCTTCCTCGGTTTGTGTTCACCGCTGATATCCAACAAATGTATAGACAGATATTGATGCATCCTGACAACCGGTCACTCCAGCTGATAATGTGGAGATCAAGTCCCACCGAACCTATCAAGCATTATCAATTAAACACAGTCACGTATGGAACTAGAGCCGCACCTTATTTAGCAACCAAACAATTAGCAAGCGAATTCTGGAACTCACACTCGCTTGGGGCCCGGGAACTTCGAAAAGACTTCTACGTTGATGACTGCTTAACAGGATCTGACAGTCTTACTGCAGCCAAAGAAACAAAAAGGCAATTAACTCATATTTTAACGGGCTCTGGATTTAAATTAAGGAAATGGTGTGCCAATCATCCACGATTGCTTCAAGGAATTGCCCAGGAAGATGTGGAAATAGATCTGGACCTCAATGAAGATGATAAAACCATAAAGGCTCTAGGAATTTCATTCCACTCCAAAAAATGATAAATTTTGAATCAAAGTAAATCTGGACAACAGAACCCGAATTTCAAAACGAAACGTCAGCTCAGAGCTTGCCTGATTATTTGATCCGTTAGGAATTATGTCACCTGTGGTGGTTACAGCTAAGATGTTCCTTCAAGAATTATGGCAACTTAAACTATCCTGGGACGAAGCATTGCCGATTGAACTTCAGACAAGATGGAGATCGTTTCGAGAGAACCTGAAGGAGCTGAACAACTTAAAATTCTCACGACACATGTTTAATCAGTCAGTTCCTAAAACAGTGCAGCTTCACGCCTTTGCAGATGCTTCAGAACAAGCATATGGTGCAGTAATATGCATTAGATCCGTGTTAAATGATGGAACGATAGTTGTGAGGCTTCTATGCGCTAAATCTCGGTTGGCACCACTAAAGAAACAAACTTTACCTCGGTTAGAACTATGTGCGGCAGTTGTAGGTGCACAATTAATATCCAGAGTAAAAATCGATCTTCATTTAAAGGACGTACCTTCATACTTGCAGACTGATTCAGAAATTGTGCTGTCATGGATTAATTCTGAAGTATCATCATTCCAAACATTTGTAGCCAACAGAGTAGACACAATTCACGAATTAACTTTGACTCAACAATGGCGTCATGTACGATCAAAGGACAACCCAGCAGATGTCCTGTCACGTGGTTTATCTCCAACGGCGTTGGTCTCATGTTATCTTTGGTTTTACGGTCCACTTCTCTTACATGGAGATGTGTCAGCATGGCCTAAGCCATTCAAAAAAGAGTTGGCCATAAGCAATAATGTTGAAAGAAAAAGTAAGTTACCGGTGTCATTGGTAACTTCTAGAACAGATGTTGAAATGATGATCTACTCAATTAATCATGGAAATTCGTTTAGGCGGATACAAAGAATATTGGCATACGTGCTTCGATTTATAAATAGTTCAAGAGGCAAACCATGTCAAGTTGAGCACTTTACACCAAAAGAATTAGATGAAGCGCTCATTATAATCATCAGAACTATGCAGCAGCAGAATTTCCAGAAGAAGTGAAGGATCTACATAAAACCAAGGAAATCAAACCAAGAAGTCAGCTTTCCAGACTGTCACCATTCTTAGATAGTAACGCCATAATGCGGGTAGGAGGGCGTCTGGAAAATTCTTCGTAACCGTATGACGCTAAGCACCAGATGATTATCCCATACAACGACCCTATAACAAAATTACTTATCCAGAAGGTCCACGAAGAGAATATGCACCGTGGACCAAAGGCGATGCTATCATATATCAAGCAAAGGTTTTGGCCTGTCAAAGGGAAAACAATGGCTAGGTCAATCGTGCATAATTGTGTCAGATGCAGCAAAGCAAAACCAAGACAATTAAAGCAAATCATGGGAAATGTTCCTTCAGAAAGAGTCACGCCATCTCGACCGTTCATAAATTCAGGAGTAGATTATTGTGGTCCTGTATGGATTCTTTTTAAAACACGGGGAAGGAAACCTCAGAAGGCATATATTGCAGTTTTCTGTTGTTTCGCTACCAAGGCTGTCCATCTTGAAATTGTCAGCGATCTTACAACGCACGCATTTATTGGAGCTCTGAAGAGATTCATTGGCAGAAGGGGACATTGTAAAAATTTGTATAGTGATAATGCCACAAATTGTGTTGGTACGAAGAATCAACTAAATGAGTTAGCGTCAGCAATATATGCACCTTTAGCACAAGGAAAAATAATCAACGAATGCAGAAATAAAAATATACAATTCCATTTTATTCCGCCATGAGCTCCACATTTTGGAGGACTATGGGAAGCCGCGGTAAAATCTGCCAAGCACCTGCTAGTTAGAACCGTGTCAACAGCAGCACTTACTTACGAACAGCTTGAAACAATTATGGTAGAAATAGAAGCAATACTAAATTCACGACCATTGACTCTTATATCTGACAATCCAAACAATTTTTTGATTGGGGACCCACTGACTGCTCAGGTTGACATTAATGCAGTTCCGCTCAAGTTATCATTACTCACAAGATGGTATCACATTTAAAACAAGAATTTTGGCGCAGATGGTCACAGGAATACTAAGTGAATTACAATGCAGACTAAGATGGAAGGAACACTCAAAGAATGTAGAAATAAGCACAGTCGTTATCTTAAAAGAAGACAATGTTGCACCCCTTCAATGGCCAATAGGACGAATAATAAAAACGTATTAAGGAGATGATGGACTAGTGCGGGTAGCTGATGTTAAAACTGCAAAAGGAGTTTGGAAGAGGCCGATACATCGATTGGCACCACTTCCAGTTGAAGATAATTCTCCACTACTTCAACACGAAGAAGGCAACAACACAGACGTTTTAGATGAAGAGCCTCGTCCAAGTACCTCTAAAAAAAGAAGGATGTTATCACTAAACACCAACATTACTACTTTCCTTGTAATCCTGCTCTTTCTGCCATTACTCTATGCAACTCCTCTAAGTAATCATCCTCTTATCGAAAACTTAGCAATTTTTTCCGGAATTGCGTTACATTTTGAAGGTATAGGTTCCACCCTGTTTGCCAGAACAGAATGGAACATTATTGTGTACTACGATCTGCAGCCATATCAAACAGAAATAGAAATGTTTTTAGACAGAACAAAGATACTTAGATCAGATGTGTCAAAACGCACACCTTACATGTTCGGACATTGTAAAAACAATTGAACACATTAGAACCGAGTTGCTCATGAACGACGAGGTCCTTCATGCTCACCGCACAAAACGAGGTGCCGTCAATATAAAAGGAAACATTGCTAACTCCTTATTTGGTGTTCTTGATTCTGAATATGCAGACAGAATGACGGGTACAATCAACCGTGATAACGACAATGAGCAACATTTATCAGCTCTTCTTAAAAATCAAACGTCAATTATTATGAAATAAATATTATGAACCATGATCAAGTTGCAGTTAAGCAGAAGTTTGAGGCAATTGATGATCAGCTAGGACTCTTATTAAACCAAGTCCACGCGGAAGACCATCACCACAAGTTATTTGAACTATTTACGTTATCATCCATTCAATTAACAATGGTGGCATCGAACATTCGAACTACGCAAGCATCATTAATTAAGATATTGACTGATACACGCCATGGAACAGTAAGTTCAACAATTCTATCACCACGTCAAATACAAGTTGAATTACTGAAAATAAGAAATCATCTTCCAAAATCCGTTGAATTGCCAATTATACCCAAATCGCAAAGGCGCGTTAGGTCGGTCGCGCTTTGACAGCTAAAGTAGAAACAACGAGTTGTTATGAAGTAATCCATAATTCGACCTCAAGCTTTGCTCGTGCTTTGTATCGTAAATATCGTCGAATCTCGTAAAAAGGGGTAAAGTACGATCAAAGCGCGAGCTGCTGAAAAAAGTTGAGAACTGTTCAACTTGGTCGCGCGTTTGACATTTGCCGATAGCGCAGGGTTGTATTTTCATTGAGTTAGCTAAATATATGAGCATTGTTGAGTTGCAGTAGTAAAGACATGTTTGCATGGGATTTGTTGTTTCATGAAAATATTTTGTATTGAATGTAATTTAATTTTGACTTTTTTACAAGATAAATCATTCATAACATCAGTGGCTTCTTATGTTGTTGCTTTCTTTGAAACGAATATTTTTCAGTACCTGCTTGTGTTGTTGTTGATGCTGTTGTTGTTGTTTATATGTATGTGAATTTGTACGTGTTTTGTTGATGCTGCTGTTGTTTATATGTATGTAAATTTGTATGTATATAAATAGATATCAGTTGCTTTAGTTTTTTTCGTTTGTTATTGTTTTTGTTAAACTTCAGCAATGTAATACAACATATAACACAGATGTTTATTTATTATATAAATAATATAACTTCTACGCTGGTTAGATATGCAGAAACATTTATTTATTAAACATAATAAATTGTAATTATTTTCTTTATTATATAACTAATAAAGCATATAACAGCATATAATTTATTTATTAATAGCGACGGCTATTTAAATATTGATAGCTAAAATGAATAAAGAAATACAGCCATCATGTACTTCTACCACATGCATTGTGATTTGGGATTTCAGACTTTGTGGGATTTTTTTGGTTTGACTGCGCACAGTGGCATCATATTAGTGACAAACGCACGACATGCTAACGCGACATTATGATTTCAAAATTATAAGGTCGGGCGTTTTGACAGTTCTTCCCGTAAAGTTAACCAAAGTACGACCAAAGTACGGTCAAAGCGCGACTGACCTAAAGCGCCTTTGCGACTTAGCCTTTAATCATGATGATGACCTATTGACAATTTATAGCTAATTCACAATACTGCGTTAGGGCGGTCGGCCTTTGACAGCTAGAGTAGAAACTCAAGTGGTCTTATGCAGCAATTCACAATTCGTCCTCAAACTTTGCTCGTACTTTGATCGTAAATATCATACGAAGGGGTAAAGTACTGTCAAAGTACGATATAACGGGATGAGTAGAGAACATGGTATAATAATTATTATTATTATACCATGAGTAGAGAAAATGTCCACTCGGTCGTGCGTTTGACATTTCGTGTTATGAGGGGTTGCATTTTCTTTGAGATTTAACATTTTGTGCTATGGAAGGGTTGCATTTACTTTGAGATAGCTTAATATGTGGGTGTTTTTGAGTTTAATGGGATTTGTTATATTAGCCAATGACACAGCTTATAAATTATTTGATTTATGGTATAAGAGTAATTGAATACAATTTTTGATGAATTTTATATTATATAATATTGATAAATTAATTTTCATTGATGAAATCAAAGAAATCTTTTATTTTATCTCATGTTGCAGTTAAAAATTATGTGATTTACCTTATTAAAGTAAAGAAATGCAAGTTTTAATGAATTTTATATTATTTTACATAGCTAAATTATTTGTCTGTTATTATTTATAATAAGTAAACATATAAAAAAAAACTGGAAGAACTTTTTATTTATGTATTTTAAGTAAAACTTTAATTGGTCATTCAATTAGCTATTTTTTCCAATATACAAATCTCATTTGGATTCCGACTTGCAGTCTATATTTTTAAAAGCTCTTTGAAAATTGTTTGCAAGAATTATTAAATTTTTATTATTTATGTTATAACTTAATTGTTTAATGTATCTATGTGATTGATTGAATTTGTTTCGAAATCGTGAATACTGTAACTATTTTTGGCATAGTTGAAGAGGAACGAAAAATCAAATTTTACATTTTTTATTTGTGGAATATATGCATTAAGACCTTCTAAGTCCACTCTCAAGTGTTTTAGAAGTTAAATGTATCGGAATTTTTAAAAAAGGGCCTGAAAAATTTTTATTTTCTTTTAATTTTTTTTACAAAACTAAGAATTATGGGTACAAAAAAGTTGTGCTGTTACCTTTTCAATGAGCTATTAACCATCAAAATGATAGAGCATTTACGAAATAACAAAACCACCAAAACGCAAGTATGATATACGGATAAAATTAATATAAGTAAAAAGCGAATAAAGTAGGCATTACAGGAGTTCCACTATGCCAGAAACCCAATTATTTTCTGAAAGTGGTTGCATATTAAAGGCATACAATAATAATTATTGTGTGCACTGTTGAATATCCTACGCGGAATATCCAAGCTAGGACTTGTTTTGGAACTCCTTCCGCAAGGAACCTTAACAGAAACTTAAAGCAAACATAAGTTTGGCTTTGTTTGCAATTTCAACTTACAACAAAACCAGGAAAAGCCTACAAGATGGTGAAATTGGCTCCCTCCATGACGATTTCTCTAAATGCGGTTCAATAAGAGCACGTAGAAGCTCAAACGTGTTCGGAGTCGTCCTTGTTATTTTGAAAAATTGCTCCGGGTCCTTCCTTTGTATTTTTTCAAAATTCAGAGCATAAAACCTTTCCACGTCCCTTGCTAAATTCAGCTCCCGAATCCACTGATTTCGAACTGACTGCACTTTCTGTGTCTTATGGGCTTCATAAGCAGCATACCCAATCATTCCAAGCAATGCAAGGTCCAAGAAGTCTTCCATATTTTCAAAATCCATTTTAAATATTTTTAAGCGCTTTTCTTGCTCAACAAATAAATAACTTTAATCTCAAAACTATATGCTGCCACACCTTTTAAAAAATTATTTACGTCTATTTTCTGTACAAATAACATTAAAAAAGAGCAGAAGTTATCTTTCAGATTTTTGTTTTGTAATGCATGTTTTTTATTAAAATTGCTTTTCGGGACATACATTTTAGTGCAACTGATTTTTTAACACTATTTTTAATTTTTTATTGATTAAATCAAATAAAATCTACTTCCATTTTAAATTCCTTGATGTAGGGAAAAGAGACCTTTTATGGAATTTCTTATGTGACTGCCTGCATTGGCATCACCTAAGTTGATCTTATTGACAGACGCACGACTTGACAAAGCAACATTCAAGAAGTAAAATTAGAAGGTCGTGCGTTCTGACAGCTCATATCGTAAAGTTTTTACAACGTCGATATAAAGTAAGGTCAAAGGCCGACCGACCTAACGCAGTGTTGTGAATTATAGCTAAAACGCAATACTGCGTTAGGTCGGTCGGCCTTTGACCGTACTTTGGTCTCCGTTGTAAAAACTTTACGATATAAGCTGTCAAAATGGACGACCTCAAACTTTGCAAAACTCAATGTTGCGTTGACAGATCGGCCGTCTGTCATTTTGGTGATGCCAATAAAAGCAGCTATACTCAAAATCCCACAAAACGTCCCTTTCTCCGAAATCATACAATTATAATTTTAATCAATAAAAAATTAAAAGATATTGTCATAAAATCATTAAGAACCATAAAACCTACTTTAGAAAGCTAAGATCTTTTTATTAAGTGTAATATAATCTGTGAAATAATGAAAAATGTCACATATTAATGTGAAAATTCGGACTAGAAGCTTCAAAATAAATGAACGCTTTCGAATTTAATGATAAAATGTAAAATTAAATTAAAATTGAAAACGAGTTTTTGAGCTCTAGGCCAATCATGTTGAGAACAAGACAACATGAAGAACAAAGAAGGCGACAGCCAACAACAACAACAACAACGGCTCTGTATAGAGCCAATCACAACAGCTTTGACTATACAGACTGTTTCATTGGTCGCTACACCAACTCATCAGTAGTCTTTTGTGTGACTTTACACTGTGATCCACTCAAGCTACTTAGGTTCTAGTTATACTGCCAATATGCCGATAAAGTTACCCGGAATTTTATTTTTGGCAGAGAACGCTTGAATTTTTGTAACTGAGTTCTTATCGACATTAGATGCAAGCTGTACCAAGGTTAACCTAAATCGTATCATACTTTTAGGCCTAGCCTTAATTCATGTGCATCTTCGAAACTCGATCACGTGGTTTGCCGCTATCAGAGCATATTGAAGTTGTTGTTATTTTTGCTTTTTAGCTCCTCCCTTTTTCCACACTTCCATTTTTAGGGTTCAGTTAGTTTAACTGATGGTACACCTAACATGGTGTGGAGACCATTTTGTTATGAAAGACTTTGTTGTTTATGTGATTAACACACAACTAATGATTTTCTTAACATTTTACGGGCGTGCTCTCCCAGAAATTTTAAATCTTAATATTTACAGAGCCGTTGTTGTTGTTGTTGTTGGCTGTCGCCTTCTTTGTTCTTCATGTTGTCTTGTTCTCAACATGATTGGCCTAGAGCTCAAAAACTCGTTTTCAATATAAATAATGAAAGGCCGTATTCAAAAATATTAAAATTAAATTAAAATTTAAAATTAAATTTCTGGAAACACATTTCAGTTTTTATAGCAAAAAATTATTCTTTGATTAATCGATATTTTTATACATATATATATGTATATATATATATATATATGTATATAGTTTTTTTTAAATGTGATTGCTTGATGTCATTATTTTTCTCGTTTTTATCAAAATTACTGCTATTTACTATTATTATTACTGTTAATTTCTGCCGAAATTTTTGCAAAATTTGAGAGCAAAATGTAGGAAATTTCGTCAACGAAAGCAAGTTGGATATATGTATGAAAATATTCATTTTCATATTCAAATTTGTGTATAGAAGTTTTTTGGTACGGTGCGTATTTTGGGGCAATTTCAATCAATTTTTATCCACCTTAAATCCCTCTAGTGTAGTTAAATTCTAAGATTTAACTACAAATTTTAAGAAAATCGGTATATAGTGGTTTTCATGTACGCTGAGTGTTTTGCTGCTATCTTTTTTGACCCATATTGAACACCAGAGGGAGGTGTAGTACAATTCTTTATGCGATTAGAATGAAAATTGGTATATTGTGGTTTTGAGGTACGGTGAGTATTTTGGAGCTATCTTCTTTCATCCAACTTGAACACCAGTTGGTGCTGTAGTAAAAATTTTTACAAAATCGCCTAAAACTACAATATGCCTACAATAGGCGTTTTATAGGTGACATATACAAATATTTATAAAATATAAAATTTTTCATAAATTTAGTAAAATGAAAAAATTTGTGTTAGTTTGATACCAAAAATACTAACATATCTTCAATACTGCGAACATTTTAATTACAATGAAATTTTTGTAATAATTGTAAATTGTAAAACTTAACACTTATAAGCAAAAATTGTTTCAATTTTACGCAAAAATTAAGAACCGTTTTTGTGATTCAAATAACAAGGCCCACCCCTTGATATTTACAAGTTAAAAAAATAATTTATTAGAAAAAATTATCTTAGAAAATTGTAATAAAACTCGTTAGTAAATCATAAAAACGTGGAAAAATTCTTTTCGGACTCAGAGACGATTATTTGTTAAGGAATTTCTGGCTAACGGGGTATTAATAAAAAAAAAAAATAAATAACTGGCCATTTCAGCCCTTGAAAGGACTTTGACCTAGCTTCTTATGATCAATTGTGTTGTGCGTGTCATTAAGTTTTTACACAATTGACCGAGAAATGGACCTACAGTCTTAACGCCGACTCCGAACGGCGATGAACGGAATGTTCTTATTCTCAAGAAGCTTTACATGGCATTTGATTACTCTCTGAGGTTTGCCATTGTCTGCAGAGAAGTGGCGGCCGTACAGAAAAATTTTTTTGATTCAAATAATTTTCTGTCGCTGCTGGGGTTCGAACCTGGGTCTCCAAGTTCTTTGACATAGCGGCCACGCACTTTAACCAACTACGCCACGGACGCCACAACGGGATATTTATAGTAAGTTTTATTTTTTATTTAAAAACTACTGGTAACGAACATTTTTGAGCACAAATATTTCATTTTAATATGAGAAAATCCCACCTCGAATTTTCTTATTATTTGACAGTGTTATATTTATCATTTCATTCTTATTATGCTTTTATATTTATCATTTGATATTTTGTGTGCAATTGCAAATCTTGCTAGCAGCAATTAATTTGCATGTAATATTTTTTTTTTTTCAAAGTAAAAATACAACATTCCTTTGTGTGTTATATTATGCAAACACTGATATTAAGAGTATTCGTCCTCAACCAACCTCATTAAAATATCTAATTGCCCAATATATGTACCTATAAGTTAGCCATTTTGCATAAATACCCTTATCATATTATTTATAATATACTAAAAAATGTATACATTTTAAAAGGATATATAATTGACTAATATTAATATCATGCTAAATTCATCATAATCATTACTATACTACCTAAGCAGCATGTTAATTTAAATAATTTTATCAATTTAAAAAAAACTCGCATCAAAATATAATTTCCCACGATAATCCTATGAAAATCTAAGTTTTCCATCGGAATCCAAGAATACCCACATTTTAGCATTTCTCAACGAAAATGCAACCCAGCATTTATATGGAATGTCAAACGCACGAGCTAGTTGAACATGTCTCTACTCATTGCGTTGATCGTACTTTACCCCTACAACAGTTTTTTACGGGATGAGGTCGACGCAAAGTATGAGGTCGAATTTAGTGTTGCTTCATAAGAACGTATTGTTTCTAGTCTAGCTGTCAAAGGCCGACCGACCTAACGCAGTATTGCGTTTTAGCCATTAGGTATTACAGATTAATGAGTATTAAGGGAGGTTTCACCAAGGATCACATCGTTTTCCTTATATCACTTCCATTGAGCTTCAATTCGACACATATAGAATAATTCCAGTACCTAGTATATTAACAACAGATAAAATTACTGTTCTTTTTGCACAAAGAACTTGCACAAGGAATATTTCTTAGCAAAAATTTTAAATGCAACAAACTCAGAGGCAATAATCGAAAATCTAGAATTTGAAACTAAACCACTTGATGACTTTGACATATTAACATACAATAAACAAACATTTTATGACGAAAACCGTTTCAGTAAAATTGTAGACAAACTAAACATTGATTGTGACGATTTCACAGTCGTGACACTAGAGGGCGACGAAGGCAACAAAATCCTTGTCGCGTCTTGCTACATGGCTCACGACAAACCCGCACCACCGCATGATCTTCGCACGATGGTAGAAACAACTGAAGCAAGGAAGCAGACAGTTGTCATCGGAGCAGACGCCAACGCACATCACACGGTATGGGGGAGCCCAGACACCAATGATCGAGGTGAGTCCATGCTAAACTTTATTCTACAAACTAACATTAACATAGCAAACACAGGCGACGAACACACATACGTAGGTCCCTCGTCGTCTAATGTCCTAGACCTAACGCTAACCTCCTATAATAACACTCAGGTCACAGATTGGAGGGTACTAAAACAGGACTCCTTCTCAGACCACAAATATATAAGCTTTAATATTAGCTTCAAATATACCCCATCTCAGAAAATCTTTAGAAACCCCGCTAATGCTAACTGGAAACAGTTTAAAAGCTTAGTTGAGTCTAGGCTACCTACACCCATAAATATAATCTCAGAAGCTGATATTGTTGTGGTTCATTCAAGTGACGTAGATAACTCTATGCCACTTGAATGAAACACTGACCTGCCTCAGAATATGAAGCGATCGGCGTTCATAAGCAATGCGCGAAATTGAAGTTCAATTTCAAGCGCAAGCACCGGCTAGCGTTAAAAATGCAACGGTTAGCGGAAAAGATTGAAACAAATGCAAGCCAACTATTTCGGCTGCGTATCTGTTATTAAACCCTTAACATTATCGCGGAAATAAATGAATGCATGGTGCTTGCGTTTCGAATTGCGTTGTTCTATGTATGTTTCTAGGTCAATAAACCGCACTGTTGACGAACTTATATCCAAATGTAACACGCGAAAGTAAACGGTGTCAAATATCGAGGTGACAAAAATGCAATGAAGGTTGGTAAGCAACTGAATATATATGTCGGTATGTGCAACTTGCAAATATGTAAGTTGGTAAGTTTTTAAGTTGTTTAAGATTAGGTTTGTATGTTTGTATGTATATTATTTAAAATGTTAGTTTGTATATTATTTAGCATGTAAGTTTGTATAGCAATTAGTATGTAAGTTTATATATTATTTAGAATGTAAGTTTGTAAATTATTTAGCATGTAAGTTTGTATAATATTTGATATATAACATAAGTATATACAATTTTAGCTATTGTATTTGTTATGTAATAGGTAGCAACTTCTTGTGCGGAAGTTAAGATGTAAAGATGAAAAATGTATAAATATAAGAACAAAATGTAATAAAGAGCAGAGTTTTTGGTGAGGTGAAAGACACCATAGTAAAAACAAGTGTAGTTTCTTTTGATTTAAATAAAAGCTGAAATAAACAGAAGGAAGGAGGAGTAACCAGAAAGAAGAAGTAAGGATAAAGTAATAATAATATCAACACATAAACACTCACACAATACTCTCACCTAAACAAACATACATTTAATATTAACACATAAAAGAACACAACATTTATGGCGCAGCCGGTAGTCCTTTTTTAAAAAAAAAAAAAAAAAGGATAGTGATTCGAACTCAATAAACGGTGTTCTAATAAATTAGTGAAAATTATAACTACCCACAGATTCTGCGATTCCGTAGCCAATTCTTTGTAGTTGACCGGACCCTCCAGAGTATAATTAAAAAGGTTTCAAACCAGTAAACGTGTGGAATTCAAGAGATTTTAGAATCAACCGAGTGAAGTGATCGCGGATATCTGCGATTATGTTCGATTGCTAAAATCAGAAAAAAAGCAGGTGAATCAATTTCAGTGACTCCAATAAAATAAAAACGTTAGTTTTATGACCTACATGAAAATAAATTAGATAGATGAGGAAATTCGTCAGGGTTTAATGGAGTGCCAGCACGGATCAGAAAGAAAATATACAGAATTAACAGGAGAAATTAGTAGATTCGCAGAAAATTTATGGAACAGGGCAAGAATTATTATTGGGAATAAAGAAAATTTTGCGTTATTACAGTCAAAAGTAAGAGAGAGAAATATAACAAAAGTAGAGGAACTAGACGTTGTCTTCGATTATTTAGAATCATTTTACGAGCATAAATTAGCTAGCCAAAGGGAAAATTTTGAAGATTTGAAAACAGAGTTTGAGGCATTAACCCATTAACTGCGGCTCCTAAACGTTTCGTACAATTTTTTTTAAATTTCATGTGCGTACTTCTAAAGGTTATAGAAACTACCACAATAAATTTCAACTTTATATCTTTCATCGTTATCGAGATATGAAATGGGTAGAAAAATACCCAACCGTCGTTACTGTTTTCTAAAAGGGCACAAATTCTGCATCAATTTCAGGACTGTTTTTTATCAGCTGTTTTAAGAACGCAAGCAAATCGAAGTGTTAAAGTTGTTTAAAGTTTCTTGCCTTCAAAATATAGAACGTTTAAGCATTGTTTACTAATTAAAAGTGCAGTAATTTTATTTTAATACAATAAATAATACAGTAGTGTTGTGGTAATGCTTAGACAACGGAAGTTTCTGACTGCCTTGGAGCTGCAGGCTGAAGTGGACGGATAGAGCGATGAAGATGAAGATGCTTGTTACGCGGATGAGATTGATGTGCTTATTATACCACCTGATGTTGTCGACGAGATAAGTGACAACGAAGATTTGGACGACAATGTCAAAATTATCAACGAAGTCAAAGACTATGAGCCTATTTGTGAAGTGCCAGGCAACTTTGTTGTGGAGTACGCCTACAATGTCTGCTGCCAGTGAGAGCACCGAACCGCAAGGGCACAAAGAATAAAAACCTGTGCAATAATACAGTGGAGTCCAAGAACTAGCTATAAGTTTGAAAAGCAGCCCTATGACGAAACCTGTAATACGCATAAGGTGTTGTATGAAAAGATAGGTAAATACCGTACATTTTAAAGTTTGTTTTTTCATATATGTATTCTTATTGATATTTTTCTGTAAGGATCGTATTCTCCATTACAACTTTGGGAATGTTTTATGGACCAAGAAGTCCTTCAGTTTATCGTCAAATCTACAAACAAGTACGCAGGTCAATAAAATATTCCTGGCTTTAGAACAACAATAGAAGAAATGAAAAATTTTATTGGCATTTGTATATTACCTGATAATACGTTGCCTAACATAGAATCATACTGGTCCAATCGTGAGTCCTTGGGTTGCTCATATATAAAAACAAACAATGATTGAGACAGATTTCGGGTAATCAAAAAATATTTGCACGTTTGCGACAACAAGAAGTTGAATTCAAATGATAAGTTTTCAAAAGTATCACCTTTCAATAAGATGCTAAATCGAAAATTTATGCAATTTTGTGTTTTTGCACATAATCCGTCTATTGATGAACAAATGATAACCTATTACGGGCAATATAGTTGTAAAATATTCTGAATTTTAATGAATTGTTCTGAAAACGAACAAGTTGTTGGCGCACAGACGGCTTAGAACACTTTGTGCAGAAAATGGAAAGACGTGCTCGTTGCCGGCAATGCGGTGGCAAAACTTTTTATGGTTATGGAAAGTGTAACAACTTACTGACTTTCATAACAGCGTTCAACAAGATGAAAAGAAAGTCATAAAGGCTAGGTAATACTATATACGAGTACATACATACATTAAAAAAACGTTCAAATATCTATGTAGATACCTTCAATATTAACAAATAAAATAACTAAAACAATTAAATATTTTATGCAAAATATCGTTTACATATACTCTTTTTTTAATTTTTGAAAATTTAGAACTCACTATCGACGGTTGGGTATTTTTATACCCAAGGTAGCAGATTCTTTTTAGAATCTGTCAGAGTGATGCAATCTTAAATTAGGAATTTTCTATCAACAGCTGCTATAGTAAGTTAATTGGTCACGAGAGCTTTAAGATAATTTTCATATATTAAATTTTTTACAAATGATAATAGAGCAAATATTATGATTTTCAAATTTCATCACATTTGACCTTGAAAAAGTAATATATAACGTCAAAATTTCTGAGCACACTTCAAAAAAAATTTATAGCTCCATGTTTTGTCTAACTGACAAAAAAAAATTAAGCTCTTAGCTTTTACCAATCCCGAAATATGATCGTTTCTGTGGAAGCATTTTCGTGGGTAAAAAAATACCCATCCGTAGTTAATGGGTTAAAGAAGAAGTTGACAGAATTGGAAAGACAGCAGATAGAGGAAACCGAGAGAGCCCAAGAATTAGATTTAGAAAACGAAAGGCTGAGAAAATTGTTGAAAACTAAAAACATTTCTAACGACATCATCGAGAAATACATTAATCATTTAGCAAGGGAAGATTTCGAAACAGTAGAACAAGCTAGCGCTAGAATAAGAGAATTACAGGTACAGAATCGACACTTGCAAGAAGAATTGAAGCTAGCAGCAGAAACATCATTATACCATAAGGACGCAGGGGATTCAGAGGACAATTTGAATACTAACGCAAACTTTTCTAAAAATATATTAATAAAATCCAGCATAATGAAGATATGCGAGATATCAAAAACAGTTTCGGGTCTCGTACCTCTGTTTTCCGGGGCGGAATCCAGTGAATTGCACGCAGAAGTATATAAGTTTATACAAGGCACAGAATTAGCTCTTCAGGGCGTAGGTAAAGAGAACCTAGATAAAGTTATTCAATGTGTAAAGTTAAGATTATATGGAGATGCTTTTGAGTTGATTCGGTCTAGGCAGTTTAACACGTTAGGTGAATTACACCTACTAGTAAAAAATACGTACCTTAAACCAAGATCATTAGATGCAGTATGGCAGGAATTACAACAGGCAGTGCAAAAACCAGGAGAGGAAATTAGGAAGTTTGCTAGAAGGCTGAGTAGTCTTAGAATAACAGCGGAAGAAATAATAAAAATCAGATATAAAGATGGTGTGTCGGCACTGTTAACTGAGTTAGAGAGAACCATGCTTACAGCGTTCAGGGTTGGTCTGAGAGATCCTACACTGAGGACACACATGTTAGGAGTAAACTCAGAAACATTTGAGGGCATAGTGGAAGAAGCAATAAGTGCATTTGGAATAATAGAAAGAAGAACAAATGTGACAGGGAAATTTGCATTTAATAAAGGGCCATTTGGACCAACTATGAATAGGGTTGAAGAGGAGCACAGAGAGTATCCAGTGCCAGGGGCTAATTCACTGCCAGTGAGACAAATGTTAGGAAGATTTGAGGAGGAACGAAGTAGGAGTATTAGACCGACATGCTCATTTTGTAATAGAGTGGGTCACACGAGAGATGAGTGCTTTAAATGGAAAAACCAAGCATATTGTCAAAAATGCAGAGAATACGGGCATGAATGTAATTTCAACAGTTCAGCTGGCAGAAATTCAAATAAAAATAACGCAAACAGAATGGATAACAACTTTAATAAAAACCAGAATAACAGCCAAAGTAGGAGGGATAGCAGAAGAATTTATGTGGAAAACAAAGAGGTGGTAAAATGTGAATGGTGTGCAAGGGTAGGACACACAATGCAGAATTGTTTTGCGAAGAGGGACTTCGATGCGAACCAGGGAAACTTTCGAGGGCTCAGCCGAGGCCAGTAAGCTGGGAACCCAAAAATTTAAGTAAAATAAGGCCAAACATAGTGGTCACAGATAATTTGACGTCAGAGGAGATAGTAAATATCTGTACTACTAAGCCAACCGATAAAGTATCGGCAGTTAATATAACAAAAGATGATCTAGTTAAACTAATAATAACTACATCGCAGAGTTTCGTCAGTTTTTTAGTGATGATAGCATGCATCACAATTTGCATAAGCAATTCTATAATAACTATAATAAATAAAAGTATAAAAAGTTTATTAGAGAAAAAGTCGTATATAAATAACGCCAAAATTTTTTTCAGGTCGTTAGTGCAGTTAATAGAAATTAAACTGAAAAACCTCAAGATAGAATTAATGAAAAATTCTAAATCCTATTACAAAAATATGAAAAACTCATTTTGTCACGCGAATTTAACATTCCAAGAAAAAGTCGAACAAGGGGTATGTTTTGGCATTTCCAATGTGAATGATGTGTTCATAGAGATCCCGTGTCGGGACTCAATTAACGGACGACTCATTTTACTTGTAGATTCCGGGGCTGATACCAGTTTAGTTAAACAAAACAAGTTGAAGAGCATGTTTAATAGAGATACAAGTGATATAAAAAATTTAAGCGGAGCATTTGGAGGCTTCGTGAAAACACTTGGTTCTCTGAGGATTAAGCATAAGGAAGTAGAGCACCTCAGTTTTAAGTTACACATAGTGGCACTAGAACAAGGGTTGCCTGCGGATGGCATATTAGGGCGTGACAACCT
This sequence comes from Pherbina coryleti, assembly GCA_943735915.1. Classification (NCBI taxonomy): domain Eukaryota; kingdom Metazoa; phylum Arthropoda; class Insecta; order Diptera; family Sciomyzidae; genus Pherbina; species Pherbina coryleti. The sequence goes on along the minus strand of OX030948.1, from coordinate 113,780,577 downwards.
TTGGAATAAATCCATTATTAATGCGATGGAAAAAACGCTAACAATATACGATTCATGTAGGGAAAATATTTTAACATTACCTTTAAAACAAATAAACGAGTTGAGTTCCGTAAACTACAACGACGAAATAAAAATAAAAGCAAGAACGATACAAACAGTAAAGATTCCACTAAAAACAAAAATTCCTGTAGTTGTCATCCATAAGCAGGAAATAGCACCAGGGGTATATTTAGGGGAAGTAATAGTAAATGTTACAAATAAAATGACACACGTCTCAGTTCTAAACTCAACAGAAGCTGACTTTGTAATGCCCAAATATTTTGAACCAAAATATTCAAATTTCAACAAGTTCAAAACTAATAATAGTTCTATTTTTAGCGTGAAAGAAACAAACATAAGTAACAGAATTGAAAGACTGAAAAAGTCAATTACATTAGACGAAAATTTAAATTCAGAGGAAAAAGCATTAATAGAAACTTTAGTGACTTCGTTTCATGACATTTTTTTGTTAGAAGGAGATCAGTTGTCATGTACGTCTGCATTGAAACATGATATTCAAACGCAAGTAGATCAAGCCCCAATTAATCAAAAGCAATACAAATTGCCCCACATGCATAGGGAGGAAATACAAAAACAAGTACAAAAACTTTTGGAAGACGACATAATTAGGCCAAGCAGATCGCCATGGAATTCACCCATGCTCTTAGTACCAAAGAAGGCGGGGAAAGATGGTAACAAAAACTGGAGATTAGTCATTGATTATAGAAAGTTTAACGATGCTACCATTAAACAAGTTTTTCCAATCCCTCGTATCGACGAAATATTAGACCAACTAGGTCATTGCAGATATTTCTCGACTCTAGACTTGGCAAGTGGGTACCACCAAGTACTCGTAAATGACAAGGATAGAGAAAAAACAGCCTTTAGCACGTCATTAGGGCACTACGAATTCAATAGAATGCCATTTGGACTAACTGGAGCACCAGCTACGTTCCAACGGTTGATGAATAACATACTTACAGGGCTGCAGGGGATAGATTGTTTCGTATATTTAGATGATATTGTTATATACGGTAAGAATTTACAACAGCATGAAGAAAGATTGGGGAAGGTATTCCAAAAACTTAGAGAAAATTGTTTGAAGTTGAACACAGAAAAGTGTCAGTTTCTGCGTCGTGAGATAGCGTATTTAGGGCACAAATGTTCAGAACAAGGAGCTCTGCCAGATCCGCAAAAACTAGAATGTGTTAAAAGTATTCCAGTACCAAGAAATAGGAAGGAGGTTCAGGCGTTTCTAGGCTTAGTAAATTATTACAGGAAATTTATAAAAAATATGTCGAAAATCGTTTTACCAATAAATAATTTGCTTAAAAAGGATGTCAAATTTCAGTGGACGAATGACTGTCAGCAAGCTTTTGAGGCGTTAAAGGAAGCAGTAACCTCATCCCCAGTTTTAGCTTATCCAGATTTTGAAAAGACCTTCTTATTAACTACAGACGCCAGTGGAGAGGCACTGGGCGCTGTTTTATCACAAGGAAAAGTGGGCGAGGATAGACCAATTGCTTTCGCGAGTAGGGCATTAAATAGCGCAGAAAAACGCTATTCAACCATAGAAAAAGAATTTTTGGCCATTGTTTGGGCAACCAAAAATTTTAGGGCATATCTTTTAGGAAGACCATTTAAAATATACACTGATCATCAACCCTTGAGGGGAATAGCAAATCTGAAGGACCAAACATCGCGGTTAGCACGATTTAGGCACAAGCTTTCAGAGTATGAATACGAAATTATTTATAAGCCTGGTAAGCGAAATTTAAATGCAGATGCTCTAAGCAGGATACCCCAACAGGAAGAGGACATAGTAGTAGTTCAAACAAGATCAAAAACCAAGGAAAAAAAACAAGAGAAGGAAAGGGAAATTGAAACGGAAGTAAATTCAGAGAAACCAAGCGAACAATGTGATGAGTTTTTAGACCAACGGAATGAAAAGAGAGTCATTTTAACCGATCCAAAAGATATTAATAGAATTTTGCGAGATTTTCATGATTTGCCACTAGGTGGGCACCAAGGAGCTTTAAAAACATATTTCAGAATAAGGCAGGAATATAAATGGAAGGGGATGCAGAAACAGATTAAGGAATATGTTAAAAAATGTCAAAAATGCCAGATCAATAAATGCTCTAAATTAACAAAAATGCCCATGGTATTAACGGACACACCCACACGTCCATTTGATAAAGTTTACATGGACATAGTGGGTATCCTACCAGAGACTGTGTCGGGCAATAAATACATACTAACCTTTCAGGATGATTTTTCGAAGTACATGGCATGTGTTGCAATACCAGATGCTGAAGCTAGTACAGTATCAAAGGCATTCTTCGACGAGATTATAACTCGTCACAACATTCCAAAAGTACTTATAACTGATAACGGTTCAAATTTTGTGTCTAAGTTATTTTCGGATGTGTGTAAAGTGTTAGGGATTAAAAAATTACACATAACACCGTATCATCCACAGGTGAATGGCTCGTTGGAAAGAAGCCATCGTCCATTAGCAGAATACTTACGAAGTTTTGCTAAGGAGGACGGGTCGAATTGGGATCAATGGTTAGCATCTGCTATGCATGTGCACAATAATACACCGCACATGAGCACAAAGCAAACACCTTTTAAAACCTTGTATGGATTTAATTCAGAAATGCCAACGAATCTCACACGTAAGTGTAGTCCGGTATATAACACCGAAGATCCTTCGAAAATTTTAAAGTACCAGATACAAAGAACTCACGAACTGGTAAGACAGAACCAGGAACGAGCGAAAGAAATGTCGAAAAAACATTATGATAACTATTTGAACCCTGTAGAATTTAAAGTGGGGGGAAAGGTTCTAATGAAAAATCAGGCAAGGAAAAATAAATTCTCTCCAATATGGCTAGGGCCATATGAGGTCAGAACTATAATAAGTCCAGTCACTACCGAGATTGTAATAAAAGGAAAACCTAAGAAGGTACATAACAATTTATTAAAGGTTTTCCATAATACATAAAACAATCAGGAAAATTAGTTAAATTTTTTTTTATTTTATAACGTAAAATATAAACTAAGAACAATTAAGAAATTTAAAAGATTTTTTTTATTTTATTTTAATAAAATACAAAGTTAAATCTGATTTAATACAGTAACAAAATTAAGCTAATTCGAAAAGACAAGACTGGGAAAGAAAGAAAATTCCATCGAATAAATATGAGTTGGAGGTTCAAATTTTGATGACCACGCGTTATATTGAGATTTTTGTTTATTCGTAATCGTAAACGCGAAGAGAATACGAGAAAAAAAAAAAAAAAAAAAAAAAAAAAAAAATTTTAGAACTATATAACCAATAATGATTATGTATAGAAATACGTTATAAAAACAAAATGCAATATATAAAATTATGTTATGATATCGATAAATGTTAAGTTAATCAATTATATAAAAATAGATTTAGCACGACGAAACAATGATATGGGTCCTAGGTTTTATTTGGGTTGGATGCACCGGAGCGCAACATGCAGAGGTGGTAAGCTTGGAGACAACACCAGTTTTCCTAGAAACAATACACGAGGCGATGTTCTTTTCCGAGGAATGGACTATATTAACTAAGTTCACACCGGTTAAATTGGATGAGGTGCTAGAGACGTCGGAGAAGTATTTGAAAGATGAGGAGAACATGTGCAGAACTCTAACAGAAGTGTTCGCAGCAAAAGAGTTTTATTTATCCTGTGTTGCTCCTCTAAGGGAGACAAGAACAATACTAGTAACACTGAAGAAAAACGAAGAAGTCATGGCAACAATGAAAAACCAACGCAGAAGCCGGCGATCAGTTAATTTTATTGGAGAGGCGCTCCATTGGGCTTTTGGAGTGATGGACCACAATGACGAAGAGAAAATTTCGGAGCATCTAAGGGACATAGAAAACAGAGAAAGCCAGACTTATGAGATACTTAAGAAGCAAGTCACTGTAATGGAGAATTCTTATAAGGCCGTGTCTAAACCTTTATTGACGATAATGAAGGAGGTAGAAGGTTTGCAGAGTATCATGAGCAAATCATACGAAGAACAAAGCATGAAGAATAACGAGACCAACAGACTTTTGGGAAAAGTAACGCTCAAAATGGAGTTATTGGAGAGACAGGCGGTAATTAATGCAAAGCTGGTAGAAATTCAGGGGCAGCAGGCGCAGGAAATTGCAATATTAGACGATTTGATTAGAGGCTTCTTGCATCCCACAATACTCAACGCAGAGGATGTGCATAAATTGATGGGTCAGTTTACTATGGAAGGAAAAGCAAAATGGTTTATGGACAAGTCATTTGAGGTACATCAGGTAGCAACGGTGAAGGCGTTTCCTGCAAATGGCAGTTTTGTGGTAGTGGCAAAATTACCTCTACCCGAGCGGATGCGGTTCAGCATGTACAAAGTATACCCAATTCCAATATTCACAAAGGGGCGATGGGACCTAATGGCGAAGACAACGTATGCCTACATGGCGGAGTCTAGGAATAGAAGGCAGTTCATCGGGCTTTCGAAGGAAGAAATGTCGAAATGTATCCAGATGATAGGGGCCGACATGAGTGAAATACGACTATGCCGACTTCCGGGAAAGGTACTCACGATGAATAGTCCTGTCTGTGAGGTAAGCCTACTACAAAATCTTAACAGACGAGAAGAATTCTGCCAGTATGCGGCTATTCCCCCAGTTAAAGGATTTCTGGTTAAAATGACAGCGTCAAATAGATGGTTATACAATTTCCAAGTACCGGAAACATTTGAAGTGACGTGCGACGACGAAGTGAGTACACTCACTCTGACAGGATTTGGCTACGTTACCATAACACAACGGTGCACAATCCGAAATGAAGAGATGATGTTGCCATACGAGACACCACGACTCCACAATTACAACATAACACAACGCGTAGTAAACAGTGCATCACTCATAGAAACATTAAAGTCTCAATGGACAGAGGTGTTGAATGAAACGGACTCGAGATCCACACACTTGCCTGTTGTTGTTTCTGATCACGAGAGCATGAAAACGGAGTTACAGGACGGTCAGCGCAGTTGGTCTGAGTTAAAGACGATTCTCGAACAAAGGAAAAACAATGATAGCCTATTTCAAATACACAGAATAACGACCGGGTCAGGCATTGTCTTTGGGTCATCAACAGTCATGCTGATTATTATCATAGCGGTATTCATCTGTAGAAAGAGGAGAGTTGCAACAACATATACTAATAAAGAGCCAGCAGGACAAACACAGCGAATCCGGAAAGAAGATATACATGTACAACATCACACAGCATCACAGCGAGAGCCGGTTCGTACGGTAAAGAAAGTCAAATACGATCTCACAGGAGGAGCATCTCGTATTCTGGAAATGAGTCAAGGAGAGGAGCAGGAAAGAGAGACTTCAACAACGCCACAGCGAAAAGCATCTATCCGCTCAGCCAAAATACTGGGACCCACTGAAGAATCGGTTTTTTAATTATCCAATAGTAACAGTATAACAATTAAAAGTAAGAATAAAGAAGATCATGACAAGAATGCATTACAAACAGTTGTTTATTGGAAAAAATTACATGTATAATAAATTAATGTTAAGAAGACGAAAAATTATTGCTAAAAAAAAAAAAAAAAAAAAAAAAAAAACCTCGCAAAAGAGAAAAATCAGTTAAGAATCACAAAACCAAAAGGAATGTGTAGAAAATTTGAATAATACCTAAGTAAGCACAAAACATTCTAAAAGTTGAAAAAAAAAAGACGTACAAACATACATAGTGCAGAAGTAAAAACTAATAGTAAAACAATAATATCGAGATTCTTTAAGCGCGCATGAAAAAAAAAAAAAAAAAAAAAAAATTATCGCTAATTTAAACAGCATAATTTTTTCTTCCGAAGGGGGGAGGAATGTTGTGGTTCATTCAAGTGACGTAGATAACTCTATGCCACTTGAATGAAACACTGACCTGCCTCAGAATATGAAGCGATCGGCGTTCATAAGCAATGCGCGAAATTGAAGTTCAATTTCAAGCGCAAGCACCGGCTAGCGTTAAAAATGCAACGGTTAGCGGAAAAGATTGAAACAAATGCAAGCCAACTATTTCGGCTGCGTATCTGTTATTAAACCCTTAACATTATCGCGGAAATAAATGAATGCATGGTGCTTGCGTTTCGAATTGCGTTGTTCTATGTATGTTTCTAGGTCAATAAACCGCACTGTTGACGAACTTATATCCAAATGTAACACGCGAAAGTAAACGGTGTCAAATATCGAGGTGACAAAAATGCAATGAAGGTTGGTAAGCAACTGAATATATATGTCGGTATGTGCAACTTGCAAATATGTAAGTTGGTAAGTTTTTAAGTTGTTTAAGATTAGGTTTGTATGTTTGTATGTATATTATTTAAAATGTTAGTTTGTATATTATTTAGCATGTAAGTTTGTATAGCAATTAGTATGTAAGTTTATATATTATTTAGAATGTAAGTTTGTAAATTATTTAGCATGTAAGTTTGTATAATATTTGATATATAACATAAGTATATACAATTTTAGCTATTGTATTTGTTATGTAATAGGTAGCAACTTCTTGTGCGGAAGTTAAGATGTAAAGATGAAAAATGTATAAATATAAGAACAAAATGTAATAAAGAGCAGAGTTTTTGGTGAGGTGAAAGACACCATAGTAAAAACAAGTGTAGTTTCTTTTGATTTAAATAAAAGCTGAAATAAACAGAAGGAAGGAGCAGTAACCAGAAAGAAGAAGTAAGGATAAAGTAATAATAATATCAACACATAAACACTCACACAATACTCTCACCTAAACAAACATACATTTAATATTAACACATAAAAGAACACAACAATATAAAGAGCTCCCTAAAGGCCCTAACAGAATTGCTTCTCAAATCTTATAACACATGTTGTAAACCCACGCGAACGAACCGACAGACTAGACCACCTTGGTGGAACTCAGATCTTGTAGAGGAAAGACGCGACCTAAGAGATTTCTTCAAGCTAGCAAAAATAGCTGAACAAGAAGAAATATGGAGGGAATACAAAGACAAACTAAAACTCTTTAAGAAGAACGTACCCAGAGCAAAAAGGACATCTTGGAAGAACTTCTGCTCTAGCATAGAGAAGACTACTGACACAGCAAGGCTTAGGAAGCTACTCTCGAAGCAGCCTTCCGTCCAAAGCCAGCTACGCAATGATAATGGTGACTGGACAGAGAGCAATCAGGAATCACTTGAGGTGCTTCTGAATGCGCACTTTCCAGGCTGTACCGGAACTCCGTCTACGAACATAACACAGTCATGGAGGAGTAATCCGCTGCAGATTCCACACGACCTAATAACAAACGACAAAATCCAGTGGGCAATAAACTCATTCTCAAGATACAAATCTCCTGGACTGGATGGAATAGTCCCAGCCATGCTGCAAACGACCATATCAAGAGTTGTCCCATGGCTCGAAACCATATTCAAAGGCTGTATTAGGCTAAATTATGTACCCGTTGTCTGGAGGACAGCAAGAGTTGTATTCCTGCCGAAATCAGGTAGAAGCAGCCACTTGTATCCGAAAGACTACAGGCCCATAAGCCTAACGTCTTTTCTACTAAAAACACTTGAAAAACTGATAGACCTGCACCTGAGGAATGGTGCTAACCGATCCGTGCTAGCATCAAATCAGCACGCATATACGAAAGGGAAATCTGTGGAGACAGCGCTACACTCCCTAGTAGCTCCCATAGAAAAAGCCCTACACCACAAAGAATACGCACTAGGCGCATTCTTAGATATTTCTGGAGCATTCAATAATGTCTCAACATATGCAATACTCAAGGGACTTCGCGCAATAGATACACCACCAGCAATCGAGCATTGGATAAACAATTTACTAAATTGCAGAATGGTCCAAGCTGAGTGGGGTACAACAACCATGGAAAGGGAAGCACGCAGAGGAACACCCCAAGGAGGTGTTCTCTCTCCCCTACTATGGAACCTAGTTGTGAACGAACTACTAAAATACTTTGAAGGAAAAGCCCCAAAGATAACAGCGTACGCAGACGACATAAGCATTATAATTGTGGGGAAATGTCTACCAACAATAACCTCTATAATGGAAAGAACACTCAAAGAGGTACACAGATGGACTAACTCAGTCGGTCTAAGTATCAACGCTGAGAAAACCGATCTGGTGCTGTTCACAAAACGATACAAGATACCGCCGTGGACACCGCCAAAAATAAACAACATACACCTCAGTCCGAAAACACACACAAAATACCTAGGAGTAGTCTTGGACAGTAAGCTGACATGGAGACTCAATGTAAACGAGAGAGTGAAAAAGGCAAATAATGCTCTATACGCATCCAAGAAGATGCTAGGCAGTACCTGGGGCCTCTCACCCTCTCTGATGCATTGGATCTACACATCGGTAGTTCGGCCCATTCTACTCCATGGAATCATAGTGTGGTGGCCGGCAGTCAACAAATCAACATACCTCAAAACGTTGGAGAAATCCCAGCGACAGGCAGCGATCTGTATAACGGGGGCGCTAAAGACAACTCCAACTAAGGCCCTAGAAACCATTCTAAGTATGGACCCCCTGGACATACACGCTAAACTAATAGCCGGTAAAACGGCACAACGCCTTATAGCGGCTGATAAAATACAGAATCAGAACTTCGGACACTGTACAATCTTTAAAGATTTGTCAAGTCTCACGGACTATATGATCCCCCGCATTGTCACCAGATCAAGAGTACCAACTCTCGTAGGACCGAACGACTGGTGTAATGGAATCAAACAAACACAGAAGGCAGTAAACATATTTACTGACGGCTCAAAAATGCGCACAGGGGTGGGAGCGGCAGTGTACTGTGCAGAGCCCGACATAAGGCAGCCGTACAAACTGCCAGACCACTGCAGCATCTTCCAAGCAGAGGTATTTGCTATAAGGAAGGCCGCAGAATTAGCCCTCGGAATTAACACTCATCACTCTCGAATCAACATATTCGTAGACAGCCAAGCGGCGATTAAATCCATGAGTTCCGATACCATCAAGTCCAGAAATGCTCTGGCGAGCAGGGAAGCACTAGACGCTCTGTCCGACAGAAAGGAAGTGCGTATCTACTGGGTTCCGAGCCACCAGGGCATCGAAGGCAACGAGATGGCAGACGAGCTAGCAAAGGAGGGCGCCGGGCTGGGAGCAGAGCTCACTGAGCATATACCGATCCCACTACAAGAACTATACAACAACCTAGAAAAACGAACCGCACTTACAGTGAGCCACAGGTGGAAAAACACGACAACCTGCAAAATCGCCAGAACCATGTGCGAGGCACGCTGTGGAAAACGAACTACATACATCCTTGCACACCCACGGAGTGTCTGCAGAACACTAGTAGGTATTCTCACTGGCCACTGCATGGTGGGAGCCCACGCAAAGAAGATGGGCATCACCATGGATGAAAGCTGCAGGAAGTGTATGGAACCAGGCACCGTAGAGACCCTGGAACACCTACTATGCACATGCCCCGCAATACTCAGAACAAGACATAAACTCTTAGGCTCTCCGACATTCTCGTCACTAAAAGAAGTAGCCAAAATCCCTCTTGAATCCCTTCTAAAATTCGTGAACACGACGCAAATTCTTAATAAATTCTCCTGACCCACTCAGCCTCCACCTAACCGGTACGACTAAGGACCTGTATGGTCTATGTGAGACCTCTGCAAGAGGCGACCGGTCTAACCTAACCTAACCTAAACATTGATTGTACAGACGAAGTTTTTTTTTTATGTTTATCGTTCCGTCGGTCCGTCTGTGTTTTGTCAGTGTTTTGTTTTAAATTGATAAAAAACAAAAAAAAAACATTAAATGCACAAAAATCGCTGAGAATATAAACCAAAGAAAAAGATAAACAGATAAATAAATAAAAAAAAAAAGTGCAATCAATGCCACCAATATGCAGCATCAGCTGCATAACAAAGCAACAACAACAACAACAACAACAACTGCAACCGGTTTTGGCGACAGCCTACATCAGCAGCAACAACAACACCGCTGGATTAATTTTTAGCTAGCCACGCGAGGGGCTTTTCTATGCTCCTCGCTACGTAAGTAATTGCCCACTTTTAACAAATTGGACTCTCTCTCTGATTCTATTACGCACATTTTGGGGTTGTTCCATGACAGCGAAATCGTTGTAGCCGGCGATTTCAATGTCCACAACCCGGCTTGGTTATGCCATTCGGGCCAAACAACACCTGAGGGTCAGTATGTTGAGCTCTTTGCTGAATCGAACCAACTGATTCAGCTAGTGAAGGAACCAACTTTCATCCCTAGAGTTGGTCTGCAAAGCCATAAAATCTTAGACCTTTTTCTGGCTTCACACCATGAAAAATATGATGTGACTGTCCATGCACCTCTTGGTAATTCGGACCATTGCACCATATCCGCTGCTTTTTCATATTCTAACCTAAGCACTCCTACGCCCAAAGCCCCGAAGAGAATCGCATGGTTTTATGGAAAAGCAAATTGGATTGCGTTAAATAATTTTTACCGCAATTTCAATTGGAAATTATGTTTTGCTGATAGAAATGTAAATGCCGCGGCTCTTATCGGCATGCGGTCTTTCATCCCCAATAATGTTTAGGATATAACCACAAAGCGGTTGAATGTATTAATAGAAAAGCGTGTAGTAAATGTGCAGGGAATCACGATATAAAAGAATGTAGATCAAATGTTTTTAAATGTGTAAATTGTTGTGAATTGGTTCAAAAGAAATTATTAGATGTCGATGTAAACCACCTTGCATTTAGTAGAGAATGTCCTGCATACAAAAAATATCTCGATAATAAAACTAAAGCTCGTTATTAGCAATCAATAAAGTCAGACTTAAAATGTTTGTATCTTAATATTAATAGTATTTTGTCTAATAAAAACGAACTTGAAAAACTTATTGAAATCATAAATCCAGCTATAATCTTATGTGCTGAAACATGTACCACGGTTGAAATAACAGATCCAGAGCTAATTATTCAGACCTTTACACTAGTACGTTGTGACTCTCACAGCAGACACACTGGTGGTGTCTTAATTTATGTGCATAATTCGATTGAATTTAGCATTAAATATAATCAATCAATAGATCAAAATCTTTGGTGTATTTTTGTCAAGTTGAAGCATATTAACCCTAATTGGCAAATTGGAGTTGTCTATCACTCCCCAAGCACAAGTGATGCAAATTTTATTAATTATTTATGTAATGTATTAGGAAAGACTTGTGAATCGTCTGAAAATACTGTCCTTATAGGTGATTTTAATATTAATTTAAATAATCCATCTACTTATAGCACACAATTAATTGAATTGTTTCGATCACACTCTATGCAACAAAAAGTTAATTTTAATACTCGTGTTACGGATATATCCGCAACTAAAATTGATTTACTTTTTTCGAATAGCAATGATATCATATGTGAAAAATTAGAGGAGTTTCAAATATCTGATCATGAAACGATTCAATTTATAATTAAACTTAATAGGAAGTTTGAAATGAGAAGTAGATTAAAAATAATATCTTGGGAGTTTTATGATGTCGACATGCTTTTCGATCAACTGCGTCTATGCGACTTTAGCAGTTTTGATTTAATTGACCTGGAGAGCAAAGTGTTGTTGATTAACCAAAGTGTTTTAAATATTATGCGAAGGTTGACATTTGAAAAAGAAATTAAATTAAAAATAATGAACAAATGGTACGATAGTGAATTAACTATGTTGAATAAAGAAAAATTTGAACGATTTAAAGTCGCACAAATATCAGGAAATTGGGAAGAGTACCGAAATGTTAAAAAATCATACAAAAAATTAGTAAAAATTAAAAAAGCTAAATACATGCAATATAAAATAGACAGCAATAGTCACGACAGTAGATTAATGTGGAAGTATTTGAAACAATCTATATGTATGGTAAAAGAATGTTCCGCTATTAAAACGGTTGTGATAAACGGTCACGTGTTCGAAAACGAAGTAGATATCGCTAACAATTTAAATAAATATTTTGTGGATAGTATAACAGAAATAAGCAACAACATAGAGTTTGTCAGCAGGCAATTTATTTCAGTAAATCCATCAAATACGGTTTTTAAGTTTAGCAGAGTTAGATCGAATGATATCGAAGTTTTAGTTAGGAAGTTCAAATCTAAGATAGGCGGAAAAAAATTACTATCGGAAGGGGTTATAAAAGATATTATGCCGTATTTGGGGTACTTTTATTCACAAATCATAAACGAAAGCTTAAGTAATGGCATAGTTCCAAATATATGGAAAATTTCAACTATCGTGCCAATCGAGAAGGTAAAAAACACTTTAAAAGCAGAAGAGTTTCGACCAATAAATACGTTACACTGCGATGAAAAAATTTTAGAAACTGTAGTAAAAATTCAGCTAGTACAATATTTAGATACGAATAAGATTCTTATACCTGAACAGTCAGGATTTAGACAAAAACATTCTTGCGAAACTGCACTTAACATGGTTTTAGCTGAATGGAAAGAAGATTTGAACAATAAAAATTCGATAATAGCAGTGTTCATCGATCTGAAAAGAGCATTTGAAACGATTGATCGACAAATTTTATTAGATAAATTAACAGCCATCGGTATTCGGGACGTCGAGTTAGCCTGGTTTGACAGTTTTTTAACGAATCGTATGCAATGTACAATTATTGGACAGGAAAGATCTGAAATATCTGACGTTAACATAGGTTTGCCACAAGGAACAGTTCTGGCTCCTATTTTATTTAATATTTATATAAACGATATTAAATCAATCTTAAAGTTTAGTTCGATTAAGCTGTTTGCTGATGATGCATTAATTTCTATAAGTGGTAATAATGAAAATGATTTAAGGGAAAAACTTCAATCTGATTTAGATGCTCTTTATTTATGGCTCTGTGCAAATAGACTCAAAATTAATATTGATAAAACCAAATATATGATTATCTCAAGAAAGAAAATTTTACATTTTGGAAGCTTGGTAATTAATAATAAAACCATTGAAAGTGTCAACAAAATAAAGTATTTAGGGATACAAATTGATGATAATTTGAAATTTGATGACCACATTGATTACACAATCAACAAAATTGCAAAAAAGTTATGGTTTATAAAAAGAACATGTAAAAATTTAAGTAAAACTTACAAGGCAACAGTGTATAGATCTATAGTTGAACCTCACTTTATATACTGTCCGACAATATTTTATATTATGAAAGACTCTCAAATTGCTAAGCTTCAGAAAATGCAAAATAAAGCAATGCGATTTATATTAAACAAGCCTTACGACACCTCAATAAATGAAATGCTGCAAAGTTTAAATTGGCTAAGCATTAAACAACAAACTTTTTTTCAAGCAATGACGTTTATTTACAAGATTACCAATAGTTTTTTGCCGGATTATTTAAAAACTAATATTAAATTCAACTACGAGGTACACGGCATAAATACTAGAAACAGAAATCATTTTAAATTACCTTTATATAGAACAGAGTCTGAAAAAAATAGTCTTTTTTATAAAGGGTTGAAATGCTACAATGAATTACCTGAAAACATAAAAACCTGTGATATCAATGTGTTTAAAACTAAACTGTATGAGTACACCAAATCCTTACAAATAAGATAAATGTTTGTTCTGTGATACATGTTTCAAGATATTAAATGTTACAAATAAGATAGATGTTGTTTTTTCTGTGATACATATTTAAATATTTTAACTTATTTTTAATTTTATAACATAATAATATAGTTATAAGTTTGAAATTTGTTATTGTTTTTTTTTATTCTTGTTTTTTAATGGAATTTCCTTATCATGTTATGAATTAGGCTCAAGAAAGCCGTAATAATAATAATAAATAAATAAAATGAGAAGCATTAAGCCTAAAGACCACTCCTGGTTTAATGAGACATGCAGGATTGCAGTCAGGTCCAAAGAGGAAGCCTTCCAGAATTGGCGTTCCAACAAGAATGCTGAAACTAGAAGACTTCGCAGTGAGGCTAGGAATAGCTGTAATGCAGTTTTAAAACGTGAAGAGTTTCTTCACGAAACTCACATCAGAGAACAGGTTCTTCTCTGCCCCAAAGGGAGCAAAAACTTTTGGTCATTCGTTAAGAGAGTTCAAAATCAGACGTCTTCGTCGATTCCTTTTGGCTGAATTGTTTGCACAAAATTCCACAATCCCGGCTAGCAATCAGCCACTGCCCTCTGTAGAGAATAAATCAACTTCAATGCAGGAGATATATTTTCGAACGAGAGGAGTTAAAAGAGTCCTTGCAAACCTCAACATAAACAAATCTTTTGGCACTGATGGTATACCACCAATTGTGCTAAAAATGTGTGCTTCTACACTGGCCCGACCTTTGCGTAACCTACAGGACAGGAGTATTTCCATCTTGTTGGAAGGTCGCAAACGTCCAGCCGGTACCCAAAAAGAACTACCGACCCATTGCGATATGCTCAACGCTCTCCAAAGTCATGGAGAGTGTAATAAACTTTCACCTTATGAACTATCTGGACCACAACGAATTGCTCAGTGACCGGCAATATGGCTTCCGATGAGCTCGCTCTACTGGTGACCTAATGGCGTTCCTCACGGAGAAATGGAACCAACGTGTTCACTTCTTTGGTGAAAGCAGGGTTGTTGCTATGGATATTTCTAAGGCGTTTGACCGAGTGTGGCATAAAGCGCTCGTGTCAAAACTAATTGCATATGGTGTTGGTGGTGACTTTGCTCGATGGATCACGTGTTTTCTTAAGGACAGGTCGATTCGTGTCGTAATCGATGGAATTTCGTCAAGTGAACACGCCATCGGTGCTGGGGTACCGCAGGGTTCAGTTCTATCGCCAACTTTGTTTCTGGTTTTTATCAACGACCTTCTGTCGTTGACTCATAAGCCAATTCATTCGTTTGCGGATGACAGCAGCATTTGTCATTCATATTTCTTCAAAAAACTCCCGAGCTCTTTGGAGATTGAGAGAAAGAGGCAACATATGAATGACACACTGCATAATGACTTGGAAAAAATCTCTGAGTAGGGGCTTGCTAATAGAGTTGAGTTTAATGCTAGCAAGACTCAGTGTTGCCTGTTAACCCACAAGCGAATGAATTGCCCCTTAGCTCCCCTCAATATGAACGGTGTGGATCTTGCAGAGTCAGATGCTCTTGACGTTCTGGGCATATCGATCAAATCTGATCTTCGTTGGAATTATCATATTTTCGATGTGTCGAAAGAAGCGGCCAAGTGCCTAGGTTTTTTAAAACGGTGTAAGAAATACTTCACTCCAACTGATCTACGCGTGATCTACACCTCATATATAAGGCCGAAAATGGAGTACAATTCGCACATTTGGGCAGGGGCTTCAAGATCTTATTTGGAGCTTCTGGATCGAATTCAACGACGTGCGATATATCTGATAGGGGATGAAAACATTTCATCTTCTCTCAACTCTCTTGGCCATCGACGCAATGTTCGTTGCCTAAGCCTTATGTACAGGTACTACCATGGGAAGTGTTCAAGGGAGACACATGACTTGACACCATCAACTCGTGTGTTTTCTCGGTCCACTCGGGCAGCTCATCAAGCCCATCCCTTTACCATTGCCTTGATGCCCAATAGAACCTCGCATTACCGGGATAATTCGTTCTTTAGTCGTACAGCAAAATTGTGGAACAATCTTCCTGCGAGCGTGTTTCCCGGCAGTTTTGAGCTATGTAAATTTAAAACAAATCTTCACCGACACTACTCTATCTTTCCACCCTCCAACTAACTATCACCCGTCTTCCGAATCAACACAATGCTTTCGCATTCAAAGGGGGCATCCCCTAAGCGTTGGTTTAGTCTAAAAAAAAAAAATATGCTTAAAAACGGCGGGGTGCAATAAGGCCAATTTGCGGATTCGGCCTTATTTCCATTTGAAAAAGAAATAAAGCCAATTTGGCCTTATTTTCCTTTAAAAGAAAGCAATATTAGAACGCCATCAAACAAGTTTTTAAGTTTTATTTAATGAAAAATTAAAGATATAAAGTATTGGAATAATTGTACTTTAGGGCCCATGCTCCTTGTTTTTTTTTTTTTTTCTAAATGTGCATTTGGAGCTCCTAAATCTAATGCTGCAAAAAAAAAGTCTGCCTCAAATGGTTTAAAAATTAACATATTTTTTATATAGAAGACTAGGATATCTTATTCTAATAATAGAAATATATACCCGTTTAAAGCGAAAAATATGATCGTTTAAATGCTAAAGAACATACATCTTTCTGTAAGTGATCGAGAAAAATATGTAAAGTTAATAAAAGTTATGAATGAAAATTAATGACATATGCGCGATTTTTATTAAACTTTTTCATGAAGTTTTAATATTATAAGGAATGAGCGCCGCGATTTTTAATAAAAATTTTTCACCTGCTCTTACGCAGGTTTATAATATGAGCACCGCAGGCGAAAAATTTTTATTAAAAATCGCCGCGGTTTTTAATAAAAATTTTTCGACTGCGGCGCTTATAATTCCTTATAATATTAAAACTTCTTCACCTTCACTATTAAACTACTACTAATAATTATTTCGCGTTGATACGAAAACAAGCACATTGAGGTTGACAATGGTAACTGTTCTCTTGCAAATTGAGTACCTACGCTGAGTCCAGTTACTTTTCAAACAACAGACTACAGGGTGTATACTTTTTACTAAAAATAATAATAAAAAATAATGTTTAGTTTGCAAAAATTATTTTTCGGCCTTATAACCATTTTGCTGAATTTTTTTGTAGGCTTTATTTCCTTTTCAAATTGAAATAAAACCGAATTCACAATTTCGGCCTTATTTTCCTTTGAAAAGGAAATAAAGCCAATTCGGCCTTATTGCCGTTGGCTTTATTGCACCCCGCCGCCACTATATAGGTTCGATACTATGATCCGTGGTGAGTATAACCCTAGCGTGGTTTCGCGAGTTTTGCGCCCGTTTCATTTTTATGGCTCATTTTATATTGTGGGTTTAAGTGATTTTGCCAAAAAAAGGTACTATAAGTTTTTCTTCAATAACTCCGTCAGAAATAGATATATCGGTTTATTGTTTTTGGCAAAGTTGTAGCTAATAATCAAATAAACAAACATATAAAAAGAACATACTTGTAAAAAAATTTGTTGTATTTTTTTTTTTTAAATTTAAATGTCAAAAAAATTTTAATTTTTTCGGTGTATCACCACTGATCACCACTGATCATAGTATCGAACCTATATAGTGGCATGCTGTTATTTTGTTCACTGTTGCACAGTGTAATTTTTTCAGACCCTATCTGTATTGAAGAAAATTTACAGTTATCACAGACCATAGACCACTAGTATCGTTATATGGACATAAAAATCCATCATCAAAGATGACAAGGAATCGACTAGATTTATGTGACTACGATTTTGACATATACAAAAAGGGTAAACTAAATACGAACGCAGACGCTTTATCAAGAATACAAATTGACTCCGACATACTTAAAGAAATGATACCACAAGAGGTAGATAAAACAGCGAAAAGAACGCTTATTATTACAAGGGGCATGTCCAAACAAAGCAAACTAGACAATAACATGGAGAACTGCAGCCTTCAGAAGAAGCTTGATCACCTTCAAATATGGGAATGCACATTAGAGTGGGTCGGCCTCCATACAAAAAAAAGTTTGAAAAACCACCCCCCATTTCAAAGCTGACCTCGAATGGATTCCAAAATAAAAAAAAAACAATTTTTTTGGACCACCGGAAAAACAGCCGAAATGGTCTTTTTTCTATAACTTGAGCATTACATATCCAATCTTAAAAAAGAATATGTCGTTTAAAAGTGCTTTACGAGTACCATATTTTCTCTTCAGAACATTTTTACTTCCAAGGTCATATTTCAAGGCAAAAACGTGGAAAACGATTCTTTTTGTGATAACTCTAAATTTGTTTGTTAAATGATACTCTAGAATTGTTAATAGTTTAAACGATAAGTCATGTCAAAAAGCGAATTTCCGTCAATATTTCCCAAACCAACAAAGTTATGCCAAAGTTATAAGTTAATAATTAAATTTTTGTTTTATATTTGGAATTTTCTGAGTGAAACTACATATCCAGCATTTTAAATTTTGCAATATTTTAAAATAAATACTTATTTTCTCGGTTGTATCCAAAAAGATACACTGGGCATTTAAGGGTTAAATTAAATACAACTCACTTATGAGAATTCATATTCACACTAGTCGATAGTTAACCGTCAACTTAGACGTTTGACCGTCTAATGAAGACGTAAAGATGGACATTTTTCAAATGAAGGGTGTATTAATTTAAATTTTTTTGAGAATTTTTATTTCCCCATAGTGAGTAAGAAACTAAATTGTTGTATAGAAAAAAGTGTAACATGTGCGAAACGCGTGGAATTTTTTTCTATGAGAATAGTAAAAAAAAATTTTTTCAATCTGCCTTGCCATCTCAATATCCACACATAACAGCATTTTCCGCAAAAATTTCTTATATTAGAGTCTGCATTGAAACATATATCAATATTGTCACGCACATGCTACATATTTTCTTAATTTATGTAACTGCTCTTACCACGGTATGTCGTTGATAATTATTTGTACATATATATTAGATGGGTTTTTTTTCCAAAAGTATTTCAGAACCTCCTTGCAAGGCCAGATTCTGAATCCTGGATGTAATATAAGCATGTGACGCAAAAAAAATCCAGAAAATTAGCAAACTGGTTTGGCGCCGCTAAAAAACGTGAATTTGAAGAAGTATAAAATAGATGTTTCAAATCGAGTTTCCTATTTAAATTTAAGTCCCATAAAAACTTTTGACTATAACATATCCTAATGTAAAATCGTCCGCTGAACCCAAATATGCCATCAGATTTTTAAAAAATTAGTCTTTGACCCAAAATTGACCTACTTTATTAAAAATTTCCTATTATTTTCTTTCGATTTTGAAAAAGAAATTTTGCCTTCGCCAAGGTCGCAGCAACTTTCTCAAATTAAAATACTGCAGTATTATTGGCGTTTTTATGAAGTTTAGGAATAATAAAAAAATTATTCAAATCGGGCCATTTTTATGGCAGAAAAACAATTTTTTTTGTTGAGATGACTTTTGGAAAAATTTTTTTTTTATAAAATTTTCTTCCCTTTGTTTTCTGCGTATTAACAATAGCTTTAAAAACATACATTTTCTCATCTTCATCATCAGACAACAACTATGCAGAAAACACAGTGCCGGATCTACATACGGGCCAAAAGGGCTTTAGCCCCCCTTTGAGAAATTTTGTATGGGAAAAAAAGAAAAAACTCCAAAAAGACGTTTCAGACCCCCCCCCCCCCCCCTTGGTATACAAAACTGTAGTTTCAGCCCACCTCTGGCGAATCCTAGATCCGCCACTGAGAAAACATAGTGAAATTAATTTGAAGTAAAGGGATATAATTTTATTGTGGAGCCGACTTTTAAGCAAATAATTATTTTTGAATAGATTTAATTCACTTTTATTTCTGCAAATTTGAAATGATGTCATTCTTTGTTATGTTAAATGGTTAAAATTTTTGGTGTTCCTCTACCACCTGCAAAGTCAAGGCAAAGTCGGATTCTAAGTAAGTAACATTTGTATTGAATCGTGTTATTAAATTTATTGCTCTTTCAGCAAAATCGTTCACGACAACAATTTTGCTGACCATTTCCTCAGCACATAAATTTATTTCGTCAATAACCCAACAACTTGTATCGATGTTTAGAAAGCTCATGGGATCTCCTTAGTTGGAGATTCTCTCTATAGGAATATGGGGGAATCTCCAACGATACGCTTGATTCAACGTCAAATTGCCCAGTACCTTTAGATGCAACAAACGGCTAAGCACATGCTCGAACGTTGGCAATGTTACTTTTTGAAAGGATCTCAAAGTATTTTCTAAATACTAAATACGACTCCAAATTCGTCATAAAATAAAACTCACCAATTAAATATAAGATATTCGATATTTTTTTATTGGATACAAGAATCTTGAACTGCTTGCTAAATTACCTCAAATTACCTCAATAAATGAACTGAAACAATTCTGGATTAACAGTGCAAAATGTATGACAGTTGTTGGACGGGTTTCTAACAACGTATTTTCAACGTAGTGCAACCATAGTGTGTCAGAATGACGATTATTACATCCTTGCCCAAAAGTCGGATTAATAAAAAAAATCGGCTATCTGTCATAAAAATGATCCGATTTGGATAATTTTTTTTTTTTTTTAAACTTCTTAAAATGGCTAACAATCCTGCAGTATTTAATTTGAGAAAGTTGCTGCGACCTTGGCGAGGGTAAAGTTTCTTTTTCAAAATCGAAAGAAAAAATTAGGAAATTTTTTTAAAATCTGATGGCATATTCGGGTTCAGCGGACGATTTTACATTAAGATATGTTATAGTCAAAAGTTTTTGTGGGACTTAAGGGAAGGGTTCCCTCATTATGGACAAAAATAAGGCAAAGTTTGTATTTTTGTTGTAGGACAATGAAAAGGCGTACGAACTTTTGGTTTTGATGATTATATTAGTTTATTATCAGAGAATTTAAAAAAGTGAAAAAGTTCAAAAAATTCAAAATGGCGGCTACAAAATGCACATTTCCGTGGGTCCCTGCGCGCGAAACATGGTGTCCTAACTAAAATTCTGCCGCTTCTTGTGGTGGACTGAAATCAAAAATTGTTGTTATTACTCAAAGATAATGATATTTTCTATGACTGGAACTAAAATTGTTATTATCCATGTAAAATTCATTGAATAATGAACATTAGAACTAAAAGTTCAAATTTTGCTTGTTTTTTTCCTTTTCAACAACGTTAAAAAAATATAAATAAATAATTTTTATACATGATGTTAGTTCAGGGCGTACAAAAAAGCATGCACTTCCAAACAGTTCTTAGATAAAGAGAATCGGATCAATAGATCAGGCCTGAGAGTTTTAGTTAGATCGGAAAACGTGGTTTCGAGATAAGCGCGTTTGAAGTTTTTTTAAAAGTTTAGTTTGGACGTAGCGCGCGACTTATGTTTTTTCTTCCGAACGACTTTAAAAAAAACAAATTCTGTTTTAATTTTCTAAACGTCTGCTTTATTGAATATATAGAATGGAACTGAACTTTCTTAAAACTAACAGAATGTTTTATACTTAAAATATAGAAAAGAAGTTAACTAATACATATTTGCTTACATAAACTTACTTCTACACATTGATTCTCTTCTTTCTCTTTTCTTCGTTGCATTCTTGTATTGCTGTTTGTTGTTGCCGATATTCGGTCAAACTGGCAAATGGGTTTGGCAATAAAAATAAATGATATGGGTTGTGCAGTGCAATGCAGCAATGTGCAATGTGCAATGTGACACTTTTGTTTTCGAGTTTGACAAAAGTGTTTAGCAACTTATGAATGAAATATGGGTTTGTAAGAGTTTAGCAATTAATGAATGAAATGTAGGTTATTAAAATGAAGTGTTAAGAAATATGCTTAATTGCTGCGTTGGTAAATATATGCAGAAATGGAAAATGTTTATATTGCCCAATTGATTGGCATTTTGTAACAAGTGTGAGAGTTTGTAAGAGACGCCGCTGATGTCGACATGACCCCTCCCCCCTTTGATTGAAGGCTCTCCTGAGTCTGAGGATTTATTATATTTATTTTAAGTGTTTTGTATTTTCTTACAATATAGATATATAATAATATTAAAAATGTTATTAAAATGAATACAGCGACAAGTATTATAAGAATATATGCATTATTTTTTTTCTTGTGAAATTTTAATTCATTTATTTTTTCTATATTGTCTATTTGTTGTATAACCAGCTCATCAAAAGTTGGTTGAATTTTTGATATATTAAATTTTTGGCTTGGCGATAGTCTTAAATTTTCATAAAATATTTCCTTGTTATTGGAAAAGTGCTCATCATCCACTTGTACATTACAATTTTTAAATGAGATAAGATAATTTCCGTTAAGTTTGATTTGTCTATAATCGCAAGAACTATTTAAATATGAACTTAATTGATTTTTAAACAATATTAAACCAGGCTTAATGTGTATTGTTTGAGATTGATTATTTTTTATCTTTACGCAATTACCTTTATAAATACAAAGTTTAGATTTCTTCAAATTTTTTAAGTACAAATCATTTTTAAAATCATAGTAAGTATTATTTATTTTTACAACTTCTTGTTTTTCTATAAGCAATTCTTCAGACTTAGCATTTGAAACGGGTAAAATTAATGACCTTTGTGTGATAGTTAGATTTTCAGGTATTTCAATTACAAATATTATTTGTTTATTTTTATATTCCGCTACGCCTAGTCGTATGTTTCTGAGTTTGTCAATGTCAATGTCGTATTTTACTATTTCTTCGTTCGTTAGGATGTTATTTGTCATAAGGTTAAGTCTTGCTGATGCTATGTTATTTTGTATGTGCTCAATATGGTCTTCAATAATTTTAATTTTTAATAAAAAGTCTAAGTAAAGAAATTGTCCGTACATTCTTGCATTATTTTGTCTGATGTCATTAAATCTTTCGTTGATTTTGTTTCTGTCTGATTCTATTGTTTTTCTTATCATTTCAAATGTTTTATTAAAATGGTCATTTATTTGAATATTTTTGTTTAAATTTGTTATTGCCATATGATTATTTTCGTCAATTACCTTAAGGTGTTCTTCTATTTCTGTCCTATCGTTATCATCCATAGTTCCATATAACCATTTAAGTCCTGTCCCTATTATGTTAATAAGTCCTCTTTTCTGTCTGTGTGGTAAAAGAGTCTGTGCTTTTCGCTTTAATGATTCTAATTGGAGACCTAAAAATTGTTTATTTTCTACCAATTCTAACAATTTTATTTCATATGCTAGGTTGTCAATTATTGTTTCTATTTCGATCGGGTTGATGACATGTAAAATCTTACTAAAGTTTTTAATAATTTGAACGTCGTCAAGCTGTACCTCGATGTATCCGTCATCGGTCTCTATTTTGTCAACATCATCGTTCCTTGTGTCCAGACTACCATCATTGTTAGTGTTAAAACGAGAAATGTCCAGTTGATATTGCGGCTTTTTATGTTTATTGCTTGGTGGTACAGGTTATGATACGTCTCCTTGACTCCAAAATTCCTCACTAGTTCTTCCTTGATTTCCTTCCATGTTGGGTTACTTCCAAGTGTTCTTATTGTTTGGAGTGCTGGGCCTTGGATTTTTGTCCTTACGTGTCGTTGGAATATGAATTCCTTAAGGGTGGTATTTTCATCGAAGAGAGGGAGTATTAATTCCACCTCTCTTATGAACGCCGATAGATCATAATCTTTAGTTCCATGGAATTCCTTTATTCTAGCTGCTTCCCTAATTATATCTGATGCTGGAACCTGTTGAGCTGTTGTGGTGAATGCCTGCTGTTCGTTGTTCAACATATTGGTCGGTTTTTGATATTGTTGTAATCTAGCTTTAGTTTTTCCAAGCTTAGGCATAGGCACTTAATAGTCACTTGTTTGTTTTTTGTTTTTATTTTGTGGTCACGACTTTAAGACAAATCTTTGGATTCGAACAAGTACGGTAAAATAAATCTTAAGATTTAAGTGAGTTCCACTTTTTCACTATATATCTTTTGCTTTCCAACACGTTTAAAAAAATTTTTTTTTTTTTCGATTTTGAAATCGAGACTTTAGAGCTTAAAGTTATTTTATAAAAATCTTTTGATTTTTATTCCGTTTCGACTGCGCCACTTATGTTTTTTCTTCCGAACGACTTTAAAAAAAACAAATTCTGTTTTAATTTTCTAAACGTCTGCTTTATTGAATATATAGAATGGAACTGAACTTTCTTAAAACTAACAGAATGTTTTATACTTAAAATATAGAAAAGAAGTTAACTAATACATATTTGCTTACATAAACTTACTTCTACACATTGATTCTCTTCTTTCTCTTTTCTTCGTTGCATTCTTGTATTGCAGCGAAGATTTCAAAACATTTATGAAACTACAAAACACTTAAGTGGATTTTTGGGTCTGTTGGTGCAGTTGAAATTGTAATATGATATTCTGTTTGTTGTTGCCGATATTCGGTCAAACTGGCAAATGGGTTTGGCAATAAAAATAAATGATATGGGTTGTGCAGTGCAATGCAGCAATGTGCAATGTGCAATGTGACACTTTTGTTTTCGAGTTTGACAAAAGTGTTTAGCAACTTATGAATGAAATATGGGTTTGTAAGAGTTTAGCAATTAATGAATGAAATGTAGGTTATTAAAATGAAGTGTTAAGAAATATGCTTAATTGCTGCGTTGGAAAATATAGAGAAATTATATAGAATATATTCTATTGAATTCGGACAACACGTTTTAAGTTGAATTCTTCAAGATAACGGTAGTTTTTCTTTGTTTTTTTTTTACTTTCGCGTGGTGAATAAGTTGAGCGGAAATTTTGCAGTTTTATTTTGATATTTGCCGTGACGCCGTGCGCTTTTTATTACGACAATTAAAAAAATATTTGTTTCAAATTAATTAATAATTTCCTAATAATCATACATATATATTAGATGGATTTTGGGTTCCATACATTTTCTTAACATATTCCAGAACCTCCCTGCAAGGCCAGATTCTGAATCCTGGATGTAATATAAGCATGTGACGCGAAAAAAATCCAGAAAATTCGCAAACTGCATTGGCGCCGCTAAAAAACGTGAATTTGAAGAAGTATAAAATGGATGTTTCAAATAGAGTTTCCTATTTAAATTTAAGGGAAGGGTTCCCTCATTTTGGACTAAAAAATCGATTTGTTTTGCAAAAAATGAAAGCCACATATGTGTAGAATATGTGTGTAAATGGATTTTTCGATCCGACGAATATTTTTCGAATGGCAACGTCTTGAAGACACCTATCTCACGCGCGCTACGTCCAAACTAAACTTTTAAAAAAACTTCAAACGCGCTTATCTCGAAACAACGTTTTCCGATCTAACTAAAACTCTCAGGCCTGATCTATTGATCCGATTCTCTTTATCTAAGAACTGTTTGGAAGTGCATGCTTTTTTGTACGCCCTGAACTAACATCATGTATAAAAATTATTTATTTATATTTTTTTAACGTTGTTGAAAAGGAAAAAAACAAGCAAAATTTGAACTTTTAGTTCTAATGTTCATTATTCAATGAATTTTACATGGATAATAACAATTTTAGTTCCAGTCATAGAAAATATCATTATCTTTGAGTAATAACAACAATTTTTGATTTCAGTCCACCACAAGAAGCGGCAGAATTTTAGTTAGGACACCATGTTTCGCGCGCAGGGGCCCACGGAAATGTGCATTTTGTAGCCGCCATTTTGAATTTTTTGAACTTTTTCACTTTTTTAAATTCTCTGATAATAAACTAATATAATCATCAAAACCAAAAGTTCGTACGCCTTTTCATTGTCCTACAACAAAAATACAAACTTTGCCTTATTTTTGTCCATAATGAGGGAACCCTTCCCTTAAGTCCCACAAAAACTTTTGACTATAACATATCTTAATGTAAAATCGTCCGCTGAACCCGAATATGCCATCAGATTTTAAAAAAATTTCCTAATTTTTTCTTTCGATTTTGAAAAAGAAACTTTACCCTCGCCAAGGTCGCAGCAACTTTCTCAAATTAAATACTGCAGGATTGTTAGCCATTTTAAGAAGTTTAAAAAAAAAAAAAAATTATCCAATTCGGATCATTTTTATGACAGATAGCCGATTTTTTTTATTAATCCGACTTTTGGGCAAGGATGTAATAATCGTCATTCTGACACACTATGGTTGCACTACGTTGAAAATACGTTGTTAGAAACCCGTCCAACAACTGTCATACATTTTGCACTGTTAATCCAGAATTGTTTCAGTTCATTTATTGAGGTAATTTGAGGTAATTTAGCAAGCAGTTCAAGATTCTTGTATCCAATAAAAAAATATCGAATATCTTATATTTAATTGGTGAGTTTTATTTTATGACGAATTTGGAGTCGTATTTAGTATTTAGAAAATACTTTGAGATCCTTTCAAAAAGTAACATTGCCAACGTTCGAGCATGTGCTTAGCCGTTTGTTGCATCTAAAGGTACTGGGCAATTTGACGTTGAATCAAGCGTATCGTTGGAGATTCCCCCATATTCCTATAGAGAGAATCTCCAACTAAGGAGATCCCATGAGCTTTCTAAACATCGATACAAGTTGTTGGGTTATTGACGAAATAAATTTATGTGCTGAGGAAATGGTCAGCAAAATTGTTGTCGTGAACGATTTTGCTGAAAGAGCAATAAATTTAATAACACGATTCAATACAAATGTTACTTACTTAGAATCCGACTTTGCCTTGACTTTGCAGGTGGTAGAGGAACACCAAAAATTTTAACCATTTAACATAACAAAGAATGACATCATTTCAAATTTGCAGAAATAAAAGTGAATTAAATCTATTCAAAAATAATTATTTGCTTAAAAGTCGGCTCCACAATAAAATTATATCCCTTTACTTCAAATTAATTTCACTATGTTTTCTCAGTGGCGGATCTAGGATTCGCCAGAGGTGGGCTGAAACTACAGTTTTGTATACCAAGGGGGGGGGGGGGGTCTGAAACGTCTTTTTGGAGTTTTTTCTTTTTTTTCCCATACAAAATTTCTCAAAGGGGGGCTAAAGCCCTTTTGGCCCGTATGTAGATCCGGCACTGTGTTTTCTGCATAGTTGCAATGTTGTCTGATGATGAAGATGAGAAAATGTATGTTTTTAAAGCTATTGTTAATACGCAGAAAACAAAGGGAAGAAAATTTTATAAAAAAAAAAATTTTCCAAAAGTCATCTCAACAAAAAAAATTGTTTTTCTGCCATAAAAATGGCCCGATTTAATAATTTTTTTATTATTCCTAAACTTCATAAAAACGCCAATAATACTGCAGTATTTTAGTTTGAGAAAGTTGCTGCGACCTTGGCGAAGGCAAAATTTCTTTTTCAAAATCGAAAGAAAATAATAGGAAATTCTTAATAAAGTAGGTCAATTTTGGGTCAAAGACTAATTTTTTAAAAATCTGATGGCATATTTGGGTTCAGCGGACGATTTTACATTAGGATATGTTATAGTGGCGTCCGTGGCGTAGTTGGTTAAAGTGCGTGGCCGCTATGTCAAAGAACCTTGGAGATCCAGGTTCGAACCCCAGCCAGACAGAAAATTATTTGAATTAAAATAATTTTTCTGTACGGCCGCCACCTCTCTGCAGACAATGGCAAACCTCAGAGAGTAATCAAAATGCCATGTAAAGCTTCTTGAGAATAAGAACATTCCGTTCATCGCCGTTCGGAGTCGGCGTTAAGCATGTAGGTCCATTTCTCGGTCAATTGTGTACAAACTTAATAACACGCACAACACAATTGATCATAAGAAGCTAGGTCGAAGTCCTTTCAAGGGCTGAAATGGCCAGTTATTTATTTTTTTTTATTTTTATATGTTATAGTCAAAAGTTTTTATGGGACTTAAATTTAAATAGGAAACTCGATTTGAAACATCTATTTTATACTTCTTCAAATTCACGTTTTTTAGCGGCGCCAAACCAGTTTGCTAATTTTCTGGATTTTTTTTGCGTCACATGCTTATATTACATCCAGGATTCAGAATCTGGCCTTGCAAGGAGGTTCTGAAATACTTTTGGAAAAAAAACCCATCTAATATATATGTACAAATAATTATCAACGACATACCGTGGTAAGAGCAGTTACATAAATTAAGAAAATATGTAGCATGTGCGTGACAATATTGATATATGTTTCAATGCAGACTCTAATATAAGAAATTTTTGCGGAAAATGCTGTTATGTGTGGATATTGAGATGGCAAGGCAGATTGAAAAAATTTTTTTTTACTATTCTCATAGAAAAAAATTCCACGCGTTTCGCACATGTTACACTTTTTTCTATACAACAATTTAGTTTCTTACTCACTATGGGGAAATAAAAATTCTCAAAAAAATTTAAATTAATACACCCTTCATTTAAAAAATGTCCATCTTTACGTCTTCATTAGATAAAACTAAGTTAGTAAGATTTAACCCATCAAATTATAGAAATGATGATGTATTCACTGTCCAAATTGGCCGAAATATAATCCAAGAGTCTGAGAGTGTAAAATACTTAGGAATGACTTTCAGTCAAAACATTACGTGGGATTGTCACATTAAGAGATTGAAAAGTAAGATATCATCAGGAATTGCTATCTTGTACAAACTTAAAAATAAGTTGAATACAGAAACATAAATGGTGCTCTATCAATCCCTGGTTCACTCACATTTAACTTACCTACCTACAGTGTATGGTAGTAAAACTAATTGTTACTTGAAATCCTTGCAAACAGCACAGAACAAAGCCCTCAAAATTGTTTTTAATCTTTCTTTGAGACATAGCACGACGAGTTTATATAAAGATTTTGCTAAAAATGTACTTCCGGTGAAAGGTCTACATAAGCGACAACTCTTATTACACGTTTTTAAAACCTTACGTGGTATTGGAACCCATACCCTACAATTTCAGCAAAACATGGTGCACACAAATCGAGTTACGAGGCAAGCGATGCATCTACAGGTAGTCAGATGCCGTTTGGAATTAACAACACCTTGAAGAGCATCCAATCTCTATCTGCTTGCAAATTAAATTTAAAAAAGTATTTATTGCAAAACACTGATTTACTTCTTGCATTTTGAGACACCCAACAAGCATCAATAAGCAACATGTATAAATATACTTTGAATGAATTAATTATTTTTATTTCTTTTATAATTCTTGAAAAACATATTTTTTAAGAATTATATTGTGAGCTTAATGCCAAAAACGTCATGAAGCAACAGGTTGCTACAACAACAAAGTTCTTTGCAGAACTAAACCAAGCTAACTAGACCATGGTTTCGTTGGACGCTACTCCGACTCATCAGTAGTCTCAGTGGTTCTAGCAGTCCACTAGCAACCTGTTGCTTCATGACGTTTTTGGCATTAAGCTCACAATATAATTCTTAAAAAATATGTTTTTTAAGAATTATAAAAGAAATAAACTTATTAAAAAATGCCACAATTTTAAACTCATGTAAACTGGTGCGAACACGACCTACGAAAACATGATGTAATATTATATGTCTGCGCATATAATAAACATCTGTTTTCAAAAAAAAAAAACTTCTTCACGTCTTCTATGGTTTAATACCAACAAAATGTTGGAACCTAGATTGATACGTGATAAAGAAGTAAACAAAAAAGCGCAACAACAAAATCTTTGCAGAATCAATGCAGTCAACTTTTTAAAATTTTGCGACTAGCAAAAGAGTAGAAAAACATTGCTTTGATAAAGTATAGCGCTTCTATAATTCCGCTTTGGTTTTATTGATCTTGCGCCTATTAGCTTGTCAAAGTTAGTGGACTGCTAGAACCACTGAGACTACTGATGAGTCGGAGTAGCGTCCGACGAAACCATGGTCTAGTCAGCTTGGTTTAGTTCTGCAAAGAACTTTGTTGTTGTAGCAACCTGTTGCTTCATGACGTTTTTGGCATTAAGCTCACAATATAATTCTTAAAAAATATGTTTTTTAAGAATTATAAAAGAAATAAACTTATTAAAAAATGCCACAATTTTAAAACTCATGAATTTATTATTATTTATTGTTCCTTTTCAACATCCAATTTGTCTAAATTAAATGAATTAACTAAAATTTTAATATCTTGTTAAGTAAATAAGTTGCCTTCTAGCCTCTATTAAGCTTTTTAGCGCTGAGGCATAAGTACAAATATTGTAATACATTTATATTTAATTTTGAATTAATAAAAAAAAAAGAAAAAAAAGAAAAAAAAAAAAATAAAAAAAAAGATAAATGATAGGAATAATTCAACTAAAAATTATAATTTATGTCGCCCCAAGAAAAGTAAAAGTAGTAACAACAATATAAACTTATTGACGAATTTCATAATTCAACACATGTAGGACATTTAGGAATACGTAAAACATTGATAAAGTTAAAACAAAGATACATACGTTAGGAAAAACATGAACCAAATCGTAAAGAATTTCGTAACAAATTGTGATACCTGCGCAAGAAACAAACAAACAAAACATACAAATGAACCGATGATAGTGACATACACACCCAATAACAGTTTTGAAGTAATATCAATAGACACAGTAGGTCCTTTAAGAATATCAAATGACTACAGATACATTTTGACAATACAATGTGAACTAACAAAATATATAGTTGCATATCCAATGATTATAAAAGACGCGACAACGACAGCTAAGACATTAGCTGAACAATTCATTTTAAAATACGGACATTTCAAAGTACTAAAATCAGACAACGGAACAGAATTTACTAACGAACTAATGAAAAACATATGCAATCTTCTTAAAATCAAACAGTCTTTTTCAACACCATACCATCATCAAACAATAGGTGCTCTGGAACGAAATCACCGAGTACTCAATGAATACTTGCAATCATTCACCAACGGATACTTGCTATCATTAACCAACGAATGGGATCAAAGGATTCCATACTACACTTTGGCTTATAACACAACACCTCACATTGACACAGGTTATTCACCTTACGAACTAATATTTGGAAAATTACCAAGTTTACCCACTGACACAATTAATAATGACAATAAAATTTATAATTTTGATGACTACGCCAATGAGTTGCGAATCAGATTACAAACAGCTTTAAAATCTGATTAGCATCATTTCGAATCAGATTACAAACAGCTCAGTTGTGTTGCGTAACTCAATGGGCACGGACGTACCGGTCGACCTTCCCCATGCTCGTTTTTATTAATTGTGTTATGGTTGTATATGTCCAATCGTCCCGTCGGTATTTTGTGTTAAAGTGAAAGTGTTAAAGTTAAATGTTAAATTAAATGCTTTTAATAAAACTAAAAAGAAAAGAATAAAAAAAAAATAAAAATCAGCATATATATGCATATATGCAAGGCAAGACAAGAACAAAGGAAAAACAGCAACTACATATTCGCAGCTGAACAACAACAACAAAAATCAGCAGGAACCTGTTTTTACAGCAGCCGCCAGCACCAATAACAGCATCGCTTGAGTTTTTTTTAGCTAACCACGTGAGGTGCTTTTCTATGCTCCTCGCTGTGAAAGTATTGTTGTTTTTTTGAGTGAGGTTGCAACTTTGAGTGAGGTTGCAACTTTGAGTGAGGTTGCACTGTGAGCAGAATTGTAGGCAAAGGCATAATTGTAGGCAGATGTAGCGTATCAGCGCGAGCGGAGTCTGAGCGTTACCGATCCGGAGTTTAGTTCCATGTGGAAAAAGTTCAGGGTTCGCTCGCACTTGATGCACCTTTTCTACGTGTATAGAAGTCCGAGATCGATTTTGCCGGCGATTTCAATGTCCACAAACCGGCTTGGCTATGTCACTCGGGCCAATCAACACCAGAGGGGCAATATGTTGAGCTCTTTGCTGAATTGAACCAACTGATTCAACTAGTGAAGGAACCAACTTTCATCCCTAGAGTTGGTCTGCAAGGCCACAAAGTCCTATACCTTTTTTTGACTTCACATCATGAAAAATATGACGTGAGTGTCCATGCAAATAATGAAATAACTGGCCATTTCAGCCCTTGAAAGGACTTTGACCTAGCTTCTTATGATCAATTACACAATTGACCGAGAACCGGACCTACATGTTTAACGCCGACTCCGGACGGCGATGAACAGAATGTTCTTGTTCTCAAGAAGCTTTACATGGCATTTTGATTACTCTCTGAGGTTTGCCATTGTCTGCAGAGAGGTGGCAGCAGTACAGAAAAATTATTTTGATTCAAATAATTTTCTGTCGCTGCTGGTGTTCGAGCCCGGGTCTCCAAGTTCGTTGACATAGCGGCCACGCACTTTAACCAAATACGCCACGGACGCCGCAATGTGAGTGTCCATGCACCTCTTAGTTTTTCGGACCACTGTACCATATCCACTGCTTTTCCATATTCTAACTATGCACTTCTACACCTAAATCCCCGAAGAGGATCGCTTGGTTTTATGGAAAGGCAAATTGGACTGCGTTAAATAATTTTTACCGCAATTTCAATTGGAAATTATGTTTCGCTGATAGAAATGTTAATGCCGCGGCTCTTATGGTACAAGAAATAATTTTAATGGGCATGCGGTCTTTCATCCCCAATAAAATGAGAAGTATTAAACCAAAAGACCACTCCTGGTTTAATTAGACTTGCAGGATTGCAGTCAGGTCCAAAGAGGAAGCCTTTCAGAATTGGCGTTCCAACAAGAATTCTGATACTAGAAGGCTTCGCACTGAGGCCAGGAATCACTGTAATGCAGTTTTAAAACGCGAAAAGTTTCTTCACGAAACTCGTATTAGAGAACAGGTTCTTCTCTGCTCCAAAGGGAGCAAAAACTTTTGGGCATTTGTTAAAAGAGTTAAACATCAGACATCTTCGTCGAATCCCACTCTTTTAAAGGATGGCCAAGTCTTCAGTGACTCGGCTGATAAAGCGAATCTATTGGCTGGAATGTTTGCACAAAATTCTACAATCCCGGCTAGCAATCAACCACTGCCCTCTGTAGAGGAAAAATCTTCTACGATGCAGGAGATATTTTTTCGAACGAGAGCTGTCAAGAGTCCTTGCAAACCTCAATATAAACAAATCTTCTGGCCCCGATGGTATACCACCAATTGTGCTAAAAATATGTGCTTCTACACTTGCACGACCTTTGCGTAACCTTTTCAACATCTCCTACAGGACAGGAATTCAGTCAGTACCTAAGAAGGGCGATGCCACGAACTCGTCGACTCGTATTAGAGAACAGGTTCTTCTCTGCCCTAAGGGGAGCAAAAACTTTTGGTCATTCGTTTAAAGAGTTAAAAATCAGACGTCTTCGTCGATTCCTGCTCTTTTAAAGGATGACCAAATCTTCACTGACTCGGCTGATAAAGCGAACCTACTGGCTGGAATGTAGGGTATGCAAAACCGGTTCGAATTATTCGGCGTTTCGGTTTTTTTTTTAATTATTCGAACCGGTTTTTTTAAAAATCACAATTTTCGAATAATTCGAAAACCGGTTTTTTTTGGCTCGAATAGTTAAGAAATATATAAATACACAATTGAAAATTGTAAAATTTTACGTTTTTACATTTCACTAACGTTTCTAACATTTCTTATCTCTGGTTTCTATTTCATTTTGCTTTATTTGAGCTTGTTTAAGCATATGCTTTCATTGCTTTCATTGCTTTCATTCCTTTCATTGGTAATTTCTTTTTTGCTTTCTTTTTTTAAACCAGTATTTACAAGCGGATGGCGTATTTAATGTATGTTAAACATGATTTTTAGTTTGTAATGTATTCTCTTTTAAAAAATAAATTTAATTATCAACAGCTGGCCATGAACTCCGAAGTCTGGAAGTATTAAAAAAAAGATAGGAAATTCCATTCCATTCCAATTTTATCTTTATTTTTAACTCAATTGTAATTGTTATACATGATTTGGGTAACAAATAAGAGATTTAGCTTATGAGCTATTACAACTTTGGTAAAAATTTGAGTTTTAACAATTTTAATTTTTAATTTCATTGAATACTACATATTCTAAGTGATGAAAGATTTATAAATATAATGACAAGTTTAAACAAAAATAAATAAATTAAATATCACAGATCTAAACTATTCTAGTCTTGAGAAAAAACGGTTACTTATGTTGAGAAAATACTGTTTAATTTGTTCAATTTCAGCATCAATGTGTGCTGCTTCTGTAGACGACCACCACTCACGATTTAGGCACATTTTAATCATTTTATTTTGTGCAATTTGTAGCTTTTTTATGTGGGATTTTGCGCTGTCTTTAAATATTGGACATCAATAGCATAATATTGGTCTAAATACAACTTTGTATAAGAGTAATTTGTTTTTTATGCTAAGGTTAGAGTTTTTATTAATTAAGCTATAAAGCAATTTAATGGATTTGTTGATTTTCTCAAGTGTGTACTCAATGTGTCTTTTAAATGTTAATTTTTGGTCAAGAACAATACCTAAATATTTAACTTCTGTTTCCCAGTTTATAAGAATATTGTTGATGCTTAGAGGTCTTTTAGGGATTTCTAAAGTTCTGCGACGAGTAAAGAATATTGCTTTGGTTTTAGAGATGTTAAGTTTAATCTTCCATTTAGTATAGTAGTCCATGTAAGTAGATAATGCATTTCGAAGTGCTAGAACAATAGGTGCTCGAAGACTTGACGATGAATAAAATGCAGTATCATCAGCAAAGAATGCTCGGAAGCCATTAGTGAGCAACGGCGCGTCAGAAATAAAAATGTTGTACAAGGTAGGGCTTAGGACAGCTCCTTGTGGGACTCCAAAGTTAATTTCACGCCTAAGTGATTTAGTTTGGCTGATTGACACAACAAAAGATCTTTCATTAAGAAAACAATTGCAAATATTAATTAAGTATCGAGGAAACCCGTAGTTGATCATTTTATAAATAAGACCAGAGTGCCAAACTGAATCAAAAGCTTTCTCGATATCGCATAGTACCATCCCTGTGGATTGTTTCTGTTCAAGGTGGGTTTTTATATGGTTTCGGATGCGGTAAAGTTGATGAATCGTCGATTTTCCTTGCATGAATCCGTGCTGCTCAGATGGGATGATATTATGTTGTTCGATGTGGTTTTGCAGTCGTCGAAGTATTATGCGCTCAAGTATTTTACTCAGCGAACTCAATAACGAAATAGGGCGATAGCTTTTTGGATCTGATGCTTTTTTGTTAGGTTTTAAGACTGGTATTATAATTGCTTCCTTCCAAAATTTTGGAAAATAGTTTAAAGATAGACAAGCGAGAATGATATTGTGTAAAAACAATATTCC
Organism: Pherbina coryleti; assembly: GCA_943735915.1. Taxonomy (NCBI): domain Eukaryota; kingdom Metazoa; phylum Arthropoda; class Insecta; order Diptera; family Sciomyzidae; genus Pherbina; species Pherbina coryleti. The sequence continues at coordinate 113,745,569 of OX030948.1, read as the reverse complement.
CAGTCGGGGAAGCTTTTTAACTAAAATATTGTTGACGCGATCTTTTCCGGGTGCCTTAGGGTTTTTCAACCTCTTGATGGTCGCAATTGTTTCTTCAACAGAAGGAAGGTTTGGTGTGTTGTCATCTGTTTCGTTCATAGTAAATGCAAGTACCTTTTCTTCTACTTCAGAAGTAAATGTAGGGTTGTCGTTAGCAAGAGAGTTTTCGAAGGACTGTGAAAAATTTGCAGCAAGAGTTTCAGTTTTCTCGGATGGCGTTGTTGAAATTCTGTCGCTACTTATAAGAGTCGGTATGTTATGACTTCGCCTTTTTAAAAATTTTGAAACTTGCCATAGTCCCTTATAATGGTTTTCTGCTTGAATATGACTCAACTTGTGGTTCCAATTCATGTTTCTTATGTTATTTATATCATTTTTTATTTCTTTTTGCAGTGAATTGACTTGTGACTTAAAGAATGTCTTCATAATAGGGAAAGGGCATCTTTGAAATTTTCTTTCGAGGACGGCCCTTAGTTTAATTTTTGATTTGATTTCATCAGTAATGTTAATCGCATAGTGTTTTTGATATTTTTTCGGTACCGAATCGTTACAAGCAGCCATGATGGTAGTGCTGAGTGTATCAACCATTTTATCTATATCGTGTATAGATGTGGGTGTCACTATTGGTATGTCTTTAAATTTTTCATTAATGAAATGTTGGTAAACGTCCCATTTTGCTTCACGAAAACAGGGCTTACAGTAAGGATCATTCATTTTTAGCTGGTCATTTGTGTCAATTTCAAAAACAACTCCATTGTGGTCAGAACAGAGCCGATGAACTTCAAAATCACTTAAAGTATGGTATCCGTTGGTTAAACATAAGTCAATTGTGGATGGATTTTTACGAACGTCACTAGGGTGGTGGGTGCTTTCAGATGGATAGAAAGCAAATATGTTCCCTTCTGTTAACTTATCAAATAATATTTTGCCGGCTGTATTAGCTCTCGAACAATTCCACTGTCGATGTTTTGCATTAAAATCGCCTACTGAATAATATGCATGTCGAAATTGTGTTAATTTTACAATGTCATTCTTAAAATGTTGCTTTATGGCAGTATTAGAGGTTGCACCAGGGAGATAACAACTTATAATGCGGATTTTGCTGTTATCAAGTTTGATTAATAAGCTAATGTTTTCAATTATGTTGGTGTTTATTATAGGGAGTATTTCATGTTTGACTGATTTATTGATAATAATGGCAACGCCACCACCCCTCTGTTCATCAATGCGATCATTTCTATAAATTTTAAATTCTGGGTCGGAGTAAAGAATAGATTCAGATTTTAAATATGTCTCGCTTAGACAGGCAACATTTATAAAATTCGTTTTCATAAAACTATATAACTGGATGATTTTGTTTTCGACACTATTAGTGTTCCAATAAAGAATTTTTAGTTTTGATTTATGGTTTTGCATTACCATATACATACTTCTGTGCATATTCGAGAACAACAGACAATTGATCAATGGACGTTTTACATTTATTTAATTCACTAACAAGATACTGGAATGCGTGAAGAAGTTGCGAAATATTTAGTAATTGGTTTTTGCTCTTATTGTTATTGTTGCTAGCAATTTCGCTCCACAAGCGATGGGGTTGTTGTTGTGGAAGCTGTGGCTGAACATCAAAGTTTTGTTGCTGCTTGTGTCGATTAAAATTTTGCTGTGTATTAGTTTTATTAGTGGAAGTTGCTGTGTATTAGTAATGTTGAACCTTGGACGGCGTCCCAAAACTTGGTTTCTTTGGTTGATGGCCATTTGAATTTGTTGAAATTCATTTCGCTTTGGACAACCATTAAAGTTGGCTGTATGAGGACCATTACAGTTAGCACAGCGTACTTTTTCCGCCGGTATCTTTGATTTTGGATCGTTTTGGATTATATTTTCTGGACAGATCTGAGATTTATGATAGGAAATTCAACAAGGCTTATTGTACGAAATGCCCAAAAAATCTAAAAGCATTAAGTACAAATATAGAAATAATCATTAAAAAATATAAAACATGTGTAAAAAGGATCGAAAGAAAAACTCGAAACATAGTTCTACCCAGTGAATCAAAGCTACCATTTTCGAATTAATTTATGAACCATTTCGGGTAGAAACGTTCAATTTGGGCACTCATAAATGAAACTTTTTTGTATCATTCTTCGGACTAAAATGTCTCTCAAAAATGAACCTTTTTTGTTCGGAAATGAGTTAATAACCATAAATTTTACTTTTTTGTTCGGAAATTACTTAAAAAAGAACCATAGAAAACTAAATAAGTTTTTTATGAATTTCGAAAAAGAAGTTCAGTTTTTATTTTTGGAAAAAATGTTCACGAATTTAATCTTCTATAGTAAGCACTTTAAAGCAACAAAATAAAAAATCAAAAATGAAAAAAAAATTCTACTCAAACACTTTCGAAACACTCTCACCTTACGCAAAACCTTCGCTTATAGTTCAGTAGTACTGCAGTTCAAGGTAGTACTGCATAAGTACCTTTATTTAATTTATTAAAAAATAGTTGCTATTTTTGTTAAATAAAAAATTTATAGATATATGTAGATAAAAAAAGGAAAATATTTATTTAATTTAAAAACCGGTTTTCCCTTTTTTTTTCTGGTCGAATAATTCGAAAACCGGTTTTGTAAAAATTGTACTATTCGAAACCGGTTTTTTTATGATGTCGAATAGTTGCATACCCAACTGGAATTTTTGCACAAAATTCCACAATTCTTCGATGCAGGAGATATATTTTTGAACGAGAGCTGTTAAAAGAGTCCTTGCAAACCTCAACATAAACAAATCTTCTGGCCCCGATGGTATACCACCAATTGTGCTTAAAATGTGTGCTTCTACACTGGCACGACCTTTGCGTAACCTTTTCAATATCTCAAACAGGACAGGAGTATTTCCATCTTGTTGGAAGGTTGCGAATGCTCAGCCGGTACCTAAGAAGGGCGATGCCACGAACCCTGACAACTACCGACCCAAAGCGATATGCTCTACGCTCTCCAAAGTCATGGAGAGTGTAATAAACTTTCACCTTATGAACTATCTGGAGCGCAACGAATTGCTGAGTGACCGTCAATATGGCTTCCAAAGGGCTCGCTCTACTGGTGACCTAATGACGTTCCTCACGGAGAAATGGAACCAATGTGTTAATTTCTTTGGTGAAAGCAGGGTTGTTGCTCTAGATATTTCTAAGCGTTTGACCGAGTGTGGCATAAAGCGCTCGTGTCAAAACTAATTGCATATGGTGTTGGTAGGAACTTTGATCGATGGATCACATGTTTTCTTAAGGACAGGTCGATTCGTGTCGTGGTCGACGGTATTTCGTCAAATGAACATGCCATCGTAGCTGGAGTGCCGCAGGGTTCAGTTCTATCGCCAACTTTGTTTCTGGTTTTTATCAACGACCTTCTGTCGTTGACTCATAACCCAATTCATTCGTTTGCGGATGACAGCAGCATTTGTCATTCATATTTCTTCAAAAAACTCCCGAGCTCTTTGGAGATTGAGAGAAAGAGGCGACATATGAATGACACACTGCATAATGACTTGGAAAAAATCTCTGAGTGGGGGCTTGCTAATAGAGTCGAGTTTAATGCTAGCAACACTCAGTGCTGTCTGTTAGCCCACAAACGAGTGAATTACCCCTTAGCACCCCTTAATATGAACCGTATGGATCTCGCGGAGTCAGATGCTCTTGACGTTCTGGGCATATCAATCAGATCTGATCTTCGCTGGAATGATCACACGAAAGATTTTCGATGTGTCGAAAGAAGCGGCCAAGTGCCTAGGTTTTTAAAACGGTGTAAGAAATATTTCACTCCTACTGATCTACGCGTGATCTATACCTCATATATTAGGCCGAAAATGGAGTACAATTCGCGCATTTGGGCAGGAGCTTCAAGATCTTATTTGGAGCTTCTGGACCAAATTCAACGACGTTCGATATATCTGATAGGAGATGAAAAAAATTTCATATTCTCTCAACTCTCTTGGGCATCGACGCAATGTTGGTTGCCTTAGCCTTTTGTATAGGTACTACCATGGGAAGTGTTCAAGGGAGATACATGACCTGACGCCACCAGCTCGTGTGTTTGCCAGGTCCACTCGAGCAGCGCACCAAGCCCATCCCTATACCATTGCCTTGATACCCAATAGAGCCTCGCATTACCGAGATAATTCGTTTTTCGGTCGTACAATAAAATTGTGGAACAATCTCCCTGCGAGCGTGTTACCCGGCAGTTTTGAACTATGAAATTTAAAACTAATCTTCAGCGACACTATTCCATCTTTCCACCCTCCAACTAACTATCACCCTTCTTCCGATTCAACACAATGCTTTCTCATTTATAGGGGGCATCCCCTGAGCGTTGGTTTAGTCTAAAAACAAAAAAAAAAAAAACAAAAAGCACTCGGAAATAATTCTCATCTTAAGGGTGAATGTGTGTACCTGTACACACTACAGTGTACCTCATCGCGCATGCAATGTATAGCATAGGGTATTTAAGTTATAAACAACATTTTGTTAATATAGGGTGTTTTTTTTAGAGGTATAGAACTTCGAATTGAAATAAAACACAAGAAAATCGTTTTAATGTCCATCAATTTGGCTTTATTGGAAGGATAATTTTATGCCATTAATGTTTAAATATGATTTCGGGCATGTGGCCGCCGCGGCTGGCTCGAATAAAGCCAATTCTACAGGTCCAATTTTCAACCTCTTTTTCGAGCATATGGGGCCGTATGTCGGCAATAACGCCACGAATGTTGGCCTCCAAGTCCCCTAACGTTTCTGGTTTGTTGGCGTAGACGAGCGACTTCACATATCCCCAAAGAAAATAATCCAATGGTGTCAAATCCCACGATCTTGGTGGCCAATTGACAGGTCCATTCCGCGAAATTATGCGCTCATCGAATGTTTCCTTCAATACATCGATTGTGACGTGCGCTGTGTGGCATGTAGCGCCGTCTTGTTGGAACCACAACTCAACCACATTCATGCCATCCAATTCGGGAACAAAATAGTCGGTTATCATGGCTCTATACCGGTTTCCATTAACGGTAACTGACTCTCCAGCATTATTTCGGAAGAAGTATGGCCCAATGACTCCACCAGCCCATAGAGCACACCAAACAGTCAGTTTTTGTGGATGTTATGGCGTCTCAAGGATCTCATGTGGATTCTCTTCACTCCAAATGCGGCAATTTTGCTTGTTGACGTAGCCATTCAACCAAAAATGAGCCTCATCACTGAACAAAATTTTGCGATAAAAATCAGCATCGAGATCAATCTCATTTTCGGCCCATTTGCAAGCGTTGTTCTTTTGTCAACCTGTTCATGATGAAATGGCAAACCAAACTGAACATAAATGACATTAGAGTTGCCAGATTTGACCACAAAATGCCAGTTTTATCTCTATTCGAAAAACAAACCCCTAAAAAAAACACCCTTTATTACAAGATTGAGTCACAACATAGCACGCTCGCTTGCACAAAAGTTCAGCTTGTGTACATGATTCCAAACTTGAGTCATAGCGAAGCGCAATGTAAACATTTCTAGCTACATTTGCTGCTGCTGAAAAGTGACCCATATAGTAATAGCTTTAAGTTTCTTTGTTACTACATATTTTTCGGGTTACAAATACTGTCAACCAATAAGAATTTAAGACTCAATATTTTAGAATAATACTCAATATTTTAAAGAAACTCAATTTTGTTAAAACTCAAAATGATCGTCCTACGACCTTTAAAAAGGTGTGCACACCAAATAAAAATTCAGATCTTGAAACAGCTTTCAAGCTTCAAAATCTCTTTGTTTTTTTTTTATACCCTGCTTTCACTTTGTGTGAAAATAGCAGCAACCTTGGTTTTGTCTTTTGACAGAACCAGCAAGGATAGTAGCGCAAGCCAACGGCAAACTCTGCCGGCTAGCAATCTTAAAAGTTACGCATTAGGCGTTTATAACATTTTGACAACATGACAAAGTATTCGTAACGTGTAACAACAATTAGGTCCAGTTCTTTTAAAATGTATTCTAGATGAGGACGTCTGCTTTTGCATTGCTCTTATAGGCTGATTTCATCCCATAGAAAATGCAATTTATATTTAAATTCCGTACAAGAAATGCTAGAAACTTTTGTTAAGAATTTCCCGTTCATATATGGTGCAAATAGACTAAGTTATAATGTGCATAATTTACTTCATATTACAGATTGTGTTCGAGCATACGGTAATGTTGATAGCTTTTCGGCATATAAGTATGAAAACTATATGCAAAAACTAAAAAAGGACTGCAGAAAACCTAACCTCATACTACAACAAATCTGCAACAGAATTAATGAAGTCTTTATTAACTTCGGAAACAACTGGTATAGGTGGAAAAATAGTACATGCAACGTCTGTTTTTAGTGCATCACTCGAGTATGCCAACTTCTCTTCTGACAAATTCTTTTTAAGTGTAAATTCACCAGATAGCTATTATTGTAATCCGCCTTTTCAGCCAATAAAATTATCGGGATTTTTTAAAAGTTTGGGTGGAGCCGAGTTTGTTGTAGGACGTGCTTTACATGTAGTAAGAAATTTTTTCAATGAGCCATTGGAGTCGATACCATCGTTGGGAATAACGTACGTTAGCGATTTAAGTTGTTTCAACACAGCTTTTCATGTTAAGGACATTTCATGCAAATTTTTATCCCCTTCGAAAGTGATGGTGTTGTCTTGTCAATTCTGCGCTATTATTAAGCTATTATAACCATTATTAACCTATTACAATCTATTATGACCATTATTAACCTATTTTGTACATTTCATCATTCATTTCATCATTCATCATGAGAAACCAATATGGACTCCATGAGAAAAAAAATTTTCAAGATATAACCCACAAAACACAAAAGAAAACGTTGACGTTTTAATGCAGTGCAACAAGCAGCTTGCAGAAAAAATTAGTGAATTAGAACTAATTTCGAATATTTATATTAAGAGTATTCACGATTACATACTTCAATAAAACCGTCTAAGTCGGTTATGTAATTTTTAAAATCTTTAAAAAAAAAATTTTAGAATTAAAAAACCTATTTGCAAAAAAAAAACAAAAATTTTAATTTCTTAAAATTTTGTTATCCGTAAAACTTCTCTTAAAAATTCCTAACCGATAGCAAAAAACCGCATTGAATTCGATTGAGTGGTTTTCAAGTTATAACGTTACAAAAAGTTGCAGACAGACAGACAGACATAATTTGGGCTACATTTTTATATAATTATAGATAGATAGATTATAGATAACTCTTTCTAAATTCAAATTAGTTTTCTTTTTAATTTAAATGATTTATAATGATTTAATTTTTAATGTGTGCAAACACATCTTTTATTTTTTTTACATGTAATGGAAAATTACATTACATCATAGAAAAAATAAGCGCAGAAATAAAAAACACACTTAAGGGGGGGGTAAGGTTTGTTTCATTTAAAAAAGACCTTTTTTCATGAATTTTTTTAGAAAAAACTATAACAGTAGGTTTATTTTACATATCATTATATAAAAGTACAACAATTGAAGAATATTTAAAAAAATTTTTGTTAAAAAATAGGGAGAAATAAGGGATTTATTGAAGATCTCCGCAGGTGCCTCGAAAAAAAATCTTTGTGCGGTGACCGCCTACAGCATCACTGGATTATCAGAAACCAAAAAATTAAAATTCTTTCTTTAGTTTATTACTTTATCTCTCCAGTGAAGTCGAGTTTTTTTTTTAATTTTTCAATTTTTAAATTGTTGGCACCATTTCGAAGCCAAAATGACGATTTTTGACGAAAAAATCTACCTATTTGTTATTGTAAAATTGTTAGTAATTAAAAACTTTAAAAAACTTGACGTCACTTGAAAGCTACTTAAATGTAGAATATGTGTACAAAATTTGAAAACGATCGGTTCAGCAGTTTTTTCTGTAGGCTCGTCACTGACTTTAAAAATAACATGTTTGGGAGAACCGATTTAAAGTTTTGTACAATAAACAGTGGCGTCCGTGGTGAGTTGGTTAAAGTGCGTGGCCGCTATGTCAAAGAACCTGGAGACCCAGGTTCGAACCCCAGCAGCGACAGAAAATTATTTGAATTAAAATAATTTTTCTGTACGGCCGCCACCTCTCTGCAGACAATGGCAAACCTCAGAGAGTAATCAAAATGCCATGTAAGCAGTGTTGCCAGATTGTTTTTTAAAAAAACTGCTAAATCCGAAGAAAAAAACTGCATTTTGAACACAAAAACTGCCATTCGAACAAACGATTTGTTAAGCATTTTCTTTCATTTTTTATTAAAAAAAAAATAAAACAAATTCATTTGTATATAAAATTGTTGTTGTATTTAATCTATAAAAAAAACTTCTGGTATTTTATTCACATTTCAGATCATTTTATGATAAGTAATTCAGGTATTTTTAATATTTGTTTTTTTTTACATATATTATTATTTGCATTAGTTATACACAGGGACAGAAAATAACGATTATTTCCAAAAACTAAATAGCAAAAATTCAACATGTTCCAAATGTCGAAGCACATTTTGGATATCTTCAATTTCTAATTATCTATCGAAATAAGAAATGATTTTTATTTTTTGAGTTTTACCAATAAAAATTTAATTTAATTATTATTAACTGATTTTTATTTTATTCATCAAAAAGAAGAGTTATTTTTTGATTTTTATTTTTTCCTTCAAGAATCAGAGTTATTTTTTGATTTTTATTTTTTCGCTCAAGAATAAAAATTGTTTTTCAATTTTTTTTTCGCTCTGAAAAAAAGTTAATTCTCAATTTTTATTTTTTAGACTTAAAAGTAAAAATTATTTGTCCAGTTTCATTTTTTGTAGGTAGGGAATAAATACATACTATATATCATAAAATTTGTATGAAAGCCCCCATAAAGAGTCGTCGGAAGAAATAGGTCCAGTAACCCTCTCCGGCTCTTCTCTAAAGCCCCCCTGTTCAGGTGTAGGAATAAATAAAAAAAAGAGTTGGCTGTGCCGTGGACACACCCGTAGGTTTTGACGTGACGAAGTTTCTTGCTGTTGTTGTTGATGTTGATGTTGATGTTGCTGCTGATGTTGATGTTGATGTTGATGTTGATGTTGATGTTGATGTTGATGCTGATGTTGATATTGATGTTGAAGTTGATGTTGATGCTGATGCTGATGCTGATGTTGATGTTGATGTTGATGTTGATCTTGAGGCTGATGCTGATGTTGATGTTGATGCTGATGTTGATATTGATGTTGGTGTTGGTGTTGGTGTTGGTGTTGATGTTGATGTTGATGTTGATCTTGATGTTGATGTTGCTCTTGATGCTGATGTTGATGCTGATGTTGATGTTGATGTTGATGTTGATGCTGATGTTGATGTTGATCTTGATGTTGATGTTGATGTTGATGTTGATGTTGATGTTTATGTTGATGTTGATGTTGATGTTGATGTTGATGTTGATGTTGATGTTGATGTTGATGTTGATGTTGATGTTGATGTTGATGTTGATGTTGATGTTGATGTTGATGTTGATGTTGATGTTGATGTTGATGTTGATGTTGATGTTGATGTTGATGTTGATGTTGATATTGATGTTGATGTTGATGTTGATGTTGATGCTGATGTTGATGTTTATGTTGATGTTGATGTTGATGTTGATGCTGATGTTGATGCTGGTGTTGATGTTGATGCTGATGTTGATGTTGATATTGATGTTGATGTTGATGCTGATGTTGATGTTGATGCTGATGTTGATATTGATGTTGATGTTGATGTTGATGCTGATGCTGATGTTGATGTTGATGTTTATGTTGATGTTGATGTTGATGCTGATGCTGATGTTGATATTGATGTTGATGTTGATCTTGATGTTGATGTTGATCTTGATGCTGATGTTGATGTTGATGTTGATGTTGATGCTGATGTTGATGCTGATGTTGATGTTGATGTTGATGTTGATGTTGATGTTGATCTTGATGTTGATATTGATGTTGATATTGATGTTGATGTTGATGTTGATGTTGATATTGATGTTGATGTTTATGTTGATGTTGATGTTGATGTTGATGTTGATGCTGATGCTGATGTTGATGTTGATGCTGATGTTGATGTTGATGTTGATATTGATGTTGATGCTGATGTTGATATTGATGTTGATGTTGATGTTGATGTTGATGCTGATGTTGATGTTGATGTTGATGTTGATGTTGATATTGATGCTGATGTTGATGTTGATGTTGATGTTGATATTGATGTTGGTGTTGGTGTTGATGTTGATGTTGATGTTGATGTTGATGTTGATCTTGATGTTGATCTTGATGTTGATCTTGATGCTGATGTTGATGTTGATGCTGATGTTGATGCTGATGTTGATGCTGATGTTGATGTTGATCTTGATGTTGATGTTGATATTGATGTTGATGTTTATGTTGATGTTGATGTTGATGTTGATGCTGATGCTGATGTTGATGTTGATGTTGATCTTGATGTTGATATTGATGTTGATGTTTATGTTGATGTTGATGTTGATATTGATGTTGATGTTGATGCTGATGTTAATGTTTATGTTGATGTTGATGTTGATGTTGATGTTGATGTTGATGCTGATGCTGATGTTGATGCTGATGTTGATATTGATGCTGATGTTGATATTGATGTTGATGCTGATGTTGATGTTGATGCTGATGTTGATATTGATGTTGATGTTGAGGTTGATGCTGATGTTGATGTTGATGTTGATGTTGATGTTGATGTTGATGCTGATGTTGATGTTGATGTTGATGCTGATGTTGATCTTGATGTTGATGTTGATGTTGATATTGATGTTGATGTTGATGTTGATATTGATGTTTATGTTGATGTTGATGTTGATGTTGATGCTGATGTTGATGTTGATGCTGATGTTGATGTTGATATTGATGTTGATGCTGATATTGATGTTGATGTTGATGTTGATGTTTATGTTGATGTTGATGTTGATGCTGATGTTGATGTTGATGTTGATGCTGATGCTGATGTTGATGCTGATGTTGATGTTGATGTTGATCTTGATGTTGATATTGATGTTTATGTTGATGTTGATGTTGATGTTGATGTTGGTGTTGGTGTTGGTGTTGGTGTTGGTGTTGGTGTTGGTGTTGGAGTTGTTGTTGGATTTGGAGTTGGTGCTTTTCGTTTAGCTGTTTTTTGCTTCCCCATTGGTTGTGCTCTAATTTCAATTAATCCAGCAAAAGTGATGCATATGCGTCACATTAGGCGGTTCCCTGAGGGTTTTTGACACGCCGTCAAATTTTTTTTATTTTTGTCATATGCCCGAAGACCTCACCTTTGTTTTCGTTCCTTAAAATTTACTGTTGCACCAGTAGTCACAGAGTTAAAAATCCATGCAACGTTTTTTCATGGCTGTAGCATTTTTACTGCATTATGTGATTGCATCCCTGAAATCATGACAACAAAATTTTTTTTGTAATTTAGTTGTAAAGCGTAATAACACATCCCTGCTGTCGTAAAACAAAATTTACTGTAGCTCTCCTCCTGAATGTGTAATAATTCCATGCAACGATATTACATTTCTGTTACATAAGCTGCTATATTCACGACCTGACGACGCCGGAATTTTTTTTTTTATTTTTGTCGTAAAGCCATGTATAATAACTTTATTTTCCTTTTTAAACTTTTATCGTAGGTTATATACTCATTGAGTAAAAATTCAATGCAACGCCGCTGCATGAATGTTGCGTTATCGATCTTTGAGCGGCTCTCTCAGCGTCCCCATGATGTCAGAAATTTTTTGTCTAATTTTGTTGTGAGGGCTTCCAGTAGGCCTTTATTGGCGTATCGTATTTTTAATCCTAGCACTAATACTCAGCGAGTAATAATTCCATGTAACAAATTTTCAGTTGCGTTGCTTACGCAGCTCCCACTACGTCCCTATGCCGTTTTAAATTTTTTTTTGTTTTTTTAATATAGTCAAAGAATTAACCTTTATGGTCATATTATTTTTTTAATCATATCTCTTATACCCAGCGAGTAACAATTCAATGAAACGCAGATGAATTTTTAAAAAATTCATTTTTCAACTTTTTTGGAAACTAGAGCAGTAAGGCAGTTCCGGAGAGGGTTAATATGTATGACCGTCCCCCAATGTTTTTGCAAAAAAAAAAACATTTTTCCGTTAGACACCTATTCCCTCCGAGCACTCCTTATGGGGGGCTCCCATACAAATTTTATGATTTTGGGGTATTTATTCCCTATACCACAACAGGGGGGGGGCTTTAATGGAGGACCGGAGAGGGTTTATATGTACAACTGACCCCCATTACTTAAATTTTTAAATTTTTCCCTAACTGACCTATTCCCTCCGACCACTCTTTATGGGGCTCTCATACAAATTTTATGATTTTTATATATTTATTCCCTACCTACAAAAAATAACACTGAATAAATGATTTTTATTTTTGAGTGTAAAAAATAAAAATTGAGAAATAACTTTTATTTCTAAGCGAAAAAATAAGAATTGAAAAACAATTTTTATTCTTGAGCGAAAAAATAAAAATAAAAAAATAACTTTTATTCTTGAGGGAAAAAATAAAAATAAAAAAATAACCACAGTCGTCGACTAACACTCGTTGCGATCGGTTTAGTTCATTCTTGCGCTCTGTGCTTTCGCTTTTGCTTTGTCAAAAATCCCGTTAACTGATACAAACAACTTTAAGCGTTGTATAATTTTTTCCAAACACGTGCAGTTGTACATTATATAACAGTTGTGATCTAACTAAGTGTTAATCATGCCCCCTGGGCGCTCCAATTTTGGGGATAACAGGTTCGCTCCTTTAGCGACCAGTCCCCAAAGGAAAAAAAGAAGACTATCTTCCAAAAACCAATCCCTGACTTCCCTGATCTCCCCAAAATCGACCACGCGGACCCAAAATTCGTAATTGTTGCCTCAACAGACTCAAAAAAACCACTTTCTGATTATTCTTGCTTCGTGGTGCAAAAATACTTACAAGTAATAAGCAAGGAAATTATTAGCATTACAGAACTTCGCGACGGTAACCTTTTACTTTTAGTGAAAAACAAATCTATTACCGAAAAATTCGTAACTGCTAAACTTCTACACGGCTTATGTGAAATTAAATGCAAGTTACATGATAATCTTAACTACGTCAAGGGCACTATTTATGCCCCATATCTAAATAAAGTTCCTGATGATGAAATAATCAAAGAACTTAGCCCACAAGGCGTTGTAGCAATTCATAAATTTCAAAAAACAGTAGAAGGCTCAACTCGTCCAAGCGGAGTTATCTTAGTAACTTTCGACTTATATCGCCTTCCTGAAAACATAACCATTTCTTGGCACTCAGAAAAAATAAGGGAATATTACCCGAACCCGATGCGCTACAAATCATGCCAGCTTCTTGGCCACACAGCCAAACACTGTAGTAACAATCCGACGTGTGTAAACTGCAACCTTCCCCCACATGTACCTGTCGCTTGCACACGCACCTATTGCGCTCATTTCGCTGAAAATCACCCTGCTAATTCCAGGTCATGTAACAAATTCTTACAACAAAAAGAAATTCTTAAAATAAAAACCCAAAAAAAAATGCTCCATCCGCGAAGCAAGGCAATTATACAGAGCCCAATTACCCCAACCATCTCCTTCTTTCAGCTATTCTGCTGTACTCTCATCAAGCAACACAAACACACCTAATATAAATCCTTTTATAGATCATGCAATAACACAATCAAATAACGCAACCGTCCAAAATGACCAAATAAAAACAATTCCGCAACCTAAAACCAATCAAACAACCAACGCCAACGTAACACTATCAATTCCTTCTACCTCCAAACAAACTTCATCAAACAAAACTCCAATAGAAATTATAACTAAAAGCACAGAAGTTAGTATTGTAACCACTCCCAAAACAAACACTCTTTGCAACAATTCCTTAACTACAAATGTAATTACAAACAATTCTGGCAACATTCAACACAACTCACCCGCTAACCCAACCGATTTCAGTTCTCCTATAACTCGGCTGACTCAACAACTAATAGCTAGCAGCAACTATTATATCAACACACAAGCAGACGACGACGATCAAACTATGGAGTAGTTTTGCTGCTTTTTCACGTTCCATAATGACTTTCAATATCCTTCAATGGAATATGAAAGGATTTTATAACAACTTCCATGAACTTCAACTCCTAATTAAAGATAAATCCTTATTCTTCATAGCCCTACAGGAAACTAACCTACCCTATAATAAAACAGCTCATGCACCAAATCAGTATACTAGCTATTTTCACAATCTAGCTCAAAATTCCTCAAGTAAACAAGGAATAGCAGTCCTTGTAAAGAAAAACATTCCCCACAAAGTTTTAGGCTATAGCTCGAATATCGCAGCTATCACCATCGAGGTCAATATAGGCTTCAAACTGACAATCGTTTCCACATACATCCCACCACAACAAAATTTTTGCCTAAGAGATTTACAGACTTACTCTCCTCATCCTCGAACCCTCTTCTCATAGTTGGGGACTTCAACGCTTGGAGTCCCTTGTGGGGATCTCACAGCACGAATAGCAGAGGCAAAATAATTGAAGATTTTATTTTTTCCGAAAATTTAATCGTTTTAAATGACTGCCTACCCACTCATTTCTCAACCCATCATTCTTTCTCACACATTGACATCACCTTGTGCTCTGCTAATATTGCCCCTAAATTGTCTAGCTATACCCTTCAATGTCTTCATGGGAGTGACCATTTCCCTATTCTGACAGATTTTTCTACTCCTAAATCATACAAAGGTTCACCAAAACCAAAATTTATTATTGAAAAAGCAGACTGGCCTAAATTCTGCCTGCTGTCTAATCATTTCTCATCTAAAACTCCAACTTCTAATAATATTAACAGAGAAACTGCACTCATTCAGAAATCAATTCGTTCAGCCGCCCATCTATCTATTCCACAAACTAGCAACATACCACGCAAAACGTCAGTGCCATATTGGTCTAATCATCTCACTTACTTAAGAACAAAAAAACAATCGTTATGGATTGAATTCAAACGTAATCGCTCCACAGTTAATCTTATTATGTATAAAAAAGCAAATGCAATATTTAAAAGAGAGCTAAAAATAGCAAAAAGAAAAAGTCTAGAAACTCTTACGGAGTCTATTAACCCTAACTCAAATCCCAAAAAAATATGGACAGATATCAAAAAACTAACCGGTTCCTACACCCCCTGCTACATTCAGCATATAGATTCTAATAACGGCCCAATCTATGACTCTGTCGAAATCGCTAATTTTTTCGGCTCTTCGTGGTCAAATTACTCGCGCGACTCTAACTTCTCTAGCGCATTCAATTCAAATAAAGAACTTATGCTTAACAGCGAATACATAATAAGCAACATTTCTGCACAGGCAAAAGAAATCGAAAAACCCATCACAATTTTTGAAGTAGATCTCAATCTAGCAGACACGACAGGTAAAACTCCAGGAAGAGATCGAATCTCTTACCCGCTTTTAAAAAACTTACATGGCAACCTTAAACAGAGAGTCACATCTCTTTGCAATCAAATTTTAGCACAGGGCATTTATCCTCATGTGTGGAAAAACTCTATTACTGTTCCTATCCCGAAAGGTCACAACTGTGGAACCGATTTAAAACAATATAGACCTATCTCTCTCCTACCCTGTATGGGCAAATTTTTAGAAAAAATTATGGCCAAACGTATCATGTGGTTTGCACTTTCAAAAAACTTAATCAACCGACACCAAGTAGCCTTTAAAGAAGTTCAAGGAACAATTGACGCGCTTTTATACTTCGAACACTTTGCCGCCTCTGCCCTTAACACAAAAAATCATACCTCTGTACTTAGCCTAGATTTCGAAAAAGCATTCGACAGAATTGGAGCGCACGTAGTTCTCCGTCAACTATCGAAATGGAAAGTCGGTGTTAAAACGTACAAGTTTGTAAAGGCATTTTTAATAAACCGGACTTTAAATGTGAAAATAAATAATAAGTATTCTTCTACCTTTAAATTATACAATGGCATTCCACAAGGCTCGCCTCTTTCAGTTGTTCTATTCATCATAGCTTGCGATGAGATCAATAAATTAATGCTAAATATAAAATCTTTGTATTACATTATCTACGCGGATGATGTACTGTTTTTCACCAGATGCAAAGATCCTAATGCTGTCCAAAGCCAATTTACTGAAATACTTTCAGTCATATCTATATGGTCTGACTGTTCAGGAGCTAAAATTTCTTTTGAAAAATGTAAGATCTTACATATATGTAACAAAAGAAATTGCGGCCCATTAAATTTCTCATTTAACAATACGAACATTGAAGAATCCAATACTTTAAAAATTCTTGGTTTAATTTTTGACACTAAACTTACCTTTAAGAATCACTGTTTAGCTCTAAGGAAAAGCCTAGCTGCCAGGCTTAACATTGTAAAATATTTATCTTCTAAGCATTGCCTCACTCATATGTCATCACTTATCAACATCACCAAATCACTTATTTTATCAAAGTTAGATTATGGGCTAGCGATCTATGGACAATGTGCAAAGAGTAATATAAAATTGTTCTCAGCCCCCTAACACGCCGCTGCACGTAGTAGCATTCGAGCATATCCTACTTCTCCAATCAAGTGTATCTTGGCTGAAGCAGGCTTACCAACGGTCGCCGAAAGAATACCGTTTATTACATCCAGGCTTCTACCCAAACTTTTATTTTGCAACAACAAGCTTAAAAAGAAAATCTCACAAAAGTTCTACGATCACAAAAGCTGTTGACCTTGCACAAGAATTAGGACTTCCAACCACTTCCAACCACTCCCATTTTAACACCACCGCAAAACTGGCCGCCTTGGCAGTGTGTAAACTCGCTCCTTATTCTGCAACTTCTGAAATACCCAAAAAATATCACAAATCAGATGGTTTATCAACAGCTCTTTAACTTCATTAAATCATCATATCTATCTTCATCTTGGAACTTTATCTTCACAGACGGCTCCAAATCAGATGTCAACACTTCGTTTGCAGTAGTCGACAGTGATTCAAATACCATTTCAGCAGGTCACCTTCACCCATTTTGTGCGGTTTACACAGCCGAAGCTACTGCCATTCTACAAGCCATCAAATTTGCATCAAATCATCCCAGAAAAAATTCATCATTTGCTCAGATAGCCTGTCTACAATCCTATCTATTAAAAATACAAAAAATAAAAGTTATCTTATAACTCACATCCGTAATACACTCCTGCAGCATAGCAACACCATAAAAACAATGTGGGTACCAAGCCACATGGGTATAAAAGGGAATGAAGATGCTGATGAAAGAGCAAAAGCTGCTAATGAGGAGCCTCTCATTGTGACAAACCTGATCGACAAGAAAGACATCCTTCGCCTCATCAACAACTATATCTACACTGAAAGAAAACGCGACTGGAGAGAGTTTCAACACCACTACTCAAGCATTAACGCAGAAGGACAGAAAGCACTCTACCCCTCCTGTTGCTCATGCAGCGATCTAAAAACATTCACCCGTTTACGCATCGGCCACACCGGCATCACTCATAAGCACCTATTACAAGGATCAAGCTCGCAGTCATGTCCACTCTGCAACGCACAATCGCTGTCCGTTATTCATCTTTTAGATACTTGTCCTGCCCTAACACCAATAAGGAATACAATATTTCATAACCAAATTCCATCAAATTTTTTAATATCTACCTGTATCAACCTGTAACCAGCCTTGTCCCCGAATAAACAAGATCCAATTGAACTAAGTTACTTTGACTTTTTATTGAATCACAAATTACAATGCTAATTATTCAAAACTATTCAATTACAAAATTATTCATCTTCTAGCTTGCCGCCCTCACATTCACGCTTCTTCTTACTCATCCGTCAAACTCTATCAGCGTTGCCAGATTTCACCAGACAGAACGACACCTCTCAAACTCAATCCGAGTTGCCAGATCTCCACATCCCTCCTATATTTTTCAGCTTCAGCTTTAAACTCGGCTTAGATGTCTCTGGATCCTCCTGGAGAAACTTGGGTACATTATCCTCACTTGGCATGGATTCAAACTCTTCGACCGGCTTGGAAATTGTTGGAACTATCTTCAAATGGCTTATATTACGCCTATACACTTTGCCATTTCCACATACTGTTACGTCGTTTCCGTTTCGTTCAATAACTTCAAACTCTTCTGGTCCGAATGTAGTTGTTAGTTTGTTTGGGAATACTACATTACGCAGAAGAACCTTATCTCCAACCCCGATTGTGTTATTCTGAGCCCTGCGATCCTCATCACCCTTCCGTCTTCCTTTTTCCTTGTTTAAGATATCTATATCCTTCGCTTCGGAGTCCAATATGTCCTCGTCAATATCCTGTACGGATGGAATTTTATCTCGAATTACTCTATTAAACAACATCTCTGAAGGGGCTTTCCCAGTAGTGCCATGTGGAGTTACGTTATACATTAAAATGAACTTCTGAAGCTCGTCTTTATAATTGGCACCCTTGGCGTGGGCGATTCGTAGACGCTTCAAAAGGGACCTATTCATATTCTCGACTTCGCCATTTGCTTGCGGCCAATATGGCGGGGAAGTCATCAAGTCAATGTTGTTATTTTTACAAAAAAGTCTAAACTCTTCGCTAACAAACTGCCGTCCATTGTCGGCTGTAATAGATTTTGGGTATCCCAATCTTGAAAACACTTCATTTCGATAACGACAAAAACAAAATCATGGTTTGGCAAAGGTCCTAGTAAGTCCATTGCTACGCATTGCCATGGTCCATTTGGTAGTACTCGTCTATTCATTGGAGCTGGACGCATTGGCCTTGATACCAACAAACAGTCCCGACATCTCTTTACGAAATTTTCCACATCTCTATCCACCAGAGGCCACCATATCTTAGAACGTACCCTTCGCTTCATGGCTGTTTCTCCCGGGTGCCCTTCATGCGCTAGTTCAAGAGCTCTAGTCCTTAAAGCATGTGGTATCACAATTTTTGTTCCCCGCAACAAAATATTACCCATCGTGCATAACTCCAGACGGAATGAAAAAAATCTATTGGAGGAATTCGTGCTCCAAGTGTCATTTTTTACATTTTCAACCGCCTCCATTAGTTCCGAATCCGATCTGTTACTTTCAATTATTTCAAGTATGGAGAGTGCGCGCGGAACAGATTCTTCAATTATTGAGTAAATATTTTTCTCACCTAGTTCATCAAAAGTTGAGCAATTCTCGAGCTTGCACAGTCTGGAAATGGAATCCGCTATATTAGACTTTCCCACCTGGTATAAAATTTTGAATTTAAACGATTGCAGTCTGAGAACCTAACGTTCAATGCGAGCTGGGGGTTTTGATGTCGGCTTAAAGATAGCTTCCAATGGCTTGTGATCTGTCACTAGCTCAAATTCAATTCCAGCAAGGTAATAATAAAATATCTCCACTGCCCATACTAGCGCGAGGCTTTCTTTTTCTGTTTGTGAGTACCTCCGTTCGACTTCCGACAAACTTTTACTAGCAAACGACACGACTTGCGGATTATTACTTTCAAATTGCAGGAGTACTGCTCCCAATGCTACAGGACTTGCGTCAGCTACTAATCGAGTGCGATTTTTCGGGTTGAAGTAAGATAATGTTGGAATTTTTGCAAGATTTTCCTTGAGGCGCCGAAACGAGTTTTCCTGATCTGGTCCCCACACAAATTTTACGTCCTTCTTAATAAGACTTCTCAGAGGTTCTGTCACATCGGCGAGATCCGGAATAAATTTTCCTAAATAAGTCACCAGACCTAAAAAACTCCTCGTTTCTTCTTTACTTGTCGGGTGCCGAAACTGTAAAATTGTATCAACTTTCTCTCGATCTGGTCTTATGCCCTCATGCGACAACAAATGTCCTAAAAATTTTAATTTTTTCACCTTTCGGATACATTTTTCCTCATTTAGCGTGACATTAGACTCTTTAAAAACTGACAAGACCTTTTCCAAATTCCGATCATGTTCGTCCTCTGTATGACCAAACACAATTACATCATCAAGATAATTTAGAGCATTTCCACAAGATACCAATAGGTTTTCCATAATCCTCTGGCAAATTTCTGGAGCTGAATTCACGCCAAACAAGAGTCTCTTATATCGATAAATTCCATTAGAAGTTATAAATGTCGTTATCCCACGACTAGCTTCATCCAACTCTAACTGGTGATATGCATTTTTAAGATCCAGCCTGGAAAAATATCTAGCTGACTTAAGCTTGGTCATGAAAGCATCAAAAGTTGGCAGTGGAAAGTTTTCTCGCCGTATAGCAGCATTAGCGCGTCTCATATCTATACACAATCGAAGATCGCAATTTCCTTTAAAAACAATAACAATTGGTGAAATCCATTCACTGGGCTTCACGACTGGCTCTATGATATCTTGCGCTACTGCTTCTTCTAACTTGGCTTTCACCTTTTCTTCCAAAGCGGCCGGTATACGACGCAAAGGCTGTTGAACAGGCTTCACTGATTTATCAATTGATAATACAACTTTAACATCTTTGATTTTCGGAAAAGGAACGATGTTTTCAACGTGATTGACCCCAACTCCTAGCTTCAACACGTTTAACTTGATAGCGGTTTCACGACCTAATAACGATTGGTTGCCATTCTCAATAACATAGAACGACTCAATCGAATTTGAGGATTTGTCAATTCCTATCACTGCTTCGAAAACAACCTTTACTTTTAGCAACCTGTCTCCTGCATAGGCACGAAATTGGTTCTCTGAATTCTCTCGAACATTCCACATCAAAGCTTGTTGGTTAGACAAATATTCCCAGTCTTTCTCACTTAGAAGATTGTAACGGGAACCGGAATCAATCAGCATCACAACCCCATAACCTCCAATGTAACATTTTAACAGCCCATTTGCAAGCATTGACGGAGATTCTTTACTCTATATTATTATTACGCAAGCGCTTTTTTTGAGATGACCATCAAATCTATACCGTAAATGCGATTTTTATAAAAAGGGTATCAATAGAAAGGTCTTGCTCTGTAGATGTGCAATAAGGTCTTACTTTTTCTTAAAAATTTTGTATTTAAATAAGAAAACCAAAACAATCTTCTACGAAGAAAGCCAGCTTTCTATTTAATCCCTAAAACTATGTGATCAATTTTTTCTCAAATTTTCAATTTCATACTATTGTATTATTAAAGCAGTTGAGCGAAGCGAAAAACGTACAAATATATTTTATATTGATACACTAGCCACAAAATAGCAAGTTCATGCAAAATCGCTATTCCAGGAGCCTTTACTGGCATCGCCGCCAGCTCATTTGAAGGAGAGCATACTTTGCACAGATGATTCAAACATCCTATACCTCTTCTTAAGACATCTGTATTTGGTGATAAGCCTAATTCTACGCACGGAAGGTCAGGTCGTGAAGATAGCAGCTTATCCAACAGAAATTTAGTATCGTTGAATTATAACTCGCTCAGGAGACGTGCTACGGTAAATTTTAGTTAACGACAAAATAGATGTGCTATTAAGCCTTTCAACGCAGATATTGCGAGCGCATTTTGGCGTTTTAACGTCATACGGGTTTACTAGTAAATTTAAATATGAATTTGGTTTACTTAAAAACCGCTTTAGATGTGTGAAGCGCTATGGCAGAAGCGCTTGTTTAGTGCTTTTGAAGCGCTTCGATTACAGCTGGGTGGCAAAAGCCGCAGATTGTGTGCTGATTGCGTTCTATGTGTGGTAGACAGGGGGGTTGCCATGACTCGGGTAGAAGAGAGAAAGATTCAGCGAAGCAGAAGTGAATAAGAGAGTTGCCCTGAGCGCATTATGATTTTCGCAAAGTAGACTCTCATACAAGGGCTGCCATGCCAATATTTTTTTAGAATACCAACGTTGGTATATCTCTAATTCAATATATTAATATAACCTCTATGAATTTTGCTCATATTACACATATTATATTTCTATTCATAATATTGCGATATAAAATTATATAAAACCCAAATTCATAAAGCATATGCTGTCGCCCAAAACGCTAACTTGACACTGTGCGCAAGAAAAGTTGGAATAAGTTCTTTCAATAGATAACTATTTTATACATATTGTAGTTATATAATTTTATATCGAAATATTATTAATAATAGAAAGTATAATTTGATATGAGTAATATTATTCATTTATATGTAAATAATCACATTTATATGTAAATACGACGCAAATTGGTTATCAAATTAATTGCTTTTCGGCCATAGGTCCATACCAATGAATATTAAATAAACAGAATATTTTTTTTATAAAAACTTTTATATTGAAAACGAGTTTTTGAGCTCTAGGCCAATCATGTTGAGAACAAGACAACATGAAGAACAAAGAAGGCGACAGCCAACAACAACAACAACAACGGCTCTGTATAGAGCCAATCACAACAGCTTTGACTATACAGACTGTTTCATTGGTCGCTACACCAACTCATCAGTAGTCTTTTGTGTGACTTTACACTGTGATCCACTCAAGCTACTTAGGTTCTAGTTATACTGCCAATATGCCGAGAAAGTTACCCGGAATTTTATTTTTGGCAGAGAACGCTTGAATTTTTGTAACTGAGTTCTTATCGACATTAGATGCAAGCTGTACCAAGGTTAACCTAAATCGTATCATACTTTTAGGCCTAGCCTTAATTCATGTGCATCTTCGAAACTCGATCACGTGGTTTGCCGCTATCAGAGCATATTGAAGTTGTTGTTATTTTTGCTTTTTAGCTCCTCCCTTTTTCCACACTTCCATTTTTAGGGTTCAGTTAGTTTAACTGATGGTACACCTAACATGGTGTGGAGACCATTTTGTTATGAAAGACTTTGTTGTTTATGTGATTAACACACAACTAATGATTTTCTTAACATTTTACGGGCGTGCTCTCCCAGAAATTTTAAATCTTAATATTTACAGAGCCGTTGTTGTTGTTGTTGTTGGCTGTCGCCTTCTTTGTTCTTCATGTTGTCTTGTTCTCAACATGATTGGCCTAGAGCTCAAAAACTCGTTTTCAATATAAATAATGAAAGGCCGTATTCAAAAATATTAAGATTTAAAATTTCTGGGAGAGCACGCCCGTAAAATGTTAAGAAAATCATTAGTTGTGTGTTAATCACATAAACAACAAAGTCTTTCATAACAAAATGGTCTCCACACCATGTTAGGTGTACCATCAGTTAAACTAACTGAACCCTAAAAATGGAAGTGTGGAAAAAGGGAGGAGCTAAAAAGCAAAAATAACAACAACTTCAATATGCTCTGATAGCGGCAAACCACGTGATCGAGTTTCGAAGATGCACATGAATTAAGGCTAGGCCTAAAAGTATGATACGATTTAGGTTAACCTTGGTACAGCTTGCATCTAATGTCGATAAGAACTCAGTTATAAAAATTCAAGCGTTCTCTGCCAAAATAAAATTCCGGGTAACTTTCTCGGCATATTGGCAGTATAACTAGAACCTAAGTAGCTTGAGTGGATCACAGTGTAAAGTCACACAAAAGACTACTGATGAGTTGGTGTAGCGACCAATGAAACAGTCTGTATAGTCAAAGCTGTTGTGATTGGCTCTATACAGAGCCGTTGTTGTTGTTGTTGTTGGCTGTCGCCTTCTTTGTTCTTCATGTTGTCTTGTTCTCAACATGATTGGCCTAGAGCTCAAAAACTCGTTTTCAATATAAATAATGAAAGGCCGTATTCAAAAATATTAAGATATAAAAACTTTTTATTGTATTTCTTTTGCTTAAAAAGTTCTCTCTTTGCCTTTAAGGTTCGATTATGCAATCGTAAGGCAACGCAACGTAACGTGACGTAGAGTTCTATCTTATGAAAAATAAGTGTAAGTGGTTAGTGAAATCGTAACTTTACCTAGCGCAGCGATGGGTTATATTCCAAATAGAAATCTACGCCACGTTACGTTGCGTAGCTTTACGATTGCATAATCGAGCCTTTACACTAAAATGGTTCTTATTCTAGAAGAGAAAGAGTGTATACAAAGAAGAAGTTTCACTTCTTTACTGTATACACGGTATACTGTATCTCTTTTTTTTTTTTTTTCTGAGAAGGTTAGAATTTTTAGTTATCTAAGGGACTACCTTTCCGCTTTTGCCCTTCCAACCTTTCAAGGACTTATTTTCCCCCTAGGATCTACAAGGCTTACAGCTTTGTGGTTTGTAAAGAAAACACTCAAATTCGCGCAAACAGAGAAATGAGGTTGGTTTATGTTCAATGTTCAATGCGTGAAGTTGGCTGAAGCTGCCGCTGAAGTTTAAAGCAGGTCTGCTTTAAAAAAGTAATTGAACCATAATGATGTTTTGTATAGAAAATTTCTGAAAACTACATAAGATTTTATATTTTCATAAAAACTGCATTTTACCCTGAACAACTGCATTAATAATGGAAAAACTGTATTTTTTTTTAAAAAACTGCCAACCTGCTCAGAGTTAAAAAAACTGCCATTTGCAGGCAAAACTGCCATTCTGGCAACACTGCATGTAAGGCTTCTTGAGAACGAGAACATTCCGTTCATCGCCGTTCGGAGTCGGCGTTAAACATGTAGGTCTGGTTCTCGGTCAATTGTGTACAAACTTAATAACACGCACAACACAATTGATCATAAGAAGCTAGGTCAAAGTCCTTTCAAGGGCTGAAATGGCCAGTTATTTATTTTTTATTTTACACTAAGCAACACTAGTTGGAGGTACGGTCATTCAATCTACTGTAACTTCGTTAGTTTTGCTCCGAATGACCTAAAAATTTAATACAATATTCTTCAGATGTTGTACTTTCAAAAACAAAAATAAAAAAAATGAAAAAAAAAACAAGTTGTCAAACCTTACCCCCCCCTTAAAGAAGAAATGGATTCTTTAAAAACCATTGCGGCTCAGCAAACACTTATGTTGGAGAAAATTTTATCGAAAATTTCCCCTCTTTCTAAAAATTTGAAGATATTCCCATTAAAAACATTGGAGGAAGTTTAAAATTTAGATAATATTATACTAAATACATCAGATGAAGATTGTGTTTTTTGTTTTTTTGTTTTCATCTGAAAAGTTTTTTGTGTTCTTTGTGTGTTTTAACTATTATTAACTTCCTTTTTTTTATTTTCACCAATGCATATGTAGATTAGGATGTCCCAAATGAAATTTTTTTTCGAATTTCATAGTTGCTCAACTTTTGTTTGAAAGCTTATTGAATCAGGTATTTTTGATATTTTTTCAGATTTTTTGGAAAAGTTGTAGAGGTCGCGCTAGTCCGATTTTCCCTAAAAATGATATATATATGTGGTGACTCAATACCACCACATATAAACACCGACATCACAACATACAAAACAACATACAACTTTAATAAATTTCACTTACACATTTCTTTTAAAAAATTATTATTTAAGATTTCAAAATTGTCAATTTTTATTTATCAAAAATTTTGTATTTTAAATTAGTTATAAAATTGTGTTCGTCGAATAAAGAATTAAAAATATATTGTAAAAAAATAAAATTTAAATAAAAACTTCTAAAAATAAATAATTTGTTCGTGGACCACCGCAACATTTGTGCTCACCACAACTTGCGACGGCTAATGATGGAAGTCAAACAATACTCACACGCCGCCTTTTTATTTACGATAACGACAATCACATAAACTTTTTGATAGACAGTGGAGCAGAAGTTTCAGTACTTCCAGTAAATAAATTCAAAGCCCACAAGAAAAATTCAGACTTAATTCTAACAGCAGCTAACGGTAGCACAATCTCAACTTTCGGCAAGAAATTTCTCAACGTAAATTTAAAACTAAGACGCGATTTCCCTTTTACATTTATACTAGCAGACATTACAAGACCCATCATAGGAGCAGATTTCCTTACGAAATATGGACTCTTGATAGACTTAAAACACAAGAAACTCATTGATCCACTTACACAACTATCAGTTAACGCAATCACGGCATTTACAGAAACATCACTACCCAAACTAATTACACTAGACAAGAAATTTATAAATATACTAAAAGATTACCCATCACTAACAGCAGAACCCGACTACAACAAACCAGTTAAACACAAAACAGAACACCACATAACTACAGAAGGACAGTTACCTTTTTCTAGACCAAGACGCCTTGACTCCAACAAATACAAAATTGCCAAACAGGAATTTGATTTCTTAATCAAAGCAGGTGGCGTCCGTGGCGTAGTTGGTTAAAGTGTGTGGCCGCTATGTCAACGAACTTTGGAAACCCAGGTTCGAATCCCAGCAGCGACAGAAAATTATTTGAATTAAAATAATTTTTCTGTACGGCCGCCACCTCTCTGCAGACAATGGCAAACCTCAGAGAGTAATCAAATTGCCATGTAAAGCTTCTTGAGAACGAGAACATTCCGTTCATCGCCGTTCGGAGTCGGCGTTAAGCATGTAGGTCCGGTTCTCGGTCAATTGTGTACAAACTTAATAACACGCACAACACAATTGATCATAAGAAGCTAGGTCAAAGTCCTTTCAAGGGCTGAAATGGCCAGTTATTTATTTATTTATTTATAATCAAAGCAGGTATCTGCCGTCGTTCAGACTCCATGTCAGCTTCTCCACTACATCTAGTACCCAAAAAAGATGTGAATGACTGGAGACCCTGTGGTGACTATAGAAGACTAAATGCCATTACAGTCCCAGACCGCTACCCTCTACCACACATACACGACCTATCTATTGACTTACACAACAAACACATATTTTCAAAATTAGATTTAGTTAGAGCATACCACCAAATCCCCATGGCTACACAAGACATACATAAAACCGCGATTACAACACCGTTCGGAATGTTTGAGTTTCTGAGAATGCCATTCGGTTTAAGAAATGCAGCTCAAACATTCCAACGATTTATCAACGAAGTATTACGAGAACTAGACTTCGTATTTGTATACCTCGACGACATTCTTGTGGCCAGCGAGACAGAAGAAGAACACGTTAAACATCTAAATTTAGTTTTTGAACGACTAGACAATTACGGACTAAACATCAAACCAAACAAATGTATTTTCGGCGTAGACAGAATAAACTTTTTAAGTTATGATATTTCAAACAAAGGCATACAACCATCTCCCGATAGAATTCAATGCATTGTTAACTATCCAAAACCAGAAACAGTTAAACAAATGCAAAAATTCATCGGGATGATTAATTACTACCACAGATGCATTCCAAAATTAGCACACACACTCACACACATTTGTGATATGATAACTTCAGCATCAAAAACAAAGGACAAACACTTAAGATGGACAGAAAACACAACAGAAGCATTCGCAACGATAAAAGAAAGTTTTACTAAGGAAGTGTTACTTAATCATTTTAATAGCAAAGCAAAACTTTCTATCGCTGTGGATGCATCTAACACTGCTATCGGTGCAGTTTTGCAACAAGAACACAATCAGGAAACAGAACCACTAGCTTTCTTTTCAAAGAAATTCATCTTATTCACCCTTATTCTGATTGTCGTCGTCAAGACAAAACAACGACATCTGGCGACGACTGTTGATTCTTGGTATTCGCGTAGTCGTTTTTCGATAACTATTGACAACTATTGACAAAATTCGGTATACACAAAATGATATTGACGTTGTTATTGAATTGATACGACTCTGTTTTTGTCGTTTCATTTTTTGGTAACGACTCAAAGTGTTTGCAGTTAAAATAGAAATAGAAAAGAAAAGTAAAAGTAAACAACCGGCTGTGACAGTCCGAGATTAAAATCGTTTCCAACACTTAGCTGATAGGATCCTTGTCCCAAAAATAATAAGGTGGCAGCTAACTTTATTCTGTTGGATACACAATTTGACCTGGCTCCAATTTTCATCTCAGGAGCAATTTTCTCCAACACATAATTGAACGCATTTTTGTTTAAACGAAAGTAATTCTGGAATCTTGAATGAAAGAAAAATTTGTGATTCCCAATGTATAGGGTGTTTTTTTAGGGGTTTGTTTTTCGAATAGAGATAAAACTGGCATTTTGTGGTCAAATCTGGCAACTCTAATGTCATTTATGTTCAGTTTGGTTTGCCATTTCATCATGAACAGGTTGACAAAAGAACAACGCTTGCAAATGGGCCGAAAATGAGATTGATCTCGATGCTGATTTTCATCGCAAAATTTTGTTCAGTGATGAGGCTCATTTTTGGTTGAATGGCTACGTCAACAAGCAAAATTGCCGCATTTGGAGTGAAGAGAATAAACATGAGATCCTTGAGACGCCATTACATCCACAAAAACTGACTGTTTGGTGTGCTCTATGGGCTGGTGGAGTCATTGGACCATACTTCTTCCGAAATAATGCTGGAGAGTCAGTTACCGTTAATGGATACCGGTATAGAGCCATGATAACCGACTATTTTGTTCCCGAATTGGATGGCATGACTGTGGATGAGTTGTGGTTCCAACAAGACGGCGCTACATGCCACACAGCGCACGTCACAATCGATTTATTGAAGGAAACATTCGATGAGCGCATAATTTCGCGGAATGGACCTGTCAATTGGCCACCAAGATCGTGTGATGTTCATCATTGGATTATTTTCTTTGGGGATATGTGAAGTCGCTCGTCTACGTCAACAAACCAGAAACGTTAGGGGACTTGGAGGCCAACATTCGTGGCGTTATTGCCGACATACGGCCCCATATGCTCGAAAAAGTGGTTGAAAATTAGACCTGTAGAATTGGCTTTATTCGAGCCAGCCGCGGCGGCCACATGCCCAAAATAATATTTAAACATTAATGGCATAAAATTATCCTTCCAATAAAGCCAAATTGATGGACATTACAACGATTTTCTTGTGTTTTATTTCAATTCGAAAAACAAACCCCTAAAAAAAACACCCTATAAATTCATTCAACCTTAAACTTACTTTTTGTCTGGTAGTTTCATGACATCAGACCTATATCGCAGTGTCCTTCTTTGTAAAATAAGTTTTTTTTTATTTTCTTCATCACTTGAATCAGAGTTTGAATCAGAAACAAAAAACATTTTTCAACAATTGTATGTGAACATAAAAAATCTGATGCAAAAATGTTAGGTATGTGATATTTATTATTTCAGTTATCGATAAACAGTCAACGTCAAGACAATAATGACAATGAATACCAAAAATGCATTGATTTGACATTATATTGAAACGAAATGATATTGGTATTAAATTGGCGACGACGTTGACGACGACAATCAGAATAAGGGTGATTATGATTGTCGTCGTCAAGACAAAACAACGACATCTGGCGACGACTGTTGATTCTTGGTATTCGCGTAGTCGTTTTTCGATAACTATTGACAACTATTGACAAAATTCGGTATACACAAAATGATATTGACGTTGTTATTGAATTGATACGACTCTGTTTTTGTCGTTTCATTTTTTGGTAACGACTCAAAGTGTTTGCAGTTAAAATAGAAATGGAAAAGAAAAGTAAAAGTTTAAACATGAAAATTACCAATAATGATCAGTTCTAGAAACTTGTTGAAGAGTTGGAGAAGAATCCATCCTTAGCAAAAGGTTTTAAGAAAGGAACAGTGCCAACAAATTTTAACCAGCAATGGGAGAACATTGCAAGTATTTTGAATGCTTCTGGGCCACCGAGTAGAGATGGTGATAGCTGGCAGAAGGTAACTAACGTACATATATCCGTGTTTTTTTAGTAGATTAATAACATCAAATTAAGTTTGTAATTTTGAGCCCGTTAGAAGAAGCTGTAGCAAACCTGTTGCAGTTTGAAAAACAGATAAATCCCGAAGGATTGGCGTATGGTGTTGCAGCAAGTTTTCAGGAGCTTGTTAATGAAGTGCTCGGTGTTGACCCAGCCATAGAGATGCAAACAAATGTGCACTGTGATGAAATATTAGTGGAGCAGGAGGATCCCTCAACATCACGAAAAGGGAGCAGTTTAAGAGCCACTCCATCCGGGTCAATGTCAACAAATCCCTTAAGAGCTGCATCTCCAGTCAATCCAAAAAAAACAAGTGACCATCAAAACCTTC
The DNA here is from genome assembly GCA_943735915.1 of Pherbina coryleti. Taxonomy (NCBI): domain Eukaryota; kingdom Metazoa; phylum Arthropoda; class Insecta; order Diptera; family Sciomyzidae; genus Pherbina; species Pherbina coryleti. The sequence continues at coordinate 113,715,428 of OX030948.1, read as the reverse complement.
TAGAAAAGCATAACAACATGCAAGAAAAGGTGCTGACGGAGATATCAAACACTTTGGTATCTATTAAGCGCAATCTAAAGGACAGCTGCAGTTACCAAAATAAGCTAGTTGAGGTGGAATTTCAGTTATCAATTCAATGTTATTTCAGTTATCGATAAACAGTCAACGTCAAGACAATAATGACAATGAATACCAAAAATGCATTGATTTGACATTATATTGAAACGAAATGATATTGATATTAAATTGACGACGACGTTGACGACGACAATCAGAATAAGGGTGAATATCTCCATCAGAGACAAAATACAGTACGTTCGATCGCGAACTTTTAGCAATTTATCTTACAATTAAACACTTTAGACACTATTTAGAGGGACGAACATTTACTATATACACAGACCACAAACCACTTACTTCAGCGACATCAGACACATTAATGGTACCGATAACACTGTAGCGGACGCACTTTCAAGAGCTGAGATAGAGGCTTTCACAACCTCTGAGATTAACCTCAGAACTCTACACAAAGAACAGAATACAGACCCAGAACTACAAGATATACTAAATAAACACACTTACAAATTCGAACAAATACACATCCCAATACTTAACATTAAAATTTGGTGCGAACAAACAAGTTCAGGAACACGTCCATACATTCCACAAACATTACGCAAACAAATTTTTGAACAATTACATAATATTTCACACCCAGGTACACGAGCTTCTCGACGTCTCATAACACAAAGATATTTTTGTCCCAAAATGAACACACAAATAGCCAACGAGCTAAAATACATCGACACACAAAGACAATCCCACACAAGATAGACATACCACACGGTCGTTTTGAGCATGTTCACGTTGATTTAGTTGGCCCTTTACCAATATCTAAAGGTTATAGATATCTACTTACCTTAGTTGACAGAAACACACGTTGGCCCGAAGCGTATCCAATTAAAGATACCAACGCCAGTACTATCGTAGATACACTTCAAAAGGAATACATCTCACGTTTTGGAGTTCCTCTGGAAATTACTTCCGATCGAGGTCCTCAATTCACGTCCACAACATTTCGAAACTTCGTTAAGACACTAGGAAGCAAACACATTACCACTTCTGCTTATCATCCACAAGCTAACGGGATTGTAGAACGATTTCACCGCCAACTTAAGACTTCTCTAATAGCGAGTAACAACCACACAAATTGGTACACAGAGTTGCCACTAGTTCTTCTAGGACTTAGGTCCACGGTCAAAGAAGATATTAAGGCTTCACCAGCTGAAATGGTTTTTGGTCAAACACTCAGGCTACCACAACAGCTAGTAATCCACAGCAGTCAGAACTTTAATTCGTCGGACACCTTGTCCAAACTTAAAGAGGTCGTAGAAAATCAAAAGTCAAACATTGCGCATCACAGCACTAACTTTCAACAATATATACCTCGAGCCCTTAGTACTTGTAACTTTGTCTTCGTCCGCAATGACACAATTCGTAAAACACTACAAGAGCCGTACGATGGTCCCTTCGAAGTTATTGAGAAAACACCGAAATACTTCACAATTCGTAAAAATAACACTAACACTAACAGTCAACATTGATAGGATTAAGCCCGCCACCTTAGACACCGAAACAGCACAGACACATTCAACCAAACATAAAAACACTAAAAAAGTACATATATATTTTAGCAATTTCATAATCGATGCACCAACCAACGATTTAATAATTCAACCAACGGTTGCAACCCTTTAAAGGCTATAACTTCAAAAAGGCAAGAGTTAAATCAATATATTTTTTTTAAATTAGTTTAAAACTTCACCATAGTTCAAAGTGCATCATTACTTTTTTTATTTTGGTGAAATTTTTAAAAGTTATGAATCGTCTTTTAAAAAAAATTTCGCAAATTTCACGAAAAAATAAAATATAGTACACCAAAATTCCAAAAAAATTGCCAACACTTCTGATTTATGTACATTAAAGTAAAGTTTGGATATTTTTCTTTCGAAATAATTGACTCAAAGACTTAGAAAATGTCTGTTATTGACCAACTTATGACTGAAATTCAAAAATTCTCCGAAAAACCAGATTTTTAGGGAAAATCGGACTAGCGCGACCTCTAAACCTCTACCAAAGAATCTGAAAAAAATCTCAAAAATACTTGACTCCATAAGCTTTCTAAAAATGCTTGAGCAAAAAAATTTTTTTGGGGCAGCCTAATGTAGTCACTAATAAATACAATACAATCAGCCCTGCCACTGCCTTTTTTAATTATATCATGGTACATATTCATTTAAATCAAAAATCAAAAACTAAAATTTTAATTTATATTTGGAAATTAAATAATGAGATTGTAATGCCTTATAATTTTATTGTTAATGTTGTTTTTGAGCTTTGGCAGTCGAAAAGAAAACAAAATGTTGTGTTCTCTGCTTATTTTAATGCTATAAATTTTCTAGAGGAGATTCAGCAATTTTTTTAAACCACTTTTGTATGAAGTTGCTTGAAATCGAAATCATTTTTTGACTCTTTTGAAAATTTCAAAATTTTGAGTTGTGTCACTTTTTAAGAGGGTGTACGATATGTTCTTGTTTACTAAAAATTAAAAACTAAAATTGGAAACTTAATTGAAATTAAAATATATAAGTAACCTATATAAATTTTATAAGTTTATGTACTCGTTTACATAAAAAATTCTTAATTTCTTCAAGCATTTCTAACCAAAGAACTTTTTTTTTAATTTTTGGATCCCGAAACTGCTCTTTTTTATCCGAATAGCATTTCAGAAAAAATTTTGTGGATCTATCACTCCATTTAAATTTTGATGAGCCTTCGCTGTCTGTAATTTAAATTAATTTATATTTGCCTTCTTTTCTAAGCGATTTCATAATTACCTTTTTGAGTGGTTTCAGTTTCGCGTATAACAGAAACCAACTCCGGAAACGTAGTGCAATTGGCAAAATATGAATTCCAATATTCTGTGTCTGAAAGCATTACAATACATGAAATAAATTTTTCGCACATTTTTTCCAATTTGTAGCATAAACTTACTACTTTGCAGCTTCATATGTACTTCTTTCGTTTCAGAAATATTATAAATGAATTCTCCAAACGTATATTCCACATTTATGATTTTATTTTCACTCATTTCTTTTCGTTTGTTTTAAATAAATTATAATTTGTGGTTTTATTATCTTGTCTTTTACGTTATTTTCATCAGTTTCTTATAACACACTTTTAAAGGCCGCTAGATTTCTCAAACTTTGTAACTGTAAACGCTCAACATGTTGAGTAAATGTATCAGAAAAATATTATGACACCAAAGATGGACAATTTTCACAACATGTTGAGATGATCAGAAACTGATACTTATGCGTTCAACAGGCACTCACTCAACAGTTACACAACAGTTGTAGCTTCTGAACGTAGCCAATGACAGAGTGGTCACAATTGCACCCAAAAAAAAAGGGAATCAAGAACCAACATCAAATGCAACACTTGCAACTTGTATTTTTGCCTTTCAATTACGTAATTAAGTAATTATATCACCTTTTTTGTATTTAAAAATAAAAATATGAAATATATAAGTATGTTTTTTGTTCATACGTATGTAAATAAACAATTTTTTAAACATGAATTTCCAATAAACAATGAAATCTTTTCAAAAATAATTGTTTTTATACTAAAGTAATATTTGATTACTTAAAAAAAAATTCAATTACCCAAAAAGCTGACTTTGAGTACCATATCACACAAAAATTTGAGCACCTAGAGCCAAAAAACTAAAATTTTTTTAAAAATTGTAACAAGAAATATATGTCAAAGATCACGAAAATATGCTTAGTTTTGCGATTACTCTTGTAGTTTTTCTATGAAACCGAAAGGGTTAAATAATTTAAATATTAGCGTTAAAAAAACAGAGTTGTTCTAAAATATTTGCCCACAGCTCTATATATATACAAGATGAATAAATTTAATTATACCTTATAGCTGTAGATGGTATTCCCTCGTCATCTGACTCCAAACGAATTTTCTTCATTGCAACAATCTGACCAGTGACTCTATTACGGCCTTTATATACAACGCCATATGTTCCTTCACCAATTTTTTCAATTTTTTGAAAATCATCCATACTTTAATTTTCAATCTGCAACAATATTAATTAATTAAAAAATTTAAAATTATAAATTCAAATTGTAAAGATTCTTAAAAATATGATAGAAGAAAAAAAAAATATATTCATAATTTAGAAAACTAAAACTGGGGTCGAATTACAGCAACCGTGAACGAGGGAGTAGTCGAATCGTATAAAATTCCACTTCGATTATTTTTTCGTATGAAAACATTCGATCGAACACGAATCGAAATTTGGTTCGATTGTTATCGAAAAAAGCCATTTGACAGCTGAAAGCAAAAACAAAAACAACTTAAGCAAACTTGTACAATTGGAACTGCTTTAATTTGTGTTGTGAAAATGATTCCAGTTTTGTATTTTTATTTAGATTTATCCGATTCGGAAGAGGAAGAAAATGCTATGAAGCAAAAAATAGTAAGGAGAAAAATCCGAGATAGTAGCAATCCCTTGTCATTGCCACAATCAGCGTAAGTTTCATAAAATGTGTTAAGCCAAGAATAACTAATAACCATTAATTGTATTTTTAGATTTATTAAACGCTATCGTCTGACAAAAGAAGCCTTCAAATATGTGCTGTCCGAGCTCAACGCGTGTACCACCAACGCTCCAGTTAGCAGTGACTCTTACACTTTTGGCCAGTGGTAGTTATCAACACTCTGTTGGCAATGATTATTGCCTAGGACTGTGCCAAAGCGCTGTGTCGAAAGTTGCATCTAGGGTATTGATAGAAATGCAAAGAAAATTGTGCCCAAAGATGATTAGATTTACACAAGCGACTATGGAATTATAAAATTCCTGGAGGTAAATCTTTTAATTTTAGAGAATTAATGTTCTCATGATAATCTTTATGTTATGTATTAAAGCCCTGCATGAGTGCACTCATTCTTTCCTACACACACTGTGATTTACTGCAGTGTACACAGTTTGCTCTCATTCATAATAGTGAGAGAGTTATACTTGATCAACACTTAAGCAAAAATGACAACAACAGTCAATACTCACATTCATCTCTCGGCAATCAATGCACGTCTCGCTTTCGTTCATAAACACTAAAAGCAATGCAAAATAGACATTGTCATAACAAACAAGACGAAAAGCACTGAATGCACTGAATGCAATAAATCATTTATTCAGTTGAGATTGCGAAGGCTTAATTTTATTACTGAGATGGATTTGGATGATGTTAGCCATATTATTATGAATTAAATCAAATAAATTGAACATATTGAGTTAAAACAAATAATCTTGAATATTTAAAAAAAAAAACATGTTTAAAAAAAATTTTTTTTTTGGGTCGCCATAACTTTTGTTTTTAGCTTCTTGATACTTCGCTAGTATTTTTTGGTGTTTTTATTGTTGTTGTTGTGTTGTTGTTGTTGTTGTTGTTGTTGTTGCTGTTGTTGTTATAGTTGTTATTGTTGTTGTTGTTGTTGGTGTTATTGTTGTTGTTGTTGTTGTTATTGGTGTTGTTGTTGGTGTTGTTGTTGGTGTTGTTGTTGGTGTTGTTGTTGGTGTTGTTGTTGGTGTTGTTGTTGGTGTTGGTGTTGGTGTTGTTGTTGGTGTTGTTGTTGGTGTTGTTGTTGGTGTTGGTGTTGTTGTTGGTGTTGTTGTTGTTGGTGTTGTTGTTGTTGTTGTTGTTGTTCTTGTTGTTCCAGTTCTTGTTTTTGGTTTTGTTGCTGTTATTGCTTTTGCTTTTACTTTTACTTTTGCTTTTGCTTTCGTCCTTGTTTTTGCTTTTGCTTTTGCTTCTCTATTCGTTGTGCTTTTCTGTGGTGCATTAACTTTGCCTTAGCTCCATATAATTAATCCATGCAACAATGATGAGTTTACGTTACATTAGGCGAACTCCTGAGGGGCCTCATGTAGCCGAAGACCTAATCTTTATTTTTGTTCCATAAAATTTACCGTTGTGTTAGTAGTCACAGAGTTAAAATTCCATGCAACTTTTATTGTTGTTGCATTCTACTGGATTAAGTGGTTATTTGCCCGAAGTCATGACTCTAAAATGACTTTTTTAATATTTTCGTGATGAAGCTTAAAAGCACATTTATGCTGTCGTAAAATAATATTTTTCAAAGTACTTTTCTTGACCGAGTAATAATTCCTTGCAACAATATTACATTTCTGTTGCATAAGCTGCTATCTTCACGACCTGACGACGTCAGAATTTTTTTTTATTTTTGTCGTAAAGCGGTTATAAATCTTTCATTTTTGTTTTTAAACATTTGTCTTTGCTCATACTATACTCACCGAGTAATAATTCAATGCAATGTCATTGCACGAATATTGCATTAGTCTCTCTGTATCCCCAAGACGTCAGAAGTTTTTTGTCTAATTTGATTGCATGGGCTTAAACAGGCTTTTATTGTCGTATCATATTTTTTACCCTAGCACTAATACTCAGCGAGTAATAATTCTATGTAACAAATTTGCTGTTCCATTGCTTAAAAAGCTTTCTCCAAGTCTGGAAGACGTCTTTAATTTTGTTTTTATTTTTGTGATAAAGTAAAAAAATTGGCCCTGCGGTCGTACCATTATTTAAATCATGTCACCTGTAATTAGCTAGTAACAAACATTTTTAAAAACCTGCGCGGGAAAATGTATTGTTATCACTTCAAAATAAGCGATTCAAAAATTTGACTTGATTTTTTTTTTTTAGCTTTCCAAAAGTTTATTTTTAATAATATGCAAGTTTCATAGGCAAAATATTTAATTAAGTAAGTTAAAAAGGTTATAGTAAAAGCAAAAGGACGTTAACACAAAAGACAGGGATGTTTTGATCCCAATATGCCAAATAAGGGTTAATTAAAATAAATTAGCATTTTAACGACATTAAATAACAAAACTTGGTTTATTTTACTAATTTCAGATTAAAAAATGACAAAACCATCCAGGTAATATTACATAAATTTTAAACCATTAATTAAGCTATAAAAAGTCACAAATACGTGCTGAAATCTCCCTTTTGAAGACATTAATCGCACCAAGTGGGCGTTGTGGGTGGGTGTGGCAAATTATATATGTTTTTTTCTGACTCATAACATTAAAAAATTCGAAATTTTATTTTACTTAAATCCGTCAAACACTTTTGAGTTATTGCAGAGCACAGAATAAAAAAATACCTGTACAGAATTTCATTACAATGATCTATTCCACTCATTGCTATTGCAGTTTTTTTCATTGCCTTGACTGTGAATTGCTTTTAGTGTGCCTCTAGCAATAATGATTTAAAGCAACAATGTCTTTGTACTCATTTGATTTGCACCCATTTCTTTTCGTTGTCTTCTCTGCAGTCTCTCATTTGATTTGTTTGCTGAGAGCAAGACATTGCAGTGTTGTGTAAAAATTGTGAATGTCTTGAAACTGGTTTCAAATGCACTCATGCAGTCCTTTATTACGTATGCATTTCTTTTTTAGTAATTGGTTGCGTTGACGGAACTCATATTGGTTTGCAGAAACCAACTAAAAATGAGCACATGTTTTTTAATAGGAAAGGATACCACAGCTTAAACTCGCTGATAGTAAGTCTCCAATTATTTCTTTTAAAGCATTTCATAAATATATGACACCATTATATTACAGATATGTGATCATGAGTACCGCATAACTGCAATAGATTCCAAATATGGAGGTGCAGCACATGATTCCTTTGTTTGGAAACACTCAGACCAAAGAGTAGACTTGGAGCAAAGATACAACAATAACACTTTGAAGAATTCTTGGCTTTTAGGTAAAATTGTAAAATGATATTCATATAATATTAAGCTATTTTTTTTTATCTGCAACTATATAAAATTTATATAATTTTTAAGGAGATTCTGGGTACCCACTAGAACAACCTTGGTGTATCACACCATATAGAAACGCAAACGAAGGGTCTCCGAGGCTAAATTTAACGAAATGCATTCTAAAGTGCGCTGCATAGTTGAAAGAAGCATAGGTATCTTAAAAGGGCGCTGGAGAATCCTTTCTTATGGAAAAAGGGGACGATATGCTCCAGAAAAAGTTGCACTTTTTGGGAATTGTTGTGCAGCACTGCATAATGTCTGCATTAAATTTAAAATTCCATACCATATTCAGGACTCTGAAATCGGAATTGAGTCATCAGAATTTTATATTGGAGAAGAAACCAACATAACCAAAATCGGAGAGAAAATAAGAAATAATATTAAAGTTTTTTTATGTAGTACGAGTGACTAATATAAAAATTGTTATTTTTTAATTCATAAAATATTTTTTTTTATATCAGAGTTCAATGACTTAAATATAAAACAAATAAAAACAACAATTTTAAACTTCATTTTTTATTATATCCAAATAACATAGTATATTATATTTAAATCACAGTGTATAATATATATATGTATGCATATATTTCAGAAATCAGCCTTATACGTTTATTGTAGTCGTTGTTCTTGGGCTTTGGTCTAAAAATTTTTGAAAAACAAATTGTAAGTTTTGTTTTAAAAAATAAAACAAAAACTTGTATTAGATATGTTGCCTTAATGTTGACCGATATTTCGGCTTAATTTTTAAGTGTTCCTCTGGGACATATAACAATTTTTAAGAACTTAAAAGATATTTAAATATTTAAAAAATTGTTAAATGTCCCAGAGGAAGGCTTGCAAATTTAGCCGGAATATCAGACAACATTAAAGGAACATATCAAATACAAGTTTTTGTTTTATTTTCGACAGCCAAAGCGCAAAAACAAAAACTGCATATCAATTATATTGAGATCACATTAAAAAAAATTCATTAAGGCACTTAAAATCTAGGTATACAATATTAGGAATATGCATACGCAAAAAAAAAGAAGTTTAAATGTATGTATCACATTGAAAAAACTAAAACTAAAGAAATAAATTAAGAGACTTCAAAAGTTTGTACATTAAAAAAATTAAATGGTATATATGTAGGTTTTTGAGAACAAATCAGAAAAACTTAACTATTACAGAATTCAATTTACATTACATTTCAAATTCAACATCTTGTAAATCAAATTAACCATTCAACTTTTTAAAGTTAGATTTCTATTTTATCGGTCAAAACAATATTTAATAATATATTATATATAATATAATAATATATAAAATAATATATTTTATATAATTTGATATATAAAAAGTATAATTACAAAAATTTAATAAGACTGTTTATATATGAAATTATATTTCTTATCTATTGTTTTGACTGATAAAATAGTTGAAATATAACTTTAAAAAGTTGAACGGTAAATTTGACTTACAAGATGTTGAATTTTAAATGTAAGAAGTTGAATTTAAACATGGCTTCTTTTTCTTTTATCACAATTTTAATGTTTAAAAAATCTTCCTTCTCTTTGATTCTTACTAGCCTCTCCTGTAGATCTAGTAAATTATCGAATTTCTTGAACTTTTCTTCTTTAAGTTTTAACTATCTTTCTTTTAGCTTTAACTCTCTTTCTTTAAACTCCATGTATTAATTAAATTTCGCCTCCTTTACTTGTAAAATGGATTTCTGCACATTTATTAAAATGTCCATCTTCGACGAAATGTCTTTGCTCCTATCTGTGTACACTTTCAAGTTTTCTTCCAATAATTCCATTTTCGTCAACTTTTTTAGTTTTTTGCTAGTGGTCAGCGGAGTTTTCACATCATCTTCTTCAAAGTTGACATCGACCATACTTTCATCCAGATACTTCACCTCCTCACCGTCATCATTCGGAATAAACTTCCCAAAAGAAAGCACAGGCAGACCGTCCACTGCAGCTTCGAGCCCTCTTGCTTCCATCAGCAGCTCATCTGTGGCCGTCAGCACCTTTTCCTCGTAAGGTCCTCCACCTGTGCGTTTTTTTTATGCTTTATTGAATGAAAGCTTCTTTTTCACCGCATATTTTTGATCAGCATAGACCTTCATAAAAAATACCTTTTTAGATAACTTTAATTAATTTTAACGTATAGATTACTTACTTTACGCCAGGCTTTGGCATCTTTAACTGGTGGGCCGTTGGCGTTAAGCTTCCGACTCAACTGCTCCCACAGTTGGATGGCCATTGCTTTGCCTTGCACGCTGCTCGGTATTATATTTTTCGCCAAGTCTAGGTGGCTCGCCATAAACTCACCCATCTCAATTTTTTGGATCGCATTTATTTTATTTACATTTGTCCTGTAAAGAGGGCTATTTTTAGTAATGGAAAGTGTATTATAAATCATAGAATTTACTTACATTATTATATGTGCAATAAATTTGAGCCCACTCGTCTGCCTGAATCAATCGAATGCTATTTCGGTAGAACCTCATCGAACATGAGCTCGTTCACGATAGATATCATACGAAAATTCGATAATTTGTCTCGATTACAACAGCAATCGTTAAAAAACGATAACTTTCACTCGTTCCCGATAGCCGTCATACCAAATTGAATTAATAAGAAAGTAATCATTCGATCACGGATGCTGTAATTCGGCCCCTGGATTGTATTTAACGGATATAATAACACTAGTGGTCGAATTCAAAAATACTTCGCTAATACACTGAAATTTATGCATTTTTTTAAAGTTTTAAGTCTCAAGAATAATAAATAAATAAATAACTGGCCATTTCAGCCCTTGAAAGGACTTTGATCTAGCTTCTTATGATCAATTGTGTTGTGCGTGTTATTAAGTACAAACTAAATAACACAAGTCTCAAGAATATGTGGTGGAAATTTAAAGTCGATATCTCAAAAAATAACAAAGTAATAGCCTAGTAAGTGAACCGCCTTCTAGAGCGCGCAGTGCTGGCCCTTATTTTCAAACGCGTTTTTCTCGAAACCATGTTTTCAAATTCGGTAACCAAGATTTCTCGAAACTCAGTGTACCGATCGTTTTGACTTTTTTTGCAGGCTTATTTCACTCATAATAATCTCGTACTTGTCATAGGATTTTTTTTTTCGTAGCTTCGTTCATTTTTTATAGGCAAAATAATGACGAATTTTTGGTAGAAAATCGTTAATTTACGTTAATTAATATTTTGTGAAAAATCAATGTTTTCAAAATCGGCTATGACAAGTACAAGTTTTACGTATCTATTTCAATAATATTCTTAATTTTTTTGTTTCAGATGAATTTAAGAGGACCAATCTTGGTCACCGCATTTCAACTTTTTTTCATATCGCTCTACAAAAAATGCAAAACTAAACATACTCTTGAATGTGTATATTGTAAGGTATAAAAACCCTCATTTAAAAATATCCCTTAGGTTTCCTTAAAAAAATTCACAAACATGACCTTTTTCGGCCTCTGGGTATATAGTCCCCCTTAATTAAAGAGTAAAAAGATGAGTGCAAAATTTTGATAGTTGATGGAGGTTATCACTACGAATAGTTTAATAATACATTTAAAAGTAAATATTTGTTAATTTTGAGTTATGCCTGTTTTGAAGATGGAGTGCGTCTTGATCGATCTGATATTTATGGTGTGTTCATGTGGAGGTTGCCACCCGTCAAAAATGTCATGAATTTGAAGAGTAGTGGTGCCGGCAGCACCTTGAACGCCCTAGTACGTGGCTTTTTATGTGACACAGTTTTTGTTTGTGAAATAGTCGAAGCGTGTAAGTGTAAGCAATGTGGTCTTAGTAACTACACTTACAGTATGTAACAAAACTGATCACATAGTTTCATATTTGATAAGCTTTCGTTTATATTTTGCAGTCAAACCTTCTTTGAGCCATGAAACGAATTAAGAAAGCTTAAGTACCTGTCTTTGTTGTTTACACAAATTTCGTTCGGTACCATAGTCCTGTTAGTTTTTCGCAATAATAGATTTTGCAGCATCAATTACTTGATCGTTAAAAAATTTTGTGGGATATTGAAAAAAATAAAATTATTCGCTATTACATGAACTTAACACTAATTAAAAACTAAAAAATTATTGGTGAGTAAAATTGTTGTGGTATTATGGAGTTCTAATAGTTCCTCAAATAAAAAACACTTGATGGTTATCCTTAACCTAGTTTAATTTATTGACTTATAATTTTTACAAATAATTTAAGAAGATTACTTATTTCATATGCAGCAGAAATGCTGCAGGTTCTTATCGCGCGCGGTTAACAACTGAATTTATATTTTATTAATTTAGGGTAGCATGGCCCAGAGACCATGCCACCACAATACATTAAAAATGTATTGCAACGCTACGTATAGCGTTGCAAACCCACACATGGACAACACAATAAAAACTATCTTGGGAATTGTTAAAATAAACTGTAAACAATGTATTAGTTTCCAGTGGCTAACGGCACTGGTATTTATATGCTTCCAACTCGTCATCAGCGCTAATGACGAGACGGACAGTGCGATAAGGAATATGCTGACGCCGCATAAACCAGCCAACTTCACTGGCAGCGCGACCGCCTGGGTGTTGGGTAGCTAAGCCAACACACAGGCAGCGATCGCTAAGTATGCACTAGCTAAGCTTTGTTGTTGTACAACAACAACAGCAATGCAGCCAGCAATATGATCATCTACTGAGTCCGCTACTCAGTGACGCTAGTGCGATCACTGTGCTTGACGGTTTGTCGTTTATGACAAAGCGTCAGAGAGCGAGAACGTCAGTCCATTTGAGCTACAAAGTAACGGCTCCAATGCCTGCTGAAATATAATTCAGTGGCGACTTAAATATATGACGAATGTTTTACTTGGCTTACCACTTGTGTGATAAGCCAAGTAAAACTAGTCAAAGTGTGGGTAACCATGTGTGCGTTATACATATTAAATAACATAGCGACAGAGTGACGCTGGTTAGCTTGAAGAGCTGCAGAGCGTGGGATGGCGTAACCGACGGGTCCGCCACAGTATATTTAAATAGCAGCTTATATGAACTTTTAGAGGAAAATGAAAAAAATATCGGATGCCATTAAACGTATTGTGGAAGGAAAACTAAAGGAAGGCCTTTCGATTCGCATAAAAAATTGCAAAGTGCAAAAATTGTCTAAAAATTGCCAAGTGTCTGGTCTTAAGAATAGTGAAGGACGGCCTAGAAAACTTAATGACCGCGACAACACAGTGATTAAGCGCTTGGTGGTTACTGGTTCAGCAAAATCGGGAACTGACATTCAGAAGGAACTCAAAAATATTCATAACAAAGAAGTTTCCCGCATGACCGTAAACCGGCATCTGAGAAGAATCGGTTTCAAAGCCCGCCGAAAAGTCAAAAAACCATTGTTGACTTCACGTCACCGACAGATGCGTCTCAAATTTGCACAAGACCATGCAAATTGGACATATAAGCAGTGGGATAAAGTTTTTTGGACTGATGACAGCAAGATTAACATGCACGGGTCAGATGGAATTCGTTATGTGTGGAAAAAGCCATCAAAAACCATTACTGATAGAGACGTTATTCATACTCTTAAGTTTTGCGGTGGGAAAATTCTCTTCTGGGGATGCTTCAATATGTCTGGTGTTGGGTTGCTAAGCAAAATTGATGGGATTATGAATGCCGAATGTTATATAGACATCCTTGAATCTAGCTATTGCCCTTCCTTGTCGAAATTCAATCTTAATGAAAGGAATTCTATACTAATGCAGGACAGTGATCCTAAACATAAGGCAAAACAAAACAATTGGTTATTTAAAACAACAAAAAACTTAATGTGATGAATGGCCCCCTCAAAGCCCAGATCTCAACCCGATTGAGAATTGGTGGTTTATCCTTAAAAAACGGGTGTACGATTATGTGGAACCACCAAAAAACCAACATGAGCTCTTTTCTCGCTGTAAAGCGGTTTGGCTATCCATTACAGTCCAACAATGCGAAGATCTGGTCAAAAGTATGCCCCAGATAATTAATGCCGTTATTAAAGAAAAGGGCGGCTACACAAAATATTAAATATGGAAAAAAGGACCGAGCAAACAACTTGTATCATAATTGATCATATGACTTTTTAACTTTCTTGTTCAATATTTTTGTATGGACTATTCTTTGTTTTAGTTTTTTAATTTTTTAGAGTTGAGTTGACTTACAAAATATTTTTGTTACAAATAAAAATACAAGTGTTCAAACGAAAACGATATAAAAACCAATCTTTCTCTTTTGATTAAAAAATGTGATCAGTTTTGTTACATACTGTATAACTCAAGAACGGCTGGACCGATTTCGATGATTCATACCAATTCGAACTGGTCTCCGGACCAACAAGAAGAATACCCGAAAAATCACTGAAAACAAAAAATATGAAGAAAATTCATTTTCCCATACATGCTCCCAAACAAAGATCAAAAAACACTCTAGAGCATTAAGAGAAACTTATTAAACCAATCTATGCCAATGAAATGTTATTATTATTATTTTTATTATTTATTATTAATCTTCAAAATATTATTATAGAATTCAAATTCAATAGATAAAGGAGAGTGATCAACACTGGAAGGAGATATAGGAAACCCTATATCAAGTTAATACTTTTACTTATAAATACAAGATCCAAAATTTTGTTTAGTTTATTATGAAAACCATTTATCCAATAAATCCAGTTCAAGGAAACTGTCAACAACCAATAATTCCAGATCACTGTTAGCGTTCAAAGGCATATAGCCTACATCTGCATGCATTTGAGACAATATTATTTGGTTTGAATTGAAATCACCATGTATACATAAATGATGATTCTTGTTCTCATTTTGTACAAGATCCATAATGTTTTCGACATGGGCTTTATAAAAATCAAAAGCACTATTCGGCGGAATATATGAAACACACATGTATCTTTTCAGATAAGCCATGCACGGCGACACACAGTTGATCCAACAGAGAGTCTGTGTTTTTTTAAGTTAACCGATGATGATTGGTACGAAGAGCTTACTGCAATTAGTACGCCACCCCCACGCTTACATCCAGTTTTCTCAAAATCCTATCTTTACGAAAGACGCAGAAAAGATTTGGATCAAAAAATTCTTCAGCAGAAAAGTTTGAGTTCAGCCAAGTTTCAGTTATTACAAATATGTACATCGTATTCCATTTGAGCAGTAGCTAAATATATTGAATTAGATTTAGTTTGCATACCCGAAACATTTTGGTAGTATATTTTTAGATATAATAAGTTTCTATTAATAGGTTTTGGTGTTGAAATCTTGCTCTTTGAACAAATCTAAAAGAGCTAACTTTCACATCAGCAGGCCACAGCGGCTATTAATTTTTTTGACTATCCACGCGAGGGGCTTTTCTATGGTCCTCGCTGTGTAAGTATTGTTATTTTTTTTTCGTGCCCGTCAATTCCTCCATCCTCTCCGATTAGTTGTGACTGTGAGTGAAGTTGCACTGTGAGCAGAATTGTACTGAGGTAAAGGCAAAACACTTGCCTCTGTGATTTTCATGTTTGCTCTCGGTGTTGCTCTCTTTGCAGTTGTAACTAATTACCCATATACCTTTCTTAGTTTAAATTACACTGTGAGAAAATTTCGGGTAATTTTCGTATAGATTTTTGCAATGTGCGTGAACTGAGGACGAATTTTTTCTCGGTTTATGCATATTTTACTCTTAATAGGCCTCAAATAATGGCACTGAGTGAGACCGAGGTGAGCGAGGATGCAGATCCACTGGATTTTCATATACCTCGGTATCACTTACTGCCATTGTTTTCTCTGCATAGGGGCATCGCTCTTTTTATAAGAACGGACGTAGCATATCGGTGCGAGCGGAGTCTGAACGTTACCGATCCGGAGTTCTGCTCCTGTGGGTGAAGTTCAGGGTTTTCTCGCACTTGATTCACTTTTGTTATGTTTAAAGAAGTCGAAATTTAGGGAGGGAGTCCACTTTTAATAAATTGAACTCTCCGGCTTGGCTATGTCACTCGGGCCAATCAACACCAGAGGGGCAATATGTTGAGCTCTTTGCCGAATCGAACCAACTGATTCAACTAGTGAATAAGCAACTTTCATACCTAGAGTTGGTCTGCAAAGCCATAAAGTCCTAGATCTTTTTCTGACTTCACATCATGAAAAATATGATGTGACTGTCCATGCACCTCTTGGTAATTCGGAAGACTGCACCATATCCGCTGCTTTTTCATATTCTATCTATTAGAGAGCTGCATGAATGTGTTTGAAATGCGTATCAAAACATTCACTTGCTTTTCAAATCCTTACTCTCATCTTCTCTAAGGCAGTGAAACAAATTAATGAGAGCATTCATCATTTGCATCAAGAGCAAAATGAAAACAAAAGAGAATGAATACATTTGTGTGCTGTCTACCTATCAGAGCGTGCACACTTATAGAAAGTATTTGAAAATTGAGTGCAATGCAATGAGTTCATTGAATGAAATGAAAAGCTTTGAATATAATTTATATATTTCAAACTGTAATGGTTTTATTCATGTAATTGATATTGCAGTTTTCATACTGCAATTTTTAACTTATTAATTTAGTCTATACTAATATTATATTTTGAAGTGCCTTTTTTATGTTCGGAACAATCTTGAGAAAGGCCCGGCGTTTTTCATGAAATTTTTTATAATAAAAAGCTCTCGACCTGGTGAAGGTTTTAGGCCAAAAAAATTATTAAAAAGTTTATTAGAAAAGGAGATTAATGGCTTTCAAAATCCTAAGTAAAATTCACCTGCAAGCACAAACGGACATGAACGACTCATAGCGTATACAAATTGTTGTTGTTGTAGTGAAAAATAAAGCTGTGTGCGGCACATCGACACGATGCGAGTGTTCCAATATTTTACGCTCCCATCCTACAGTGAGTATTGCTTTGCTGAGAATAGCAATGTGATTTGTTTTTGTTTTGCCTACATATGCCCGAGCGTGTGTGTGCTATGGATAGCAACAGAGAATGGCAATGTATTTTGTTTTTGTTTTTTTTGTCGTACGCTATGCGTGGTGACGTGAAAAAAAGACAGAGGCAAGCAAAAACAAATATAGCCAAACATTACCATGCTGCAGTGATGTTATGTTTGGTTTGAGTTTATTTTATTTTTGTCTTATATAAAAACGACTGACGTCCGTGTGTACGCGCATAACTCAAGAAGGGGTCGTTCAATTTTTACAATTTTGAACTTGATGGATTCGTATTGGCCCAAGGAAGGACACTTTGTAGAAAAAATTTGCCACACCCTATTTTACCGCCCACAAATCAATAAAAATTTATATTTCCGACGGTTTTGGTCGTATTAGACTACAATTTGGTAATTAAGTTTGTATGCTCACTGTCGGCTAAACTGTACTAAAAATGGGTTGCCACACCCCCTTTTATTGCCCACAAATCAATAAAAATGCTATATTTACGATGGTTTCGGCGTATTAGGCTACAATTTGGGGGTTTAGTTTTTATGCTCACTGTCGGCAACTGTACTAAAACTGGGTTACCACACTCCCCTTTTGCCGCCTACAAATAAAAACTCTATATCAGAAGATTTTGCTGGTTTTATTTAATTTTTAAATTATACTAATTTATTTGGCTTGCTTGCTGTCGGAAACTGTATTAAAAATATGTTTTGCCACCCAAAAATATATGAAAATGCTATATTTCAAACGGTTTGGTCATAATTGACTAAAATTTGGAAATTGTGTTTGTCTTTCAAAACTACACCGTCATCTATTGAAAAAGTGGAAACATCGAATATTAAGTTTGGGCAAAACAACGTTTGCCGGGTCAGCTAGTTATTAATAAATACTTAATAAATTAATAATTTAATGAATTATTAAAGCGAAATATTACTACATAACGGTAACCCAACAAAAAAAAAAAAAGTGCATAAGATCAATTGACTATTACAGTTCACAAATTTAAGGCATGTTCCTTCTTGGAGCGCTCGGTATTGGAGTGAAAATCAAAATTTTATTTACAGGAAAACAGTAAGAGAAAATGGTAAAATTTTTTGGGGTTAATTAGTACACTGAAAAAATTGTTTAATATATTTTAACATGTGGCGTAGTTGGTTAAAGTGCGTGGCCGCTATGTCAACGAACCTGGAAGCCCAGGTTCGAACCCCAGCAGCGACAGAAAATTATTTGAATTAAAATAATTTTTCTGTACGGCCGCCACCTCTCTGCAGACAATGGCAAACCTCAGAGAGTAATCAAAATGCCATGTAAAACTTCTTGAGAACGAGAACATTCCGTTCATCGCCGTTCGGAGTCGGCGTTAAGCATGTAGGTCCGGTTCTCGGTCAATTGTGTACAAACTTAATAACACGCACAACACAATTGATCATGAGAAGCTAGGTCAAAGTCCTTTCAAGGGCTGAAATGGCCAGTTATTTATTTTTTTTATTTTTTTTAAATACACTAAAAAATTATTTACAAAAAATTTTTTTTTATTAATATTTAGCATTTGTTCTCGCTAGTTCTCGTTCTCAAGAAGCTTTACATGGCATTTTGATTACTCTCTGAGGTTTGCCATTGTCTGCAGAGAGGTGGCGGCCGTACAGAAAAATTATTTTAATTCAAATAATTTTCTGTCGCTGCTGGGGTTCGAACCTGGGTTTCCAAAGTTCTTTGACATAGCGGCCACGCACTTTAACCAACTACGCCACGGACGCCAGTGTATTTATTCACCCTAAAAAAAATTTTCTCGAACTCTTACTATTTTCCCGTAAAAAACTTTAAATTTTCGCTCGAATATCGAGCGCGCCAAGTAGCAACATGCCTTAAGACAATGACTTAATGATTATTTATAAACAAGAAATTAGTTTGCACTTCATTCAAATTTTCCAGGAACCAGTGTTAAATTCTTGCAATTACGAGCCCAAACCACTATTAATTCGTACAGCAAGCACTTTTATGCCAATGTAACATGTAAGGGTACATATTTTATTAAATAATATTGACAACACTATTAAATTTATACTTTTCTGAAAGTTTGTTTTATTATCTTTAATTTCATAAACAAATATGTGCATATATCATGATAAAAAGTTTTGAAAACAGAAATTAACGGAAAGTCCATTTATTTTGATAACAAAAATTTGACCACTATTAATTCGTACAGTGGAACATTTTCTAATTGCTTCATTATGTATTTCTAACGAAGACTTCAACGAACGATGACTATGCGAACGAAGTTGGATTGAAGTTGAGATATGTATTTCGAACACAGCTTATCGTTAGCTCATTTGACAAGTTATGTTTGCTACTTACACTCAAACTGTTATACACAAGCAGTATCAAACGTGGCACTGCCATATCAAACATTAGGGAAGTTTTCTGTATTTTCTTTTAAGATTTCATGCATTTTTTGTACTTTTCGTGTTGTTGGCAATGCTTTGGTTCTTGTCTGTGTTGTAGGTAAATTGTAGGTTGTGGTGTAAACTGTGTTTGCAGGTTGTTCTATTGGCTACAATTGTGCTGCCTTCGACATAAGCAGAATGAATCATGGCCTGCTTCTATTTATTACTTGGAGTTAGCCGAAAAAAATCACCGCCTTTTGCTTGGATGTTGCTATTCTTTTCTGAAATTTTTTTTCTGTTTAGATCTGCTCAAAATTTAATTGGAAGAAAAATAAAAAAAAGTTTGAATTGGCCTCTAGCTGCCTCACAAGCGCTGAAAAATATTGCTTGTTTTTTAATATTGCAATTTAAGTAATAACTATTGTATTCAATTTTGAATTAATTAATGTTTAGTACTTAAATTGCACTTATATGTTAATATATAAATAAGTTTTATCATATAGACGTATTTTTTTGTTAAAATATCGATTTTAAAATAAAATTTTCTCAACGAATACATCACAACGATAACATGAAAGCATTCGTTTGATTTTGACGTTTGAGTTCGGTGTTTCAGTGATCGTTAGAAATACATATTGCAAATATGTAACTGTACTACGGAATCATTCGCTAGCTGATCAGCTGTTTTCGTTGTTTGCTTATGTTCGATTTACAAATTCCAAAACATGAACGAACACTGTTGTGAACGAAACGATTGATCGGATAGAAATACAAAATGAAGCCATAATTTAATACTGTGTAACGCCCCCTTTGCTTTTTAAAACAGCTTCTAATCGCTTTGGCATTGTATCTATTAATTTTTTACACTCTTCAGAGGTTATAGAGTCCCAAATTTCCTGAATTTTGGCTTTTAATCCGCTAAGAGTGCGTTGTGGGTCATTTCGTAACTTCCTTTTCATGAGTGCCCACACGTTTTCGATCGGGTTAAAGTCCGGGCTAGATGATGGCCAGTCCAGAACACTAATACCATTTTCTTGTAGCCATTTTTTTGTTTTTTTGGCTGTATGGGATGATGCACCGTCTTGTTGAAATACATATTCGCCACAGTCAGCTAGCTTTGGTACTGACGGAATGAGATGTTCTTCCAATATATTAATATATTTTTCTGCATTTACTGTTCCCTTAATATAGTGAAGCTGACCGACACCCTTTGAGGACATACATCCCCACACCATAATGCTAGCTGGAAACTTTACAGTACGCTTTAAGCAGTCTTTATGATATGCCTCTGTGCTTTTCCGAATCACCCTTTTTCTGGCATCACCGACGCATACGTCAAACTTCGATTCGTCGCTAAATATAATGGTGTCCCATTGCCTTTGTACCCAAGAACGTCTTTCTTTTGCCCATAATAAACGTTTTTTCATTTGAAGTACAGTAAGTAAGGGATTTTCTTTGGCCTAAAAAATTCAAGTTTCAATAAATGTTTTTCGAATCACCAGTAGTAGAGTGTTAAACTAACTTTATAAACACCATAACCTATACCTTTCATTTGCCGACGCGTCCATTCACGTTTAATGGTTTTTCCAATTCTTTCTGACCACTCTGAAGCTATGTCTCTAATAGTGCCTCGACGATTTTTTTTAAGTATAACTTCTAAAGCTCTTTTGTCGCGAATCGTTATTTTGGAGACCCGTCCTCTGTTTGCAACGTATTGCTACAATTCTCATTTTTTTTTGTATTTTTGAACAATACTTGATACTGTTGATCTGGGAAGCTTTAATTCAACCGATATTTCGCTATAGCTTTTTCCCGATTTGACTTTGTCAATAATTAATACTCGAATTTCTTCACAAACTGGCTTACCACGTGCCATCGTTGAACAATTAATCACAAATAAAAAGAAACAACACGAAAAAAATCGTGTTATTGTTCAATTGCATTTCTTTACTCTAATAAAACGGTAAATTTTCATCATGTTTACATTTTAATTTTTAGAGTTGTTTTTAGCTGAATTCATACACTGTACGAATTAATAGTGGTCAAATTTTTGTTATCAAAATAAATGAACTTTCCGTTAATTTCTGTTTTCAAAACTTTTTATCATGATATGTGCACATATTTGTTTATGAAATTAAAGATAATAAAACAAACTTTCAGAAAAGTATAAATTTAATAGTGTGGTCAATATTATTTAATAAAATATGTACCCTTACATGTTACATTGGCTTAAAAGAGCTTGCTGTACGAATTAATAGTGGTTTGGGCTCGTATACTCGAAATATCATTTGAATTAACTTACTTCTTTCTCTGCCATTTTTACACTTCAATAAGTTATTTATTCAACACAGCAGAAACACTATAAAGTAAAGAAAGTATTCACTGCACTCACTGAACCCATGAAATTTAAGACACTTAAAGCTACACATGCTACGATTTATTCGAAAGCACAAAACATGAGAGAAAGCAAATAGAGTACAACACACTAAGAGAAGAATAGAGTGTTATAATCTTGCTCTCTTAAAACTTTTGATGTTTTATTACACAGAACTCTAGTCTGCATGAATGATTTGAATAAAATAAACTTCAGTACTGCACCCACTGAAGAGAGATGAAATGAATGAATTCATGCAGCTCTCTACTATCTATGCACTTCTACGCCTAAATCCCCGAAGAGGATCGCTTTGTTTTATGGAAAGGCAAATTGGACTGCGTTAAATAATTTTTACCGCAATTTCAATTGGAAATTATGTTTCGCTGATAGAAATGTTAATGCCGCGGCTCTTATGGTACAAGAAATATTTTATTGGGCATGCGGTCTTTCATCCCCAATAAAATGAGAAGTATTAAACCAAAAGACCACTCCTGGTTTAATGAGACTTGCAGGATTGCAGTCAGGTCCAAAGAGGAAGCCTTCCAGAATTGGCGTTCCAACAAGAATGCTGATACTAGAAGGCTTCGCACTGAGGCTAGGAATCACTGTAATGTAGTTTTAAAACGCGAAAAGTTTCTTCACGAAACTCGTATTAGAGAACAGGTTCTTCTCTGCTCCAAAGGGAGCAAAAACTTTTGGGCATTTGTTAAAAGAGTTAAACATCAGACATCTTCGACGATTCCCACTCTTTCAAAGGATGGCCAAGTCTTCAGTGACTCGGCTGATAAAGCGAATCTATTGGCTGGAATGTTTGCACAAAATCCTACAATCCCGGATAGCATTCAACCACTGCCCTCTGTAGAGGAAAAATCTTCTACGATGCAGGAGATATTTTTTCGAACGAGAGCTGTCAAAAGAGTCCTTGCAAACCTCAATATAAACAAATCTTCTGGCCCCGATGGTATACCACCAATTGTGCTAAAAATATGTGCTTCTACACTGGCACGACCTTTGCGTAACCTTTTCAATATCTCCTACAGGACAGGAATTCAGTCAGTACCTAAGAAAGGCGATGCCACGAACCCTGAGAACTACCGACCCATTGCGATATGCTCTACGCTCTCCAAAGTCATGGAGACTGTAATAAACTTTTACCTAATGAATTATCTGGAGCGCAACGAATTGCTTAGTGACCGTCAATATGGCTTCCGTAGGGCTCGCTCTACTGGCGAGCTGATGGCATTCCTCACGGAGAAATGGAACCATTGTGTTGACTTCTTCGGTGAAAGCAGGGCTGTTGCTCTGGATATTTTTAAGGCGTTTGACCGAGTGTGGTATAAAGCGCTCGTGTCAAAACTAATTGCATATGGTGTTGGTGGTAACTTTGATGGTAACTCGATCACGTGTTTTCTAAAGGACAGGTCGATTCGTGAACATGCCATCGGCGCTGGAGTACCTCAGGGTTCAGTCCTATCGCCAACTTTATTTCTGGTTTTTATCAACGACTTTCTGTCGTTGACTTACAACCCAATTCATTCGTTTGCTGACGACAGCAACATTTGTCATTCATATTCCTTCAAAAAACGCCCGAACTCTTTGGAGATTGAGAGAAAGAGGTGTGGCGGACCCGTTGGTTACGCCATCCCACGCTCTGCAGCTCTTCAAGCTAACCAGCGTCACTCTGTCGCTATGTTATTTAATATGTATAACGCACACATGGTTACCCACACTTTGACTAGTTTTACTTGGCTTATCACACAAGTGGTAAGCCAAGTAAAACATTCGTCATATATTTAAGTCGCCACTGAATTATATTTCAGCAGGCATTGGAGCCGTTACTTTGTAGCTCAAATGGACTGACGTTCTCGCTCTCTGACGCTTTGTCATAAACGACAAACCGTCAAGCACAGTGATCGCACTAGCGTCACTGAGTAGCGGACTCAGTAGATGATCATATTGCTGGCTGCATTGCTGTTGTTGTTGTACAACAACAAAGCTTAGCTAGTGCATACTTAGCGCTCGCTGCCTGTGTGTTGGCTTAGCTACCCAACTGGTTGGCTGGTTTATGCGACGTCAGCATATTCCTTATCGCACTGTCCGTCTCGTCATTAGCGCTGATGACGAGTTGGAAGCATATAAATACCAGTGCCATTAGCCACTGGAAACTAATACATTGTTTACAGTTTGTTTTAACAATGCCCAAGATAGTTTTTATTGTGTTGTCCATGTGTGGGTTTGCAACGCTATACGTAGCGTTGCAATACATTTTTAATGTATTGTGGTGGCATGGTCTCTGGGCCATGCTACCCTAAATTAATAAAATATAAATTCAGTTGTTAACCGCGCGCGATAAGAACCTGCAACATTTCTGCTGCATATGAAATAAGTAATCTTCTTAAATTATTTGTAAAAATTATAAGTCAATAAATTAAACTAGGTTAAGGATAACCATCATAAAAAAAAAATAAATAAATAACTGGCCATTTCAGCCCTTGAAAGGACTTTGACCTAGCTTCTTATGATCAATTGTGTTGTGCGTGTTATTAAGTTTGTACACAATTGACCGAGAAATGGACCTACATGCTTAACGCCGACTCCGAACGGCGATGAACGGAATGTTCTTATTCTCAAGAAGCTTTACATGGCAATTTGATTACTCTCTGAGGTTTGCCATTGTCTGCAGAGAGGTGGCGGCCGTACAGAAAAATTATTTTAATTCAAATAATTTTCTGTCGCTGCTGGGATTCGAACCTGGGTCTCCAGGTTCTTTGACATAGCGGCCACGCACTTTAACCAACTACGCCACGGACGCCACAATGATAACCATCAAGTGTTTTTTATTTGTGGAACTATTAGAACTCCATAACTGGTGACCCCGACGTGATCTGAGAAGACACGTATTTAAACATTTGTTGAACAGTAAATAATAAAATGTCGGAAACAAAGGAAGTTATTGTGAATGTAGACAACGCGTGTGAAACGGTGGAAGGCGCAGCAGGTGGTGCGGTCACCGCTCCGCTCCCAGCACCAGAGGTCCACGAGACCTCGTCAATAGCTACTCACAGAGTAGCGGTGCAGACACCAAATTTCTGGCACGATTCGCCAGATCTTTGGTTCCTCCAAATCGAGGCGTAATTCGCAAAACTGCGAATTAAGAGTCACAGCGAGCGGTTTTACACCGTTGTCGGCGCCCTTGAGAAAGGCGTCCTGCGCCAAGTGAGTGATATTGTGCGCGATCCGCCGGCCTCTGAACGCTACGACCGCATAAAAGAAAAGTTATTGCAGGTATTTAGCGCGAGCGAGCAGGAGAAGCTTCGCCAGCTTCTCTCGGAATGCGAATTGGGCGACCGCCGCCCATCGCAACTGCTAAACGAAATGCGTGATCTCGGCGGAAAAAAACCTAAGTGCGAAAATGTTAGAGAACCTGTGGACCGCGCGTTTACCTCCACAGGTGCAAGGGCTGCTACAAACAGTGAACGTGGACTTGGCCCAACGCGCAGCGCTAGCCGACAAGATAATGGAGACTGGTGCCTACCGACCAAGGCAGGTCGCGACTACCGCGGCAGCCATGGCCCAGTCACCAATAGACGAGAATTTGCGCAAACGGTTGCATCGACTCGAAGGCGCGTTATACGAGCGCGATAACCCGCGTCAACGCCAGTCGACTCAACAGACCCGTCGCGTAAACGCGAGCAGAACATTTTGCCCGCGGAGCTAGTCACCGATCACCCGCTGCAGGCATTCTTCGACCGAGATTTTGAGGACATTTACATGCCTCCCGGCAGCGGCAGAGGTAAGCACTACACTCAGCCGGCGGAACCACCAAGAGCACGCCCTCGCTCCACTGTTAATTTGCCAGACAGGACCGCGATGCAGCCGCACTTTGTGCTATACGGTCCAGCGGCACACGAAACGCAACTAATGCGACCGGGCACAACGTCATTCGCTGTCCAACCACGTCCGCCAACTCCTCCGACGCGAGCCAATCGCCATAGAGGCGGTAGAGGACAGCACCCGATGTGTTGGCATCATCGCAAATTCGGCGTAGACGCTTATACTTGTCGTCCGCCATGCTCTTTCAACCAAAAAAACTAAAGCGTAAGCCACCATTGCCAGACGACTCAGGTGGCGACATAAACATTAGTCGTCTGTATGTGACTGACGCTGCATCGAGCAGGCGGTTCCTCATCGATACGGGAGCCGATGTGTCAGTCATACCTCCGAGTGGGACCGAGCGCTACAACGCTCCCCACGAGTTTAAATTGTTTGCGGCCAATGGATCGCATATTTCAACTTACGGCACCAAGCGAATCACGCTGGTACTGGGCCTTCGTAAGAGTTTTACCTGGGACTTCATAATAGCGGATGTGAAATCCCCGCTTATCGGTGCCGATTTTTTGCAGAAATTTGGGCTGCTTGTCGACATGAAGAACAACACTTTGGTCGATCGCGAAACCAAGCAACATATATCTGGCGTGGCGGTAAAAAAGGGTAAGTCCACTGTTTTTACATTCGATATAAACGACCCTTTCGCCAAGATCCTTGCGCAATATAAAGATATTACCGTAATGCGACAGAATGTTTCGACTCCCCGATTAGGTGTGACGCATCACATTGTGACCACCGGCCCACCTACGCACGCGCGTCCGCGTCGTTTGGCCCCTGAAAAGCCTGAGGCCGCAAAAGCAGAGTTCCAATTCCTTATAGAGAATGGTATCTGCGAACCCTCTGACAGCAACTGGGCCAGTCCACTGCACATGGTGAAGAAAAAAGATGGTTCTTGGCGTCCTTGCGGAGACTATAGGGCACTCAATGAGAGAACTCTGCCGGATCGCTATCCGATCCCCTATGTGCAAGATTTCACGCACATACTGCACGGAAAAAAATTTTTTTCCACGATTGATCTGCAACGAGCATACCACCAAATCCCTGTGGAACCGGCCGATGTACCGAAAACAGCAATCACAACACCTTTCGGTTTGTACCAATTTAAGTACATGACTTTCGGTTTGAGAAACGCTGCTCAAACTTTTCAGCGGCACATCAACCAAATTCTGGCAGCCGAATCACATTACGCATTCGTATACGTAATGTCAAACTACATAGGCCAGTTTACAACCGACATTCGGCACGTTCCAGGCAAAGATAACGACGTGGCCGACGCGCTGTCTCGCATACAACAAATCGCGGCAGAGACCTGCATTGACTTCGAAGAGCTGTCAAACGAACAAGCCCGAGACATCGAGATGCAAAATTTCATAAATTCAAAGACACAAGCAAATTCTATGGTAATTGAGAAGCTAAAGGTATCCACCTCAGATTCTTTCGTTTTCTGCGATACGTCGCACGGTAAAGTACGCCCTTTAGTGCCTTTAAAATTGCGCACAGACGTCATGATGAAAATTCACGGCGCTGCTCACCCAGGTGCCAAGTCTACAATTAAGTTAATTAAAGAAAGATTTGTCTGGCCTAACATGAAGGCTGACATCAACGAGTTTGTGCGTTGCTGTATTCCTTGCCAGCGTAGCAAGTTAACTAAGCATAACAAAACGCAACTAGGCTTATACGTTAATCCGAGCGAACGTTTCGAACATATTAACATCGACCTAGTTGGCCACTCACGATTTCACGAGAAAATCGTTACTGCCTGACCATAATAGACAGGTATTCGAGATGGCCAGAGGCAATTCCGATTCCGGATATAACAGCAGAGACTGTTGCCAGAAATTTGCTATCAGGTTGGATAGCTCGTTTCGGAGTTCCAATGCAGATAACAACTGATCTTGGAAGGCAATTCGAATCTGACCTATTTCGTCAGCTTAACTCTCTGCTCGGCATCAAGCACTACAAAACCACTCCGTATCACCCGCAAGCGAACGGAATGATAGAAAGGTGGCACCGCACCTTGAAAGCAGCCATTACGTGCCATGAAAACGATAATTGGTGCGACATTTTGCCACTCATACTACTGGGTTTACGCTCTGTCATCAAAGAAGACATTGGAGCAACGCCAGCAGAAATGGTTTACGGCGAAAACCTTAAAATTCCGGGCGAATTCCTTACGCCTTCTACCAGAAAAATTGGCGAAGCAGAATTCATCATAGAGCTGCGTGAGGCAATGCAAAAAATTGCCCCGGCATCGGTCAGACACCATGACAAGCCGAAGGTATTTCTGCAGAATGAATTAAAAAACTGCACTCATGTGTTTGTGAGAATCGACAAAGTCCAGCGCCCGCTCCTGCCACGATATGACGGTCCATATGAAGTCGTTGAGAGAAGCGATAAATACTTTACCGTCAACGTCAAGGGCAAAACAGCGAAAATATCGGTTGACAGATTAAAAGCAGCATTCATGCCCGAATGCTCGACGACCCTGAGCCAAATCGGTTTCCGAAGATTGCCAAGACTTTTTCTGGCACACCGTTGGACAACGAGGGACCAGCCGGCAATAAGCCAAGCTATCGCGACACGCTGCTGTCATTTCCCGTTCCAGCTTTCGAGCCAAACACTGTTAGACCAGCCAGAAAAAAACCCTCGTCTAACCGTCGACGTCAGGTCGTGACATTTTCCGACCCATCGTTGGACACCGCGGGACTTTTAAAACCCGCGTCCAATTCTCGACGACAGGTCGTGACATTTTCCGACCCACCGATGGACCTCGCGGGACCAATATTGAGAGCATCGCAAAACGCAAGCACTGCGCCGCCTTCTCATCAATCTCCTATTCATCCCGACTTTTCATCGCCGGTCCATACGAGAAGCGGCAGAAGAATTTACAGGCCGCAGCGATTTACAGTATCGCGCCTTAAGCGCTAGGGGGGGAGTATTGTGGCGGACCCGTCGGTTACGTCACTCTGTCGCGTCACTCTGTCGCTATGTTATTTAATATGTATAACGCACACATGGTTACCCACACTTTGACTAGTTTTACTTGGCTTATCACACAAGTGGTAAGCCAAGTAAAACATTCGTCATATATTTAAGTCGCCACTGAATTATATTTCAGCAGGCATTGGAGCCGTTACTTTGTAGCTCAAATGGACTGACGTTCTCGCTCTCTGACGCTTTGTCATAAACGACAAACCGTCAAGCACAGTGATCGCACTAGCGTCACTGAGTAGCGGACTCAGTAGATGATCATATTGCTGGCTGCATTGCTGTTGTTGTTGTACAACAACAAAGCTTAGCTAGTGCATACTTAGCGATCGCTGCCTGTGTGTTGGCTTAGCTACCCAACACCCAGGCGGTCGCGCTGCCAGTGAAGTTGGCTGGTTTATGCGACGTCAGCATATTCCTTATCGCACTGTCCGTCTAGTCATTAGCGCTGATGACGAGTTGGAAGCATATAAATACCAGTGCCGTTAGCCACTGGAAACTAATACATTGTTTACAGTTTATTTTAACAATGCCCAAGATAGTTTTTATTGTGTTGTCCATGTGTGGGTTTGCAACGCTATACGTAGCGTTGCAATACATTTTTAATGTATTGTGGTGGCATGGTCTCTAGGCCATGCTACCCTAAATTAATAAAATATAAATTCAGTTGTTAACCGCGCGCGATAAGAACCTGCAGCATTTCTGCTGCATATGAAATAAGTAATCTTCTTAAATTATTTGTAAAAATTATAAGTCAATAAATTAAACTAGGTTAAGGATAACCATCAAGTGTTTTTTATTTGTGGAACTATTAGAACTCCATAACTGGTGACCCCGACGTGATCTGAGAAGACACGTATTTAAACATTTGTTGAACAGTAAATAATAAAATGTCGGAAACAAAGGAAGTTATTGTGAATGTAGACAACGCGTGTGAAACGGAGGAAGGCGCAGCAGGTGGTGCGGTCACCGCTCCGCTCCCAGCACCAGAGGTCCACGAGACCTCGTCAATAGCTACTCACAGAGTAGCGGTGCAGACTCCAAATTTCTGGCACGATTCGCCAGATCTTTAGTTCCTCCAAATCGAGGCGCAATTCGCAAAACTGCGAATTAAGAGTCACAGCGAGCGGTTTTACACCGTTGTCGGCGCCCTTGAGAAAAGCGTCCTGCGCCAAGTGAGTGATATTGTGCGCGATCCGCCGGCCTCTGAACGCTACGACCGCATAAAAGAAAAGTTATTGCAGGTATTTAGCGCGAGCGAGCAGGAGAAGCTTCGCCAGCTTCTCTCGGAATGCGAATTGGGCGACCGCCGCCCATCGCAACTGCTAAACGAAATGCGTGATCTCGGCGGAAAAAAACCTAAGTGCGAAAATGTTAGAGAACCTGTGGACCGCGCGTTTACCTCCACAGGTGCAAGGGCTGCTACAAACAGTGAACGTGGACTTGGCCCAACGCGCAGCGCTAGCCGACAAGATAATGGAGACTGGTGCCTACCGACCAAGGCAGGTCGCGACTACCGCGGCAGCCATGGCCCAGTCACCAATAGACGAGAATTTGCGCAAACGGTTGCATCGACTCGAAGGCGCGTTATACGAGCGCGATAACCCGCGTCAACGCCAGTCGACTCAACAGACCCGTCGCGTAAACGCGAGCAGAACATTTTGCCCGCGGAGCTAGTCACCGATCACCCGCTGCAGGCATTCTTCGACCGAGATTTTGAGGACATTTACATGCCTCCCGGCAGCGGCAGAGGTAAGCACTACACTCAGCCGGCGGAACCACCAAGAGCACGCCCTCGCTCCACTGTTAATTTGCCAGACAGGACCGCGATGCAGCCGCACTTTGTGCTATACGGTCCAGCGGCACACGAAACGCAACTAATGCGACCGGGCACAACGTCATTCGCTGTCCAACCACGTCCGCCAACTCCTCCGACGCGAGCCAATCGCCATAGAGGCGGTAGAGGACAGCACCCGATGTGTTGGCATCATCGCAAATTCGGCGTAGACGCTTATACTTGTCGTCCGCCATGCTCTTTCAACCAAAAAAACTAAAGCGTAAGCCACCATTGCCAGACGACTCAGGTGGCGACATAAACATTAGTCGTCTGTATGTGACTGACGCTGCATCGAGCAGGCGGTTCCTCATCGATACGGGAGCCGATGTGTCAGTCATACCTCCGAGTGGGACCGAGCGCTACAACGCTCCCCACGAGTTTAAATTGTTTGCGGCCAATGGATCGCATATTTCAACTTACGGCACCAAGCGAATCACGCTGGTACTGGGCCTTCGTAAGAGTTTTACCTGGGACTTCATAATAGCGGATGTGAAATCCCCGCTTATCGGTGCCGATTTTTTGCAGAAATTTGGGCTGCTTGTCGACATGAAGAACAACACTTTGGTCGATCGCGAAACCAAGCAACATATATCTGGCGTGGCGGTAAAAAAGGGTAAGTCCACTGTTTTTACATTCGATATAAACGACCCTTTCGCCAAGATCCTTGCGCAATATAAAGATATTACCGTAATGCGACAGAATGTTTCGACTCCCCGATTAGGTGTGACGCATCACATTGTGACCACCGGCCCACCTACGCACGCGCGTCCGCGTCGTTTGGCCCCTGAAAAGCCTGAGGCCGCAAAAGCAGAGTTCCAATTCCTTATAGAGAATGGTATCTGCGAACCCTCTGACAGCAACTGGGCCAGTCCACTGCACATGGTGAAGAAAAAAGATGGTTCTTGGCGTCCTTGCGGAGACTATAGGGCACTCAATGAGAGAACTCTGCCGGATCGCTATCCGATCCCCTATGTGCAAGATTTCACGCACATACTGCACGGAAAAAAATTTTTTTCCACGATTGATCTGCAACGAGCATACCACCAAATCCCTGTGGAACCGGCCGATGTACCGAAAACAGCAATCACAACACCTTTCGGTTTGTACCAATTTAAGTACATGACTTTCGGTTTGAGAAACGCTGCTCAAACTTTTCAGCGGCACATCAACCAAATTCTGGCAGCCGAATCACATTACGCATTCGTATACGTAATGTCAAACTACATAGGCCAGTTTACAACCGACATTCGGCACGTTCCAGGCAAAGATAACGACGTGGCCGACGCGCTGTCTCGCATACAACAAATCGCGGCAGAGACCTGCATTGACTTCGAAGAGCTGTCAAACGAACAAGCCCGAGACATCGAGATGCAAAATTTCATAAATTCAAAGACACAAGCAAATTCTATGGTAATTGAGAAGCTAAAGGTATCCACCTCAGATTCTTTCGTTTTCTGCGATACGTCGCACGGTAAAGTACGCCCTTTAGTGCCTTTAAAATTGCGCACAGACGTCATGATGAAAATTCACGGCGCTGCTCACCCAGGTGCCAAGTCTACAATTAAGTTAATTAAAGAAAGATTTGTCTGGCCTAACATGAAGGCTGACATCAACGAGTTTGTGCGTTGCTGTATTCCTTGCCAGCGTAGCAAGTTAACTAAGCATAACAAAACGCAACTAGGCTTATACGTTAATCCGAGCGAACGTTTCGAACATATTAACATCGACCTAGTTGGCCACTCACGATTTCACGAGAAAATCGTTACTGCCTGACCATAATAGACAGGTATTCGAGATGGCCAGAGGCAATTCCGATTCCGGATATAACAGCAGAGACTGTTGCCAGAAATTTGCTATCAGGTTGGATAGCTCGTTTCGGAGTTCCAATGCAGATAACAACTGATCTTGGAAGGCAATTCGAATCTGACCTATTTCGTCAGCTTAACTCTCTGCTCGGCATCAAGCACTACAAAACCACTCCGTATCACCCGCAAGCGAACGGAATGATAGAAAGGTGGCACCGCACCTTGAAAGCAGCCATTACGTGCCATGAAAACGATAATTGGTGCGACATTTTGCCACTCATACTACTGGGTTTACGCTCTGTCATCAAAGAAGACATTGGAGCAACGCCAGCAGAAATGGTTTACGGCGAAAACCTTAAAATTCCGGGCGAATTCCTTACGCCTTCTACCAGAAAAATTGGCGAAGCAGAATTCATCATAGAGCTGCGTGAGGCAATGCAAAAAATTGCCCCGGCATCGGTCAGACACCATGACAAGCCGAAGGTATTTCTGCAGAATGAATTAAAAAACTGCACTCATGTGTTTGTGAGAATCGACAAAGTCCAGCGCCCGCTCCTGCCACGATATGACGGTCCATATGAAGTCGTTGAGAGAAGCGATAAATACTTTACCGTCAACGTCAAGGGCAAAACAGCGAAAATATCGGTTGACAGATTAAAAGCAGCATTCATGCCCGAATGCTCGACGACCCTGAGCCAAATCGGTTTCCGAAGATTGCCAAGACTTTTTCTGGCACACCGTTGGACAACGAGGGACCAGCCGGCAATAAGCCAAGCTATCGCGACACGCTGCTGTCATTTCCCGTTCCAGCTTTCGAGCCAAACACTGTTAGACCAGCCAGAAAAAAACCCTCGTCTAACCGTCGACGTCAGGTCGTGACATTTTCCGACCCATCGTTGGACACCGCGGGACTTTTAAAACCCGCGTCCAATTCTCGACGACAGGTCGTGACATTTTCCGACCCACCGATGGACCTCGCGGGACCAATATTGAGAGCATCGCAAAACGCAAGCACTGCGCCGCCTTCTCATCAATCTCCTATTCATCCCGACTTTTCATCGCCGGTCCATACGAGAAGCGGCAGAAGAATTTACAGGCCGCAGCGATTTACAGTATCGCGCCTTAAGCGCTAGGGGGGGAGTATTGTGGCGGACCCGTCGGTTACGTCACTCTGTCGCGTCACTCTGTCGCTATGTTATTTAATATGTATAACGCACACATGGTTACCCACACTTTGACTAGTTTTACTTGGCTTATCACACAAGTGGTAAGCCAAGTAAAACATTCGTCATATATTTAAGTCGCCACTGAATTATATTTCAGCAGGCATTGGAGCCGTTACTTTGTAGCTCAAATGGACTGACGTTCTCGCTCTCTGACGCTTTGTCATAAACGACAAACCGTCAAGCACAGTGATCGCACTAGCGTCACTGAGTAGCGGACTCAGTAGATGATCATATTGCTGGCTGCATTGCTGTTGTTGTTGTACAACAACAAAGCTTAGCTAGTGCATACTTAGCGATCGCTGCCTGTGTGTTGGCTTAGCTACCCAACACCCAGGCGGTCGCGCTGCCAGTGAAGTTGGCTGGTTTATGCGACGTCAGCATATTCCTTATCGCACTGTCCGTCTAGTCATTAGCGCTGATGACGAGTTGGAAGCATATAAATACCAGTGCCGTTAGCCACTGGAAACTAATACATTGTTTACAGTTTATTTTAACAATGCCCAAGATAGTTTTTATTGTGTTGTCCATGTGTGGGTTTGCAACGCTATACGTAGCGTTGCAATACATTTTTAATGTATTGTGGTGGCATGGTCTCTAGGCCATGCTACCCTAAATTAATAAAATATAAATTCAGTTGTTAACCGCGCGCGATAAGAACCTGCAGCATTTCTGCTGCATATGAAATAAGTAATCTTCTTAAATTATTTGTAAAAATTATAAGTCAATAAATTAAACTAGGTTAAGGATAACCATCAAGTGTTTTTTATTTGTGGAACTATTAGAACTCCATAACTGGTGACCCCGACGTGATCTGAGAAGACACGTATTTAAACATTTGTTGAACAGTAAATAATAAAATGTCGGAAACAAAGGAAGTTATTGTGAATGTAGACAACGCGTGTGAAACGGAGGAAGGCGCAGCAGGTGGTGCGGTCACCGCTCCGCTCCCAGCACCAGAGGTCCACGAGACCTCGTCAATAGCTACTCACAGAGTAGCGGTGCAGACTCCAAATTTCTGGCACGATTCGCCAGATCTTTAGTTCCTCCAAATCGAGGCGCAATTCGCAAAACTGCGAATTAAGAGTCACAGCGAGCGGTTTTACACCGTTGTCGGCGCCCTTGAGAAAAGCGTCCTGCGCCAAGTGAGTGATATTGTGCGCGATCCGCCGGCCTCTGAACGCTACGACCGCATAAAAGAAAAGTTATTGCAGGTATTTAGCGCGAGCGAGCAGGAGAAGCTTCGCCAGCTTCTCTCGGAATGCGAATTGGGCGACCGCCGCCCATCGCAACTGCTAAACGAGATGCGTGATCTCGGCGGAAAAAACCTAAGTGAGAAAATGTTAGAGAACCTGTGGACCGCGCGTTTACCTCCACAGGTGCAAGGGCTGCTACAAACAGTGAACGTGGACTTGGCCCAACGCGCAGCGCTAGCCGACAAGATAATGGAGACTGGTGCCTACCGACCGAGGCAGGTCGCGACTACCGCGGCAGCCATGGCCCAGTCACCAATAGACGAGAATTTGCGCAAACGGTTGCATCGACTCGAAGACGCGTTATACGAGCGCGATAACCCGCGTCAACGCCAGTCGACTCAACAGACCCGTCGCGTAAACGCGAGCAGAACATTTTGCCCGCGGAGCTAGTCACCGATCACCCGCTGCAGGCATTCTTCGACCGAGATTTTGAGGACTTTTACATGCCTCCCGGCAGCGGCAGAGGTAAGCGCTACACTTAGCCGGCGGAACCACCAAGAGCACGCCCTCGCTCCACTGTTAATTTGCCAGACAGGACCGCGATGCAGCCGCACTTTGTGCTATACGGTCCAGCGGCACACGAAACGCAACTAATGCGACCGGGCACAACGTCATTCGCTGTCCAACCACGTCCGCCAACTCCTCCGACGCGAGCCAATCGCCATAGAGGCGGTAGAGGACAGCACCCGATGTGTTGGCATCATCGCAAATTCGGCGTAGACGCTTATACTTGTCGTCCGCCATGCTCTTTCAACCAAAAAAACTAAAGCGTAAGCCACCATTGCCAGACGACTCAGGTGGCGACATAAACATTAGTCGTCTGTATGTGACTGACGCTGCATCGAGCAGGCGGTTCCTCATCGATACGGGAGCCGATGTGTCAGTCATACCTCCGAGTGGGACCGAGCGCTACAACGCTCCCCACGAGTTTAAATTGTTTGCGGCCAATGGATCGCATATTTCAACTTACGGCACCAAGCGAATCACGCTGGTCCTGGGCCTTCGTAAGAGTTTTACCTGGGACTTCATAATAGCGGATGTGAAATCCCCGCTTATCGGTGCCGATTTTTTGCAGAAATTTGGGCTGCTTGTCGACATGAAGAACAACACTTTGGTCGATCGCGAAACCAAGCAACATATATCTGGCGTGGCGGTAAAAAAGGGTAAGTCCACTGTTTTTACATTCGATATAAACGACCCTTTCGCCAAGATCCTTGCGCAATATAAAGATATTACCGTAATGCGACAGAATGTTTCGACTCCCCGATTAGGTGTGACGCATCACATTGTGACCACCGGCCCACCTACGCACGCGCGTCCGTGTCGTTTGGCCCCTGAAAAGCTTGAGGCCGCAAAAGCAGAGTTCCAATTCCTTATAGAGAATGGTATCTGCGAACCCTCTGACAGCAACTGGGCCAGTCCACTGCACATGGTGAAGAAAAAAGATGGTTCTTGGCGTCCTTGCGGAGACTATAGGGCACTCAATGAGAGAACTCTGCCGGATCGCTATCCGATCCCCTATGTGCAAGATTTCACGCACATACTGCACGGAAAAAAAAAATTTTCCACGATTGATCTGCAACGAGCATACCACCAAATCCCTGTGGAACCGGCCGATGTACCGAAAACAGCAATCACAACACCTTTCGGTTTGTACCAATTTAAGTACATGACTTTCGGTTTGAGAAACGCTGCTCAAACTTTTCAGCGGCACATCAACCAAATTCTGGCAGCCGAATCACATTACGCATTCGTATACGTAATGTCAAACTACTTAGGATGAATTTCATTTAAAAATGTAGATAAAATTGAAATTTTGAACCCGACCACCTCAGATATCGATGAAATTTTGTTCATAGCTAAATTTGATCAATACAAAAAAACCCTCATTTTTAGAAATGACTGTTTTGCGATTTTTTGGGCGTGGCACAGTGGGAAAGTTTTCGAAAAAACGCGAAAATGGTCGAAAAGAGCTCCATTTAAACTGCAATAACTCAGAATCGACTGAACCGATTTCTATGATCTTGGTATGATTAAAAAGATATTTTAACAGGCTTTATGACACGTTTAAAAAATAAAAAAAATTACACTGTAAAAAATTTTATAACAAAAAGAAAATTTCACCTAACGAAAAAACCAAAAAGATCAAGGGTTTTTTTACAGTGTATTACTTTTTTAGAAAGGTTTATTCTTCACCTATAACATATCAAAAAATAAAAATGGGTTCTTTTTTAGTTTTTTTTATATAATTTTTTAAGTAGTGGCACTTCTAGTAATTGCCCATATATTTTTATATTGAAGCCACGAAAAATAGCCAAACATCTGTTATATTACTGAGAAGTGTTCAAATTTCAGTTATATTCAAAATATACTTATAATGTGCAAAGATTATTGATATAATATGCATAAAAGACAATTATGTATGTATACAGGTAAAAAAAATAAACATTGTCCCAGAAAAATTATGAATATGTTTTAACCCCAAAAAGTTCTTGCGGCCGTACCAGCCCAAACCAATAAGTATACAGGTAAGCGCATAAAATGCTTACTGTAACTGTGTTTCCAGGATTAGCAAAATAAAAACACTGCAGGTACCCCTAATTAAAGAATTGATTTTAAAATTGCCTTCAATATTTCTATATAAATTGTAGTGTCATAGCACAGCCCGCCCACGGTACAATAAATATTTCATTTCTGCACTGGGCCAAATGATTCATATTACATCGCGACTGGCGCAAGTAATGTTGCTGCATTAAAATTGCAAGCGCAGCAATAGTAATTATTTGAAGTGTAAGAATGAAAGAAAACAAAGAATTTGTAAATGTAAAGAAATTGCTCAATATATTAATTAATTGGTTTTGGCTACTTTTAATTTCAATGTATGTGAAAATATGGGGAGGAGTTTTGGCTGCAGTATAGAAGAAAAATACTGGTATTTTTAATTTATATAGATCTGAAGAATTGAATAAAGAGTTAGTCTTGTGCTAAGTCCAAAAGTCTAAAAACAAACAAAAACAAAATCTCTTTCCTTTTTCATAAGTACGGCGTAAAGCCATCAATAGGTTCAGCCGTTACAGTGGCATTCTAAAAATAGATACAGCATGTAGAAATATACCACATGGCGATCCTGCAAACCGATCCTGCACATTGTTTTGATCCTGCAAACCGATCCTCCACATTTTTTGATCCTGCAACATCTGATCGAGCCAAAATTTCAACCTGCTCAACACAGCCCTAGCGATTCAGCTTTTTGATCCTGTGATCCTGTGATTTTTTTTTTCTCAAGCCTACAACATCAATGTCAGAGGACGATTTCAACGCGCTATTTGAGAGAGCAGCAGCAAACGCAAGGAAATTCGAAGAAGAATACGTGCCACAAGCATTGGCAGAACAACATGAAACAGCTGTGTATATTCCAACACCTAAGACAGCGGGACCACAACCTATAAGCATTGAAAAATACAAAGAACGACAACAACGGCGGAAGGGAAGTAACACCACACAAGAAACAATCGACAAAACACGAAAAAGAGTTAGAGGTGGTAAGCGAGTAATCGCACGACAACGGGTAGCAGAAATTTACAACATCCTACCACTGGTTAACGATCTGGCCCAAAAGCAGCGTTTACTACAACAAATAGAGTTGGAAAAACTCAACTACGGTCCGAGCAACAGACACCAAAATGGTTTGGTTCGGCACCAAAGAGGTAATCAACAACAACAATAATAACAGCAGCAGCAGCAACAGCGGTGAAAGTGGATTTTTAAACATAGTAGGAATCATTAGTGTTATTTTCATGATTATTACTATATTGTATATAATAAATAGATATTATAAGAACTATGTACGCAAACAGATGTTGCGCAATATAAACAATTCAGTCTAAAATAAAAACAATTTAATGAAAAATTTATAAAATTTTTAAGCCGGATACAAAATCAAAATAATGATTAAAAATTTGCTAGAAAACATTAAGATATTGAGTATAGTAATTGTAAAATTTTGATAAAATATTACTATGCCAAAATCAGCAACAAATTGTTTTTACCAAGGGTGTTTCGGCATTCTATTTGAAAAATATTGTGCCAATTGCAAAGAAAAGATTATAGATATAGGTAAGGTAAGGTATTTAGCATATGAAAAGGAAAGTTTTCATTATAGATGTTTCAGATGTGAAATTTGTAAGAAAAAAATTGGGAAAAATATGTTTGAAAAACGTAACTCTAAATATATCTGCAACAAATGTTTGTGAAATAATATCAAACTTGAATGGAATTAGATACAGTTCAAAAACTTTTAGCAAACTTGCGTAAGGCTCCAAATAGAAAATATTCATTGACATTTATAGAGAAAACTAAAAAGCATTTAGCAGTACTTAGAGAAACACTAGTAAAAAATACGACTAGCAAAAGTGAGACAGAAACATTTGATAAGATAGTGAGCACAATAGACCAGTTTTTGAAGCCTAGACAAGGAAGTGAAAGTTCAGGAACAGAAATAGAAGAGGAAAATAGTTACTCAAACAACATGTCAGCTTTCAATCTAGAAACAGCCCTTAAGGCCATACCAATATTCAACGGACAACATAAAGAACTGGAACCATTTTTGAAAATCATAGAATTATTACACAGATCTTACACAGCTGACGCAAGAATAAGCCTAATAGAATTTGTGACTAGTGTAAAGCTTAATGCGGCAGTTCGAACAGCTTTAGGTCCTGATGTAACAACACTCGAAGAACTCAAGAAACGGTTACAAGAAAGATACAAGAGCAATTTTACAATCGCTCAGGTACACACACAATTAGCATTAACAACTCAAAAGAATAACACAGTAATAAATTTTAAAGACAAGATTTTAAATTTAGTATCAGAACTTAATAGGTTACAAATAAATGAACTAGGCAACACTGCAACGAGCGAGCAAAAGGCAGTAGTAGGAAAAATGAATGAAAAATATGCTCTGACAATTTTCAAAAACGGTTTAGAGAATAGTTTGAAAACCACATTATTTGCAGCTCAGCCTAAGGATTTCAACACAGCCGTGGATATTGCACAGGAAATCGAACGAGACACTCAAAACAGTAGCTCGCACATTTTTAGCTACCGTGTACACCACAACAGACAACAACATCGACAGTTCAACAACTATAATAACAGAAACAACCCTCAGAATATAAATAGATATAATAACACTAGAGGCAATAACACTTTCAAATACAATACATATCAACGAAATAACCACACTGACTACAGCAATAACAGAAATGTTGTACATGACAACAATAATTACAACAAAAGGCATTCGTCATATAACAACAGCAATAGAAGAAGATATGCTAATAACAACAATAGAAATAACAATCAGAGGAACTCCAATCAAGGAAGTAACCGACACTATATGCGTGTAATAAGCCACCAGGGAAACATTGATGGCCCGGAGGAAGATTTCCAAGCACCTCCGGAAGGCCAACAATAAATAAAAAGAAAATTTGCCTAATATCAGAGAATCTCACCAATTACGTAACACTAAGATGCGCACAAACAAATCGTGCTTTAACATTTCTATTAGACACGGGAGCAGACATTTCGATATGCAAAGAAATAAACGCAAATTTTGAAATAAATTTTGATAACAAATGCAAACTAACAGGCATTACTAAAGATGAAATATACTCTTTAGGCGTTACAAAATTAACATTATGCCTAGGAGATAACCGTGCTAACAATGATTTTCACGTAGTGGATAACGATTTTCCCATCACTACAGACGGAATTCTAGGTAGAGATTTCTTTGTAAAATACACATGTAAGATAGACTATGAAACATTCACTATTACGATTCCTATAGCCGAAACGGATTACGTAGTACCTATCTCAACAAGACTACCAAAGCAAGAATATTACACAATACCACCCAGAACGGAAATGATCTTTCCGATAAACCTTGAAATAACGGAAGACTGTGTCATTTTGAATCAAGAACTCGTAGAAGGCGTATTTTTATCTAACTCCTTAGCATCTACCAAAGGTATCTGCCACATCAAGGTTATCAACGTAAACGATAAAGAAGTAATTTTGAATGAAGTTAAGCCAAAAACAGAAAAACTAACAGAATACACAATCTTGACAACAAAAAAATGAACACAATGAAGAAATAAACGAACAACGTTTTAAGAAGTTAATGATAGAATTGAAATTAGACAACAGTACCGAGACCGAATTAAAAGACATTGTTCAAGCAGAACATATTTCGGCCGCTGCTGTTTAGCCAGCTAAACGCAGAACGTCGACATCAACACGCGCAAGCTCAAATTTCGCTTGCACTCAATATGCGCGCTTTCAGTGCAAGGCCAAGCAATGCCTTGGAATGCAGGTGCAAGCGCTGGGAAAATAATTTCACGAAATATGCTTCTTCATCAATAACCATTCAAATAAAATAAATCAAAATAAACTTATTGTGAGAAATATTTTTATATACTCACACATGTAACTTCACCTTATGTATAGAATATTTTTAAGTTACTCATACATATCCATTAAGTTCAATTTATGTAAATATATTTGATATAAATAGGAGCAATTAGCTCATTAGTTTTTAAGATTTGTCAAATAAAGACCTTAAGCTTCCCCCACCAGTGGTAAGAAGCTAAAAAGAAAAATCTTCGTTTTACTAAAAGAAGTAATTCAACATTGGTGACCCCGACAAAAGTCAAATCTTTTTTACAATCAGTAAAAACATAAGGCGTTGATGAGGCCATAACATAATCACAAATCCTTTTTTCAAAATCAGTGAAAACATAAGGCGTTGATTAGGCCATAACATAATCACAAATCCTTTTTTCAAAATCAGTGAAAACATAAGGCGTTGATTAGGCCATAACATAATCACAAATCCTTTTTTCAAAATCAGTGAAAACATAAGGCGTTGATTAGGCCATAACATAATCACAAATCCTTTTTTCAAAATCAGTGAAAACATAAGGCGTTGATTAGGCCATAACATAATCACAAAACCTTTTTTCAAAATCAGTGAAAACTTAAGGCGTTGACTAGGCCACAACATAGTCAAAAAATTGTTTTTGATACAATCAGTGTCAAATAAGACGTTGACTGGGCCATAAGAAAGTCAAAGTGTAAAAATAAGTGCACAAATATATAAAAATTGTTCCGCAACTTCAACTTGAACTTCAAACATGAGCATAACAGAGCTTGTAAATAACCAATCTGATATTGGCAAGGAGATTGAGCGGCAATACGACAACTTCAAAAAAGCAAACAAGCTAAGGAAGGAGAAACCTTCTTATGGCAAGGGGTGTTACAATGCCCTTTCAGAACTATGGGATGAGTTCGAAGAGAACCACAAAACATTGGAAAGAATCATCCCAGAAGAGAAGCGCAAGGACCACACCTATTTCTCTAACAATTTTTTTACACAAGTCAAAATTGTTAGAGATAAATACCTCACAAAAATGCAAGAAATTTACAAAGTGCCGGCAGAAAAATTAGAGGTTATTGATGACAAACCGGAACTAACAAAAGTTCCGGGCTTAGTTCGCCTTCAAAAAATTGCAGTAAAACAATTAAAGTTAACACTGGAAAAAATTAACGCCGCATTGCTAGAAGCACCAACAGAAGATTTTGCCAGAGTAATGCTGGAAGTTATAGCCACACAATGGGCAGCCTTTTCCAAACGCCATGATACCATTTGCTTGGATGCCGATGACAACGAGTTAGAAGCCTACAATTTCGACACATTCATCGAATTAGAAGACTCCATTCAAAAGGCAACAATTGACTTACATCATGTTATTAGAGAAAACACCCAAAACTACAAAAGCATAAACGCAGGGGCCCAAGGCGTAAATCTCCCAAAAATAGAGATACCCAAATTCGGTGGCTCATATATTGAATGGCAGTCTTTTCATGATCTATTTTGTCAAATGATTCATGAAACAAGTCTTGGGAATGTTCAAAAATTGTGGTACTTAAAAGGCGCACTTACTGGCGAAGCAGCAAAAATGATTTCACACATATCCTTGTCTAGTGATAACTATATTTTGGCCTGGAACACCATAAAGGCTAGATATTCAAACCATCGCTTGATCATGACTGGATTCCTAGATAAGCTGTTCAACCTGCCAACCATTCGTGATGACTCTTCGGCTGACCTTAGATCTCTTTATGACAACACTAATAAATATCTTCTGAGCATTGAAGCTATGAAAATAGATATTAAGGGCTGGGATCCTCTTCTAGTTTACATGATAATCAAAAAACTAGACAAAACAACTCATTCATTGTTCGAGCAGTCTCTTGCAAATCCACGAGAGTTTCCTAAGCTAAAAAATCTTCTCAAATTTATTGAAAAAAGGTCTCAGGCGTTAGAACTCTTAACCAATAAACCGATTTCAGAAGGCAAGAAAAGAGTAACATCATTAATGACAAAGGGTTCTTGTCCCTTGTGCAACAAAGCCCATGCCTTATATGCATGTGAAAGGCTTTTAAAGATGTCACCAAAAACTAGATTCATCGAGGTCAAAAAATTAAGACTATGTATAAATTGTCTTAAATCAGATCACACATCCGTGGTCGAATGCAGTTCGAGAGGGTGCACTCAATGCGGCAAAAAACACAACACGTTGTTGCATTTCGAGCAAAATAGCAAGAACGAAGCAGCAACAACCAATTCGAGACTTCCAAAATCAATGCTGGCATCAACATCGGAGCTACAAGAACACCAAATTGCAACTGCTATTGCACATTCAAACAATGCATCGTTAGCAGCATCATCAAGAGGCTCATACGTCTTCCTGGCAACAACAATAGTCAAGGTCAAAAACAGCAGTGGCAACTTCATCAACTGTAAGGCAATCCTGGATTCCGGAAGCCAGTTAAACCTTATTACAACACGTTTAGCCAACAAGCTTGCGCTTGAAACAACAAAACACTCTCTCAATATAACCGGCATTGGAAACAACACATCAAGCTCAGGAAAACGCACTAATTTTGTCATCGCATCAACTAATTCTGGTTTCACTGCAAATATTGAAGGTTACGTTATTGACCAAATAACCAACAATCAACCAAGCAGTAGCATCGACATAAGCAAATGGAACATTCCGAAAAATATCAAATTAGCAGATCCGACGTTCCATCAATCTTCGAAAATAGATCTTCTAATCGGAGCTGAACTTTATTCGTCGTTAATGTCAATTGGTCAAATAAAAATTAACAAAAATTTGCCCACGTTACAAAATACTGTATTTGGTTGGGTAATAATTGGTAAAACTACTGCAAGGGATCCTGATCAAGCTTTCTGCGGCATTGGACGTGAGGACGACGATCTAAATGAACAAGTTTCCCGTTTTTGGGAAATGGAAGAAGTCCAAACTGAAACGAAACTTTTAACGGAAGAGGAAGAAACTTGTGAACAAATCTTCAAAAACACTACAACTCGTGATTACGACGGGCGCTACGTGGTTCAGTTGCCATTAAAATTGGATCCAATAACACTTGGAAATTCAGGCAGCATGGCCATTCAGCGCTTTAGGTCATTGGAAGCTCGATTCAAAAAAAGTCCAGAGTTAAAAGAAGCATATGCAGCGTTCATCAACGAGTATGAAAATCTTGGACACATGGAAGAGATTGAATATAAGGACATAAAAAAAAGACAATACTTTCTCCCTCATCATTGTGTACTCAAGCCTGA
Source organism: Pherbina coryleti (assembly GCA_943735915.1). Taxonomy (NCBI): domain Eukaryota; kingdom Metazoa; phylum Arthropoda; class Insecta; order Diptera; family Sciomyzidae; genus Pherbina; species Pherbina coryleti. Next base: position 113,671,073 of record OX030948.1, on the reverse strand, counting down.
CAGTTCAACTACAAAATTGAGGGTCGTATTTGATGCATCAGCAAAAACATCAAATAACATCTCTCTAAACGATATTCTACTTGGAGGACCTGCCATTCAAGATGAACTGTTTTCAATTCTACTACGATGCAGGCAACATCCATACGCAATGACCGCGGACATTGCAAAAATGTACAGGCAATTTCTGGTTACTGAAAATGACTCTCATCTACAAATAATTATTTGGAGAGAGTCCGAAGGGCATCCATTCAAGTTTTATCGGCTCAAAACTGTTACATATGGCACCAAGAGCGCCGCATATTTAGCAACCAGATGCCTCAAGCAATTAGCAGAAGACGAATGTGCAACTTTTCCATTGGCTGCTGCAGTAACTCTTAAGGATTTTTACGTTGATGACTTCATGAGCTCCTTTAAAACCTTAAATGAAGCACTGAATACACAAACCGAATTAACACAAATGATGCAACGAGGAGGATTGCAGCTTCGGAAGTGGTGCTCGAATCACAAGGCGCTACTACAAAATATAAAACCAGACGAGCGCGGAATTAATCTTAATATTCCAACAGACAATGGGCAGTTCACTAAAACTCTTGGATTAATTTGGCATCCACAATCGGACATATTCTTCATAAAATCAACATGGCCTCCACCAAAAAGGTTCACAAAACGTTCAGTTTTAGCAGACATTTCACAGCTCTTCGACCCGCTTGGTTTTGTAAATCCAGTGATTGTGGTGGGAAAAATATTCCTACAAGAACTTTGGGACATGAAACTGGATTGGGATGCAGCTCTACCCCAAGAAGCTTATTCAAGATGGCTCGAGTTCAGGAACCAACTTCCCAAGCTGGCCAAATTAAGTTTACCAAGACAAGTGCTCGTGTCTGATGCCGTTTTAGTACAACTGCACGGATTCTCAGACGCTAGTGAAAAGGCTTATGGAGCCTGCATCTACTTGAGGTCTGAGGATTGTGAAGGAAAAATTGCATCACATTTACTATGCGCAAAGTCTAGAGTAGCCCCAAGGAAAAATCTGTCTATAGCCAGATTAGAGCTTTGTGCAGCAAAGCTTCTCGTACAACTTATCAAAAAGGTTCAAAGGGCATTAACAATCACAATCGATGAAATTGTTTGTTGGACAGATTCGACCATAGTCTTATCATGGATTGCATCGCCATCCTCCAACATGAATACCTTCGTGGCAAATAGAGTAGCAAGCATTCAACGCTCTACAACAGCAAGACAATGGAAACACATAGCTGGAGACAACAATCCAGCTGACGTACTTTCCAGAGGACTTCTTCCAGAACAAATTTTGAAGTCCCATTTATGGTTTTATGGACCCACATTCTTTGAGTCTAATGAAAGAGATTGGCCCATTCAACCAGCTATCGTCCAAAACTGGTCTGAAGAACGAAGAAGGCAGAAAACAATACTGACAACCACAGAAAATCATGCAACCATTGAACGAATTAACTCTCACAATAAATTCAGACGTTTACAACGAGTTGTCGCCTTCATGCAGAGGTTCATCAGCAATTGCCGGAAGAAAAAACAGAATAGGATCACATCCAAACATCCAACTACCGAAGAACTCGAAGATGCATTAGCAATAATTGTCAAATATATTCAACGACAAGCTTTTCCATCAGAATTGAATAATCTCAGCAAGGGCAAGGCAGTTACAAATACTAGTCCATTAGCATCATTCACCCCGTACATCAAAGATGGAATAATAAGAGTAGGTGGAAGATTGCAAATGTCAAGACTTCCATTTAACGCACAGCATCAAATCTTACTTCCTCACTCAAATGCTATCGTAGCCTTACTCGCCAAACAATATCATGAGGACAGACTACACATAGGTCAAATGGCCTTATTAGCAGCATTAAGGGAAAAATTTTGGATATTGAGAGCAAATGAAGTAACAAAATCAGTTTGCAAAAATTGTCGAAGATGTTTCATGGCACGACCCTCTGGAATCTCTCAACTCATGGGAAATTTACCTGCAGAACGGGTGCAGCCATCAAAACCATTTGCAAATGTAGGAATTGACTACTGTGGACCATTCCAAATACACTACAGTATTCGGGGAAAGCGTCCCACAAAGGCCTACATTGCGGTGTTCATTTGCCTATCAACAAAATGCATTCACTTGGAAATAGTCTCCGATCTCACTACAGCTGCCTTCATCAACGCTCTTAAAAGATTTTCTGCTCGCAGAGGCCTTCCAGCAAAAATATTTAGCGACAATGCCACAAATTTTAAGGGAGCGCAATCATGTTTGCAAGAATTGCATGTTCTACTCAAGGACGATAACAACGAAATTGAGAAGTACGCGACGGAAAGGTCTATTAAATGGATCAACATCCCAGCACGCTCACCTCACGTTGGAGGACTGTGGGAAGCAGCGGTAAAGTCACTCAAATACCACCTCAAGAGAGCAGTCGACGCCAACAATTTAACATACGAACAATTGCTAACAGTAGTAGTGGAAATTGAAGGCATTTTAAATTCGAGGCCTTTAACACCAATGTCTTCCAGTCCGGATGATCTAAGAGCGCTCTCTCCAAATAGCTTCCTCGGACTTGAACCAGCAACTGGATATACATCTCGACCTCCTGGTGAAGGTTTGCTCTCACAATGGAAAAACCTAAATAAAATAATTCAAGAGTTTTGGGAGCGATGGTCCAAGGAATATCTTCAAACCTTACAAGCAAGGACTAAATGGACGAAAAAATCAGGAAATATCTCTGAGGGAACATTGGTACTGCTAAAGGATAACTTACCTCCTCGGCAATGGCAAATGGGGAGAGTTGTCAAAACCAACGTGGGAAGCGACGGTTTGGTACGATCCGTAGATCTTAAGGTTAGATCCGGTACCACCAGCAGATCAATTCATCAAATCTGTCCACTGCCGGAAGATTGCCAACCAATTACTCCACCTGATTTACCAATCTCATCATCCAACGGAAAGAAACTATCGCAGACACCACGACAACCAGTTGCACTATGCACAACGCATCAGCCGGTCCAGTCACCCAAACAGCCAAAAACACGCAAACGCTCATCAAACAGGACTCAAAATTCCCAAGGCGCGAAAAAGACGAGAACTATCAGGCAGCGGGATCATCAACCTTGCTCCAGGATGTATCATCCGCCACCGGACAATGACGATCAAGGCACCAAGCAACCTTGAAACTTCTTCAAACAAGACCATCACCATATCCAGCAATTTAACGGCAATGATGTCGAAGCAACCACAAATACAGCCTCACAACATCTCACCTCACTCTTTATCAGAATTCGATACACAAAACATCAGGGAAAATAAAATTTTATTGAATATGGGCCCCCTCGACACCCTTAGGAGGGGGGAAGATGTTCAAGCAGAACATATTTCGGCCGCTGCTGTTTAGCCAGCTAAACGCAGAACGTCGACATCAACACGCGCAAGCTCAAATTTCGCTTGCACTCAATATGCGCGCTTTCAGTGCAAGGCCAAGCAATGCCTTGGAATGCAGGTGCAAGAGCTGGGAAAATAATTTCACGAAATATGCTTCTTCATCAATAACCATTCAAATAAAATAAATCAAAATAAACTTATTGTGAGAAATATTTTTATATACTCACACATGTAACTTCACCTTATGTATAGAATATTTTTAAGTTACTCATACATATCCATTAAGTTCAATTTATGTAAATATATTTGATATAAATAGGAGCAATTAGCTCATTAGTTTTTAAGATTTGTCAAATAAAGACCTTAAGCTTCCCCCACCAGTGGTAAGAAGCTAAAAAGAAAAATCTTCGTTTTACTAAAAGAAGTAAATCAACAGACATATTTAGAAGACATCAATCTATTTTCCATCTTGAAGGAGAAAATTTAACGACTAATAATTTTTATACACAAAAATTAAACTTGTCAGACACAACACCAGTCCATATAAAAAATTATCGACTTCCTCATTCACAATATGAGGAAATAAACAAACAAGTAGAAAATTTAATAAACAATGACATAATTGAGCCCTCGGTAAGCCCATACAATGCACCATTGCTACTAGTTCCAAAGAAAAGCAATGATGACAAAAAAAAATGGCGCTTGGTAGTAGATTTCAGGAAATTGAACGAAAAATTAGTTAACGACAAATTTCCACTGACAAGGTTAGAGGACGTCCTAGACATGTTAGGAAGAGCCAAGTACTTCTCAACATTAGACATGACAAGCTCTTTTCATCAAATACCACTAGACAAAAATTCACGACCATTAACTGCATTTTCTACACAAGACGGACATTACCATTTTAAACGTCTACCATTCGGTTTAAAGATCTCTTCAAACAGCTTCCAAAGAATGCTTACAATAGCTTTGAGCGGTTTGAATTCAGAAGCTTTCCTCTATGTCGATGACATAATAGTATTTGGATGTTCACTTAAGCATCATAACCAAAATCTAGTAAAAGTTTTTGAGCGCCTGCAAAAATACAATTTAAAGCTAAACGCGGGCAAATGCCAATTCCTCAGACCGGAAGTAACATACCTCGGCCATTTAATAACAGACAAAGGTATGAAAACAGATCCAGCTAAATGTGATGCTGTTTTAAAATACCCAACACCAAAAAATGCAGACGACGTACGAAGGTTCTTGGCTTTTTGTAACTATTACAGACGTTTCATACCGGACTTTGCGGCCGTAGCAAAATGTTTAAATTCCCTACTCAAAAAAGGGACACCCTTCATCTGGTCAGAGGAGTGCGAAAAAGCATTCTGTAGCTTAAAACATAAACTTGTTGATTCACCAGTCCTACAGTACCCAAATTTTGAGAAGCCATTTATCGTAACTAATGATGCATCCGATTTTGCATTAGGGGCTGTTCTCTCGCAAGGAGAGATTGGACATGATCTGCCAATATCATACGCTAGTAAGTCATTACAAAAGCATGATATAAACAAGCCGGTCATAGAGAAAGAACTCCTAGCAATACACTGGAGCATAAACTTTTTCAAACCCTACCTATATGGAAGAAAATTTATAGTAGTGACTGACCACAGACCACTAGTCTCTCTATTTTCACATAAGAACCCATCGTCCAAAATGACCAGAATCAGATTAGATTTGTCTGATTATGATTTTGAAATTACATACAAACAAGGCAAAATGAACACTAACGCAGATGCATTATCCAGAATAAAATATGACAGCGAAATTTTAAAAAATATGATTCCTATGAGCAGTGAAAAAGAAGTATTAGCAATAACAAGGAGCAAAACAAAACAAGTAAGTAAAAGGAGCAATAACGAAAATGAGGAAAGAAATGACAATCAAGCGAGTGAAATGATTATGGGTACCAAAGAACGTGTTAACAGGAACAGCACATCTCATAAAGAGACTGATCACCTCTATATTTGGGAATGCACATCCTTTAATGACGTAAGAAGAGCAATGAAATTAAAATTTTTTATTAAAGAAAAGAGTAACGTTACTATGAATATAAATAATAATGAAGTGCACATAACATGTAGCGATGACCCTTCGAAACTAGATTCGATGTTGGAGAAACTACATTGTTTATTAAATAGATCACAGATAAAGGAGCTAGCCCTTTGTGACAAAGATTATATATTTGAGAATATTAAAATGAATGCATTCAAAGAAAAGTACAACAAGTTGAAAATGAATAAATCCTCGCCTATAAAGATATTAATTTACAAAGCTCCACGACATATAGAAAGTACACTGCAACAATACAAATTGATAGACGAATATCATAATACTCGAACAGGAGGACATTTAGGAATCAGAAAGACAATTTTAAAATTGAAGCAACGATACATCTGGAAGAATATGAGAAAAATGGTTAAAGATTACATAAACAACTGCGAAAAATGTCACAAAAATAAAGTAAACAGACATATTAAAGAAGGTTTAATAGTTACGAATACACCGACAACAAGTTTTGAAAATATATCTATAGACACAGTAGGCCCGTTAAAATTTTCTAATGGAAATCGATACATTTTGACTATCCAATGCGACCTTACAAAATTTATAGTAGCACATCCTATTGAGACAAAAGAAGCAAAGACTATTGCAAAAACTCTAGTAGAACAGTTCATACTTAAATACGGATGTTTCAAGATCCTTAGATCTGACTCCGGCACAGAATTTAAAAATGAGTTAATGGCAAACATATGTAAATTACTCGACACGCGACAAATTTTCTCAACTCCGTACCATCATCAGACTATAGGAGCTTTAGAAAGAAATCATAGGGTTCTGAACGAATATTTATTATCATTTGTGGATGACCAAGAATGGGATAAATGGGTTCCGTACTACACATTTGCGTACAATACCACACCACATGTAGATACATCATATTCCCCATATGAACTTATATTTGGAAAATTACCATCACTTCCGAGTGATATTTTAAATGAACATGATAAAATATATAATTTAGAAGACTATAGTAATGAATTAAAAATAAGGTTAAAGACATCGGTTGATAGAGCTAGAAATATGATTAAAACAGTTAAACATAAGAGAAAGATAGAGTATGATAGACATAAGAATGAAGCTTCATTAGAAATAGGTGATTTAGTTTTTATAGGTTTAGAAAATAAAAAGAAATTACAAAGCCCATACCATGGACCATATAAGATAATTGATAGATTAGGTGTAAATTAACTAGTAGAGGTTAACGGTAAAAATAAGTTGTTGCACAACAATATTTTAAAGAAATACATAAGAAGTAACTAAGAAGATAAATTTAATTTAAATAAGTAATTCCCTAATAAATGAAAAAAAAAAAAAAAAAAAAAAAAAATAATAAGTTCTTAAAAAACAACTTGCATATACATATAAAATATATATTTAGAAAATATAGGCATATTTATTAAGTAGGTATATATAAGGAAAAATAAATTTAGAACTATATATCTTATCTATTTCTCCTTAGTAAAAATATAAGTAATAAAAAACATTTTTGTAAACTACATATGTAAACTGCTCCAAACATCTCTCCAATCTTTAAAAATTCTTTCAAGTAATAATTTTTCGCTGAAGGGTAAGGGTGTAGTGTCATAGCACAGCCAGCCCACGGTACAATAAATATTTGAGTCGATGACAATCAACAAACTAATTTTCGTTTCGTTTATGTTCATTTCTGCACTGGGTCAAATGATTCATATTACATCGCGACTGGCGCAAGTAATGTTGCTGCATTAAAATTGCAAGCGCAGCAATAGTAATTATTTGAAGTGTAAGAATGAAAGAAAACAAAGAATTTGTAAATGTAAAGAAATTGCTCAATATATTAATTAATTGGTTTTGGCTACTTTTAATTTCAATGTATGTGAAAATATGGGGAGGAGTTTTGGCTGCAGTATAGAAGAAAAATACTGGTATTTTTAATTTATATAGATCTGAAGAATTGAATAAAGAGTTAGTCGTCTTGTGCTAAGTCCAAAAGTCTAAAAACAAACAAAAACAAAATCTCTTTCCTTTTTCATAAGTACGGCGTAAAGCCATCAATAGGTTCAGCCGTTGCAGTGGCATTCTAAAAATAGATACAGCATGTAGAAATATACCACAAAATGCACCTGATGAACATACCCAAATTCATAATTATAAGCCGTTTCGAGAAGCCAAGATATCCCATTACAATTTTTACGTGTATATTTTAAAATTTTGAGTGAATATGAATTCAAACAATAAGTACAGATGCATAAAAATATCTAATAAGTGTTGCGCTTCGCTTCGTAAAATAAGTGAAAACGAGGCTGCAAATATAGTTGAATATTTTCCAGCTGTCGCCAACATTCATTGTAGCCGTATTTGCGAAACTTGCCGGAATACACTAAGAAAAGCGCGCAGTCGTAATGAATCCAACAAATAATTAACTTAAAAAAAATGTAAATAAAATAAAACACAAATTAATAAAATCATGGCAAATAATATAAACAATTGTTGATGGTTTTTTATTTGTAAACATTTAAAAAATGTTAGAATTGTTGAACTATTTTGTAAATGTGTAAGAATGTGACCTGATATTTTCGCTGTTATTCGAATTATTTCGAAAAATTTCGGTACGTTCATCAGGTGCATTTATATAGCAATTTTTAAGGCAATTTTAAAATCATTTCTTAAATTAGGGGTACCTGCAGTGTGTTTATTTTGCTAATCCTAGAAACGCAGTTACAGTAAGTATATAAGTATATAAGTTACATTATAAGTATATTTTGAATTTAACTGAAATTTGAACACTTCTCAGTAATATAACAGATGTTTGGCTATTTTTCGTGGCTTCAATATAAAAATATATGGGCAATTACTAGAAGTGCCACTACTTAAAAAATTATATAAAAAAAACTAAAAAAGAACCCATTTTTATTTTTTGATATGTTATAGGTGAAGAATAAACCTTTCTAAAAAAGTAATACACTGTAAAAAAACCCTTGATCTTTTTGGTTTTTTCGTTAGGTGAAATTTTCTTTTTGTTATAAAATTTTTTACAGTGTAATTTTTTTTATTTTTTAAACGTGTCATAAAGCCTGTTAAAATATCTTTTTAATCATACCAAGATCATAGAAATCGGTTCAGTCGATTCTGAGTTATTGCAGTTTAAATGGAGCTCTTTTCGACCATTTTCGCGTTTTTTCGAAAACTTTCCCACTGTGCCACGCCCAAAAAATCGCAAAACAGTCATTTCTAAAAATGAGGGTTTTTTTGTATTGATCAAATTTAGCTATGAACAAAATTTCATCGATATCTGAGGTGGTCGGGTTCAATGCATCTCGATTTTTACATGAAATTCATCATAGGCCAGTTTACAACCGACATTCGGCACGTTCCAGGCAAAGATAACGACGTGGCCGACGCGCTGTCTCGCATACAACAAATCGCGGCAGAGACCTGCATTGACTTCGAAGAGCTGTCAAACGAACAAGCCCGAGACATCGAGATGCAAAATTTCATAAATTCAAAGACACAAGCAAATTCTATGGTAATTGAGAAGCTAAAGGTGTCCACCTCAGATTCTTTCGTTTTCTGCGATACGTCGCACGGTAAAGTACGCCCTTTAGTGCCTTTAAAATTGCGCACAGACGTCATGATGAAAATTCACGGCGCTGCTCACCCAGGTGCCAAATCTACAATTAAGTTAATTAAAGAAAGATTTGTCTGGCCTAACATGAAGGCTGACATCAACGAGTTTGTGCGTTGCTGTATTCCTTGCCAGCGTAGCAAGGTAACTAAGCATAACAAATCGCAACTAGGCTTATACGTTAATCCGAGCGAACGTTTCGAACATATTAACATCGACCTAGTTGGCCACTCACGATTTCACGAGAAAATCGTTACTGCCTGACCATAATAGACAGGTATTCGAGATGGCCAGAGGCAATTCCGATTCCGGATATAACAGCAGAGACTGTTGCCAGAAATTTGCTATCAGGTTGGATAGCTCGTTTCGGAGTTCCAATGCAGATAACAACTGATCTTGGAAGGCAATTCGAATCTGACCTATTTCGTCAGCTTAACTCTCTGCTCGGCATCAAGCACTACAAAACCACTCCGTATCACCCGCAAGCGAACGGAATGATAGAAAGGTGGCACCGCACCTTGAAAGCAGCCATTACGTGCCATGAAAACGATAATTGGTGCGACATTTTGCCACTCATACTACTGGGTTTACGCTCTGTCATCAAAGAAGACATTGGAGCAACGCCAGCAGAAATGGTTTACGGCGAAAACCTTAAAATTCCGGGCGAATTCCTTACGCCTTCTACCAGAAAAATTAGCGAAGCAGAATTCATCATAGAGCTGCGTGAGGCAATGCAAAAAATTGCCCCGGCATCGGTCAGACACCATGACAAGCCGAAGGTATTTCTGCAGAATGAATTAAAAAACTGCACTCATGTGTTTGTGAGAATCGACAAAGTCCAGCGCCCGCTCCTGCCACGATATGACGGTCCATATGAAGTCGTTGAGAGAAGCGATAAATACTTTACCGTCAACGTCAAGGGCAAAACAGCGAAAATATCGGTTGACAGATTAAAAGCAGCATTCATGCCCGAATGCTCGACGACCCTGAGCCAAATCGGTTTCCGAAGATTGCCAAGACTTTTTCTGGCACACCGTTGGACAACGAGGGACCAGCCGGCAATAAGCCAAGCTATCGCGACACGCTGCTGTCATTTCCCGTTCCAGCTTTCGAGCCAAACACTGTTAGACCAGCCAGAAAAAACCCTCGTCTAACCGTCGACGTCAGGTCGTGACATTTTCCGACCCACCGTTGGACACCGCGGGACTTTTAAAACCCGCGTCCAATTCTCGACGACAGGTCGTGACATTTTCCGACCCACCGTTGGACACCGCGGGACTTTTGAAACCCGCGTCCAACTCTCGACGTCAGGTCGTGACTTTTTCCGACCCACCGATGGACCTCGCGGGACCAATATTGAGAGCATCGCAAAACGCAAGCACTGCGCCGCCTTCTCATCAATCTCCTATTCATCCCGACTTTTCATCGCCGGTCCATACGAGAAGCGCCTTAAGCGCTAGGGGGGGAGTATTGTGGCGGACCCGTTGGTTACGCCATCCCACGCTCTGCAGCTCTTCAAGCTAACCAGCGTCACTCTGTCGCTATGTTATTTTATATGTATAACGCACACATGGTTACCCACACTTTGACTAGTTTTACTTGGCTTATCACACAAGTGGTAAGCCAAGTAAAACATTCGTCATATATTTAAGTCGCCACTGAATTATATTTCAGCAGGCATTGGAGCCGTTACTTTGTAGCTCAAATGGACTGACGTTCTCGCTCTCTGACGCTTTGTCATTTTAGCGATAGCCAAATAACAATAGTATGGCAACCCTCGCAACTCGCTCGACGACATGGCGAGCGGCGAGTTAAAAGAAAATGTCAAAAAAAGACTAAAGCAGCGAATGCTTTGATTCTGCCCTTTTAACTTACTGTCGTTGGCCTGCACACACGTGCTTGTAGTGAACAAAGAAATTAAAATTTTTCTGTACCTAAAATAAGTGTATTTAATAAAGTTATTTCAATTAGAAAAATTACGTTTATTTATTTGATATGAACTTCGCTACTTTTAACTGGTTCATTTGGTGACCCCGACAGAGCAGCCAACGACAGTAAAAGACACGGAGCTCCTGCAACAGTAGTTTCCAGAAGCGGCGTAAATTTGTTAGGTGCTTACAACAAACATGTTCATTTGGTAAATCGGCAATAATCACAGCCATCAATAAACCAAACACGCAAATTGCTCATTTTTTAACAAAAAAACTATCTGGCGCATGCATTTTTTTTCCGAGAGCGCCGCAATTTCTCACCATTCAGAGAAACGCAGCTAGCGCTCCGCTGGACACAACATCAGCACTAGCGCGCCGTATGATAGCACCACTGTAGCTAGTGCTCCGCTGTCCAACACAGCAGCAACATTTAAATAACAGCAGCGCCGCAATTTCTCACCACTCAGAGAAACGCAGCTAGCGCTCCGCTGGACACAACATCAGCACTAGCGCACCGTACAATAGCACCACTGTAGCTAGTGCTCCGCTGTCCAACACAGCAACAACATTCAAATAACAGCAGCGCCGCAATTTCTCACCATTCAGAGAAACGCAGCTAGCACTTCATTGGACACAACATCAGCACTAGTCGTACATTAGCACCATCGCAGCTAGCGCTCCGCTGTCCAACACAGCAACGCTAACATAAATTGCAACAGTACAACAGCAGCGTCAAAGTAAAAAAGCAGCGTTTCAACAACAGCAGCGTGAAAATAAAAAGCAGCGTTTCAACAACAGCAGCGTGAAAATAAAAAGCAGCGTTTCAACAACAGCAGCGTGAAAATAAAAAGCAGCGTTTCAACAACAGCAGCGTGAAAATAAAAAGCAGCGTTTCAACAACAGCTTTGTAAAATTAAAGAGCAGCGTTTCAACAACAACGTCGTAAATATGAAAAGCAGTGTTTCAAAAACAGCAGCACTAACAACAGAAATAAACTACAATTTACACCACCGAGCTGCAGTCACAACACCAGCTAGAAACCACCAACACTAACCACAAACTCCATCGTCACCTACGGAAAACAGGTTTTTTGTTGTGTTTATATCATTTTATTTGCAATATGAGTAATAATATCATATGACGATACCACATATTATTATTTCAATATTATTACTATTATAATTACATGATGATATCATTTATTATTTTATAACTAATAATTTGTAATATGATGTTTGTAAAAATAAGATAACATATTACGCGAACTTCTATGCATTTATTTTCACACTCTTTCATTTAAATTGTTTGATATTTTTTTACCGTTCTGAACTACGAAGAGCTGAAAACTGCGAAGTAGTAGACGTTTTTCTTTCAGTCTATATGATGCAACTTTCTGCACTTCAGATATTTAAACATAACACTTTCTTGCAAAAAAAAAAATAGCTTCTAGCTTACGGTACATTGCATTTTAAATAATACAACATTACTCTTTCTAAAAATAAAAATAAAAAGAGCAATTTTTGCAAAATAATAAAAATTTCTGTCTTAGAGCACAAATGCGAAACTTTTAAACAACTTAAGTATTTTAAGCTATACTTAAGCTTCGGTTCGTTTCGGCATAAAAACATAATTTTAATTAACATAATTTTTCCTTTCGTAAAATTCCAAATTTCCGTCGTAAAAACAATCATTTGAATTCAAAAATTGTTATAAAATGCATTCAATACTTGCGGTTAAGCGTAACATCACATTGACCATTGTTTCAAAATTTTAAGATTTTTTTTCTCATTTAAAGAAATATCAGTCGTTTCACGACTATTTGCGGAGTTTGGCATAAAGCTATTGTGCGATTGTAAGGATCAAGTGTAGAATTAATATTAGATACATCTCGCAAAAACATCAAATAACTCGAAAATTAAATTAGAGAAAACATTCCTCGACCATCAAATACATATCTAGTTTCGCTCGTAAAAAAATCAAGACCTGGTCGTTTTCACAACAAATTTTCAAATTCAAAAAGTTTTTTTCTTCTTTCAATCATGGCAGACAATGAGGAAGCTTCCAACAGCAAAAGCTCGGGTATTTCCAGCAACCCAAGTGAATCTAATCAAGTAGTTCAGCCGACAGTTTCCAACTTACCTGACCAAGCATCCTTAATCTCAATAAAAATTCCACCTTTTTGGAACAATAGACCAGATTTATGGTTCCTTCAAATCGAAACGCAGTTTAGACTCAAAAATATTACGTCTCCAAACACTAAATACGATTACTTAGTAGCTTCGCTAAACAGTCAGACAATGGAAACAGTAGCTGATCTCTTAGTTCGTCCACCATCTCAAGATAAATACGGGGATTTAAAGAAAGGCTTACTAGAGAGGAACATGGATAGTGAAGAACGACGGTTAGACTCATTACTTAATAAGATTGACTTAGGAGATCAAAAACCATCAGAGTTATATAGGAATATGGAAAGCCTCGCTAGCGGTAACAATTTAGTAAATCCTTCACTAGTGTTAAAACTTTGGCTAAATAGACTTCCATCGACAATACGCGTTTGCCTCATGGCAGTTGAGAAATCACAAAGTCGCGAAGAACTTTTCAGTCTCGCTGACAGACTCCACGATTCGTCAAACAAGGCTCAAATTTCTGAAATCCAAAATCCAAAACATTACAATAAACTAGAAACAAGTTCGATAGAGGAAATGTTCAATAAAATAATAAACAGAATAGAACGCCTTGAGGTACAAAGATCAAGAAGGGACAATTTTCAAAATAGTGCTCGTAGTTTTTCACGAAATAGGTCTCAATCTCGATCTCATTCTGCTAGCGGCCGAGAGACAAATTTAGTTTGTTGGTATCACAGGCGGTACGGAAAAAAGGCTAAGAAATGCTTACAGCCTTGTGATTTTCAATCTGTTTCGGTTTGCGACCAGGCTTCAAAAAACTAAAACGTCAAGCCTCGAGCGCGGCTTCGAGCGTGACACGATCCACACGCCGCCTATTCTTAAAAGACAAAAAATCAAAATTATTTTTTCTAATAGACACGGGAGCAGAAATCTCAATTTTTCCTAAAAAATTCTTCCCTTTTCTCAATGAACCAAGTGACTTCATACTTCTCACTGCGAACGGTGGAAAGATTAGGACGTTCGGTTTTAAAAATCTTGCAATTGATTTTAGCTTAAGACGTTCCTTCAATCACACATTCGTAGTTGCAGACATAGATCATCCGATAATCGGAGCTGATTTTTTGCATAATTTTAATCTAGTTGTAGACATTGCAGCAGGCAAGCTTGTAGATAAACAAACAAATTTAAACGTCAGTTGTATTCGCAAAGTCACTTCTTTTGAAACTTTAAAACTTTTTTCAATTCCAAGCGAGTTCGGAAGCATTCTCGACGAATTTCCACAACTCAAATCTCCACCAGATTTTACATTACCGGTTAAGCATAACGTTGTTCATCGCATTATAACCAATGGTTCACTTCCTTCGGCCCGAGCTAGAAGACTCAACCCTGAGAGACTCGCGTCCGTAAAACAGGAGTTTCAAGAAATGACCCGCTTAGGCATTTGTCGGCCATCCAGCTCAGCAGCCGCTTGTCCGCTTCACATGGTACCCAAAAAAGGATCCACAGATTGGAGACCGTGTGGAGATTATAAGCATTTAAACGCTGTAACAATACCAGACAAATACCCACTTCCAAACATTCAAGACGGTTCAGCAAATCTACATGGTTGCGTGATATTTTCCAAGATAGACCTCGTTAGGGCATATAATCAAATTCCTGTCGCGGAAGAGGATGTTCACAAGACCGCCGTGATCACTCCATTTGGTCTTTTCGAGTTCTTACGAATGCCTTTTGGAATACGAAATGGAGCCCAAACATTTCAGCGCTTCATAAACACAATCTTAGATGACCTTCCTTTTATTTTTATTTACGTTGATGACATTTTGGTTTCTAGTAAATCAGCACATGAACACAAAGAACATTTACGGATAGTATTTAAACGTCTACAAGAAAATGGACTTAACGTCAACGTTTCAAAATGTGAATTGGGAACTCATCAACTGGAATTTCTAGGCTACACTATTTCTAAAGACGGTTTAACACCATCTTTGAGTAGAGTTAAGGCAATTAGCGAATTTCCAACACCTGTTACAGTCAAACAGCTCCAACGGTTTTTAGGCATGATAAACGCATATCATCGTTTCGTACCTAATATTGCAATAAAAGCGCATCCGTTATACAACTTATTAAAAATTGCAAAATCCAACAAAGAAAAATGCAAAAAAACCCCTAATTCAAAGGTCGTAGATGAAAAAGAATTTGTTTGGTCTCAGGAATGTGCCATCGCGTTCGATTCACTTAAAAAAGATTTGGAACGACAAACAATGCTTTCTCATCCCAATTCTAAAGCTCAGATTGCCTTGATGGTTGATGCGTCAAGCGATGCCATCGGTGGTGTCCTTCAGCAACAATTTTCTGACCAATGGCAACCTTTAGGTTTTTTCTCCACACGGCTAAGTCCAGCAGAAAAAAACTATTCCACCTTCGATAGGGAACTCCTAGCTATTTTTAGAGCAATCAAATATTTTCGCTACTTTGTGGAGGGCAGACAGTTTACAGTTTTTACTGACCACAAACCCTTAACGAAAGCAATTTGTTCTAAGACTGAGAAATCTCCACGCCAGACACGACATTTGGAATTTATTTCACAGTTCACGACTGACATTCGTTACATAAAAGGATTGCACAACACCGTTGCTGACACATTGTCAAGATCCCACATAGACGTCATAAATTTCAAAAACATTGATATACCCAGTCTAGCAAAAGCGCAAAATTCAGATGAAGAATTAAAGTCAATTATAGTCGACGGCAATTCTTCATGCAAACTTTCTAAAATTCAAATTCCGATTCACAATATCGACATTTGGTGTGAAACATCTCTTAATAAAAATCGCCCTTATATTCCAGACATTTTTCGTAGGACAGTATTTGACAACCATCATAAGATTTCTCACCCAAGTGCAAAAGCTACGCGCAAAGTCATAACATCATTATATTTTTGGCCTTACATGAACAAGGACATAAATAGATGGTCTCTAAATTGTATTTCTTGTCAAAAATCAAAAATAACGAGGCATACAAAATCCAAATATGGCGCATTCCCGATACCAGAAGGTAGATTTACAAACATTCATATGGATTTGGTAGGTCCCTTACCTCCTTCACAGGGTTATACATATCTCCTTACAATAAAAGATCGTTTCACTTCTTGGCCCGAAGCCATACCGTTAAAGAATATAAGTGCATCTACAGTTGTGTCTGAGTTCATTCGCAATTGGGTTTCAAGATTTGGTGTCCCTCAAACGATCACCACTGACCAAGGAACTCAATTTGAATCATCCTTTTTTAGAGAAATATCTGAAATTTTAGGCATAAAGCGAATTAGGACGACAACTTACCATCCTCAAGCTAATGGTCTTGTGGAAAGATTCCACAGACAACTAAAAGAATCTTTAAAATCCCACGATGATAGAGAAAATTGGTTTTCAAATTTACCTTGGACTCTTCTTGGAATTCGCTCCACAATTATAGACGATTTAGATATGACCCCGGCACAGTTGCTGTATGGTCAAAACATCCGCTTACCAGCAGAAATAGTAGAACAACAGACGCAAGACAACAATTTAAATTCCTTCTTAGCAAAAGAGATACAACAAGCAATCGCACAAGTGCGACCAACTCCAAAAAGAGTAAGAAATCAAAAATATATACACGTGCCCAAAGCACTGGATTCATGTAAGCATGTTTTCGTTAGAGAAGAAATCAACAAGGGAAGCTTAAAACAACCTTATAATGGTCCTTTTGAAGTACTAGACAGAACAGACAAAACTTTCACTATTTTATGCAAAGAAAAAAAACAAACAATTTCAATCGATAGAGTAAAACCAGCATTCGTAGCAAACGAAAGTATGCCTACGCGATCAACATTAAAACCAAAAGTATCTTTTATGTTATCTTAACACTTAAAACAAAATAAATTAATTTGTAAGTTTTTTTTTTAAGACTTTAAGACATGGATTGTACAACAAATGAATGAATTTATAAACCTTTAAAACTTTAAGCCATAAATTATTAAGCTCTTAAAACTTTAAGCCATGGAATATAAAAAATAGTATTACCTCAAATCTTTAAAAATCTAAGCCACTTAAGTTTATATAAATACTTCCTTTCAAAATCATCCGAAGATAATTTTTTTCTAAAATTGTATAAAAATTTCATTTAAGTTTGTTAACTATACTCTTTTTTTTTAGAAAAAAAACATTTAAGTTTGTTAACTATAATTTGAAGAATACAATTTTTTTTAGAAAAATGTTAAAACAAACTCATTTAAGGGGTGAGTGATGTAGCGATAGCCAAATAACAATAGTATGGCAACCCTCGCAACTCGCTCGACGACATGGCGAGCGGCGAGTTAAAAGAAAATGTCAAAAAAAGACTAAAGCAGCGAATGCTTTGATTCTGCCCTTTTAACTTACTGTCGTTGGCCTGCACACACGTGCTTGTAGTGCACAAAGAAATTAAAATTTTTCTGTACCTAAAATAAGTGTATTTAATAAAGTTATTTCAATTAGAAAAATTACGTTTATTTATTTGATATGAACTTCGCTACTTTTAACTGGTTCAGTCATAAACGACAAACCGTCAAGCACAGTGATCGCACTAGCGTCACTGAGTAGCGGACTCAGTAGATGATCATATTGCTGGCTGCATTGCTGTTGTTGTTGTACAACAACAAAGCTTAGCTAGTGCATACTTAGCGCTCGCCAGTGAAGTTGGCTGGTTTATGCGACGTCAGCATATTCCTTATCGCACTGTCCGTCTCGTCATTAGCGCGCTTCCAACTCGTCAGAGGCAACATATGAATGATACACTGCTTAATGACTTGGAAAAAATCTTCGGGTGGGGACTTGCTAATAGAGTTGAGTTTAATGCTAGCAAGACTCAGTGTTGCCTGTTAACTCACAAACGAATGAATTGCCACTTAGCTCCCCTCAATATGAACGGTGTTAACGCCACTGGCGGTTTCCCGGTGCTGGCGCGGTAGTGTGCGTCTCATATGCGTCTACCATGTTGCTATGTATCACTATTTTTTCTTTTGGGCAGCGCTTCTCGCTGCTCTTATAAAAACTTTGTTAGTTTAAAGTTTTTATTAATAAAAGTGACCTCGGTCAAGTTAAGTCGAAACGCCGCGTTTTCTTTCGTTTAATTTAGAAGTTTTATTTGGTTTAAAAGCTTAGCCTTATTTTCAACAAGTGCTTTCTCCCCCTCCCACCGATATCGAATTTTACATGGTCCATCGCGATCCGGGTTTTTAATAAACTAAAACAATATTTAAAAACAATTTAAAAAAAAACAAAGTGCTGTGCAAATACAAAAAAAAAAGTGCTGTGAGAAAAAAAAAAATTCTTGAAAAAGAAAAAGTTTAAAAAAAAAAAATCAAGATTGTGTGCCTTTGCAGCAACAAAAAACAGAAAAAACAAAAACAACAGTGTGTGCAGCATCAACAACTGCAGTATTAACAACAACTGCAGCAACAGCATCACCAACTTCACCAAACACCAGCAGCATCAAAAACTGCAGCATTAACAACAACTGCAGCAACAGCATCGCCAACACCAGCGGCATCAACAACTGCAGCTAGAGCAACAACAACAAGAACAACAACAAATCCATCAATTAAAAAAAAAAGAAAAAGGAAAAATCAGGTGAGTTTTTTATTCTTATTATATTTTTGATTATATTGATATATATATGGACATTAGCGTGGCCGTTATTTTTTTTTTTTATTTCTTGTACTCTCTCCCACCAAATCGGTTCAGTTTTATGTAAAAAAAAAGACAAAAAAGTTTCAAAGCGATAAGTTGTGTTTAAGGGGTGTCGCCAGCCCCTCAAAGTTGGCCTTCAAGCCCATTTATTCAAATGTAGTTTGTTTGTATATGAGTATCTTTTTAAAAAAAACATTTTACAAGAATATGATGTATGGCAATATTTTAGCTCTTTTGGTCAACAACATTAGCCTCAAAGAAAGTTTTTTGCAAAAATTAATATTTTAGAAAATAACCAACAAAATACCAAAAATTATATGTACCAAAATTAAATTTATAAGGAAATTATTTGTTCTAAGCATGTGCGGTAAAAGCTTATGTCTATTAAATTATTTCATACATAGCTATACTACCTATAGTCAAAAGAAAACTAAACAAAAACAAAATTATTGAGTTATATTAAAAACTTTAAAACTCTTGACTTACAGTAGTGGCGTCCGTGGCGTAGTTGGTTAACGTGCGTGGCCGCTATGTCAACGAACCTGGAGACCCAGGTTCGAACCCCAGCAGCGACAGAAAATTATTTGAATTAAAATAATTTTTCTGTACGGCCGCCACCTCTCTGCAGACAATGGCAAACCTCAGAGAGTAATCAAAATGCCATGTAAAGCTTCTTATTTATACTCATCCATCAACTTCACTCCTCTTTCGGCGGTATCATTGATGACTCTTAATTTTTTTAATGCTTTTACCGCTGTCATATAGCAATCCTGCGCAGGCCATTCGAACGGAGTTAATGTAATGAAAGACGTATCAATTTGAAATCTCTCAAAAAAATTTCTTGTTTGAGAAGAAACAAACTGCTCAAGCCCACCACTAATGAATTTTGAAACTGTTTGTTTTCCCATCGTGGTGCGGTTAAAGTTAATTTGTTTTTCTTTTTCAATATTCAAAGCAGCGACCATATTTTCTTTTGTTGCATCTACGACATTGTTGTCAAAAAACGCAAATGCAATAGCTTCCCCATTTAAATACCATAACTGGTTTTTGAATTTTTTGACGGCAACCTGCGAGATTCCTAAATCAATATTTTCAAAATCTTTTAATTTTGACAAAACATTTAAATCGGTGTGTGGTGCTTGTATTGCTAAGGGAGCAGAAAGCCAGGCTTCAACATATACGGCGACAATAAAAATGCAAATTTGACGTAGTCCAATGCTTTCAGATTCTGTCAAGTTAAACTCTTCACGGAACAAATATATTTTCAAGCTGTAAATAGCTTTTCCCATCCGACGCGCATGATGATAAGCACCCGGTGAACGAATTATTACACTGTTTGGCGGTTTTTTTAGGTTCTCACACAGGAATAGCAAGGTAAGTTCATTTTTAAATATTTCAAATATTGTTACGTTAGGGCTTGAATTATTTATAAATTTTTCCTCAAACACACTTCTCAGTACAACTTCATAAATGTGGTCGCTTCATAAAACTTCATAAAAGAAAATATGGTCGCTGCTTTGAATATTGAAAAGAAAAACAAATTAAATTTAACCGCGCCACAATGGGAAAACAAACAGTTTCTAAATTCATGAGTGGTGGGCTTGAGCAGTTTTTTTTTTCTCGAACAAGAAATTTTCGAACTCTAAGAAATCTACTGTAAGTTAAGAGTTATAAATATTTTAATATAACTCAATAATTTTGTTTTTGTATGGTTTTCTTTTGACTATACGTAGTATAGCTATGTATGAAATAATTTAATAGGCATAAGCTTTTACCGCACATGCTTAGAACAAATAATTTCCATATAAATATAATTTTTGGTATTTTGTTGGTTATTTTCTTCATTATTATCTCAAATATTGATTTTATCAAAAAACTTTCTTTGAGGCTAATGTTGTTGATTAAAAGAGCTAAAATATTGCCATACGTCATATTCTTGTAAAATGTTTTTTTAAAAAGATACTCATATACAAACAAATTACATTTTAATAAATGGGCTTGAAGGCCAACTTTGAGGGGCGGGCGACACCCCTTTAACACAACTTATCGCTTTGAAACTTTTTTGTATTTTTTTTTACATAAAACTGAACCGATTTGGGGGGAGAGAGTATAAGAAATCAAAAAAAAAATATTCTCCATACAACTAACGGCCACGCTAATGGACATACAAATATATTTTTCGCATTATATTTCATTTATTAAACATAGTACTAATAAAAGAGAAATAGTGACGTTCTTTATAAAAAATTCACCTAATTCGCCAAAATCCCGCTGTTCCGTTCGGTTAATTCCTAAAGTGCAGGTTTTAGTTTGGAAAATTGTGTATAGGTATATACATACATATATATACATATATGTGTTTTGCTGCTTTTTTATACACTTTGTTAAATTTTTTTTTGTCTTAAAGCTTTATCAAAGTACTATAAAAACCTTATTGCAAAAATACCGGTAGTTGAGTATATATATTTTAAATATTTTTTTCAAAAAAGGTCTGAAATTTTGGAGTTTTCCTCAAAAAAGGCTCAATATTTATTTTTGTTGTAAAAATAATTTAAATTCAAATTCGCAAATTTTCATATTTAAAAACTATAACATTTATAATCAAAAGTTATTTCTATTTTACGCAAAAATTAAAAACCATTTTTGTGATTAAAAAACAAGGCCTACCCATTGATTTTTTCGAACAACATTTTTTATCCAATATTGTGTTTTTATATTTTTGAAAAAATAAACAAGCTAAAAAATCAATTTTTTAGAAAAAATTATCTTAGTATCTCTTACCAATCAAAAGTTATAGCCAATAATCTTTATCCAAAATATATATACTTAAAAGCAAAACGCTGTCTGTCTGTGCGATGGCTGGAAACTTCAAAATTATTGAGCCGATAGAGCTGAAATTTTGGCAGTGCATTTTTTTCAAGTACGAGATGGTTTAAATGTCTGTCACACCCCCCTTTACCGCCCACAAATCAATAAAAATGCTATATTTCCTACGGTTTTCGTCGATTTGGCTACATTTTGATAATTTAGTTTGTATGCTCACTGTCGGCAACTGTACTAAAACTGGGTAATGTCCATCTACTAGGAAACTGGGATGGGCATTATATAAGTGGTCGTGGCTCCACCCATGCAATTAAAATTTGTATCATCGAATAACTTTGAAAGTAAAAGTAGCAGTACGTACATACAAACTCAAAATGGAGTTACTATTTGGTGATCTCCTGCTACTGGGAAACTGTGACGGTCAGTGGAAAATGACAGTGTTGTCAAACTATGAGTCTAAGAAAAGTTTTGAATGCACCTATTATATTACCATATAGTTGCAGGGTGCAGCAACGCGCGCCGGGAAAAGGCTAGTTAGTATATAAAAAAAGTCGTGATTTGTGTTTGTAATTACATAACTTAAGAAAGGAGCGTCCGATTTGCTTGAAGTTTTCTTTGTTGTGTTCTTATTGGCCGTACCATGGTTCGTATGTGAACATTTTTGCTACACCTCCTTTTACCGCCCACAAATTAATGAAATTTTTATATTTCAGACGGCTTGGGTCTTATCAGACAAAAATTTAGTACTTTAGTTTATATGGTTACTGTTGACAACAGTACTACAAATAGGGGAAAAGATGCAATACAAATATGCTGGGGGTTCCCCCTCTCTTATAAATGTATATCTGGCGGGGTGCAATAAGGCCAACGGCAACAAGGCCGAATTCGGCTTATTTATTTATTTGTGTATACTTTATAAATTAATTTATAAAGTATGAGTAGGTGTAGGGCAGCTAGGCCATATTACACCGATGTTTAATAAGATATGAGATAAGATATGATATAATAGATTATGATGTAATAGATTATGATATAATATATATATGATAGATAAGATATGATATAATATGTGTTTACATTACATATTATTCATTAATTAAGTATAGAATAAGTACTACATTTGGAAAATTTATATACATATATCATTAAATTTCATTTGTTAAATTTTGTTTTCTTATAGCTTCATAAATTGTTTTAATTGTTTCTTTGTCACAGTTCAAGATAGTGACAAGAGGTTTATTGATTTTTGAAGTAGGGCAATCTAGTAATATGTGCATAACCGTTAAATCCGTTGAACATAAGTGGCATTGCAAAGGCTCAGTTTTATTAAAATAATGCTTTGTGCTAAAAATTGTCTTTCCGAGTCGTATTCTTGCTATAGTTATACATTGCTCTCTTGTTAAATTAATATTGTAGTTTGGCCTGACCGGATACGGATTATGGGTTCTCAAAAAGGAACCTGAGGATCTCCAACTTTCCAATGCCACGTTTCTCTGATAAGCAGTAAAACACCTGATAATAATTGTGTCTATGCACGGTATTTCAGCAACTAGGGGCAATCGTAAAGCTTCTTTTGCAGCAACGTCCGCTAGTTCATTGCCAAGTATCCCAATGTGACCAGGAATCCAGATGATTTTTATGGGGTTCTCAGCATAAGTGCTTTTAAAGATGTAGTTATATGCACTACCAGCTCCACTAGCCAAAGCCTTTAAGACGCTTAGACTGTCTGAACATATTAAAGTCTTCTTTTGTGAATGGTTGCATATTTAACCGCAAAGTGTATTGCAGCCAGCTCAGAATGAAACACGCCAGAGTCAAAAGGCAACAAGCTTTGTTGCAGAGTATGAAAAGATGTTGAGTACTGTCGCACGACAGCATAAGAGGTTGCACCTTCAAAATATGACCCGTCGGTGTAAAGTGTCATTTCTGGTGAAAAATTGGAGACAGCTTCAGAAAAAAATTTTCTGAAAACAACAGGATTTGTTTCCTTTTTTACGTGTTGACTTAGATGCTCATTGAATTCGGCTTATTTCGCATCATTTTATCAGAACGAGTTTGAAATTTGTTTCTGATGTTATTCCATGAACAAAGGGTCCATAGACATTACCATATCTCCGGTTAAGGTCAAATGGTGTTTTTTTATGATAAAATGATTTGCCCTTATACGGAATGTTATTCTCTTACCTTCCGTACAAGGACAAACCATTTCATCATAACTAGTATGAAATTACTTAACTTTTTGCTATAAACAAAAATTCGTGCGTATTTTCATATTTCAATTTGGGATTTAATTTGGATCCTTATATGTTATTTCTTTCGTTTGGGCGATTGTTCACCGTATTTTTGGATAATTATTCATTATGAATAAATACCCAATATTATGGGCTATTTCTATATTTCAATATTTCTTGCAAATTGAGTACCTACGCTGAGTCCAGTTAATTTTGAAACAATAGACTACAGAGTGCGTACTTTCTATTAAAAATAATAATAATAAACAATGTTTAGTTTGCAAAAACTATTTTTCGACCTTATTACCATTTTGCTGAAATTTTTAAGGCTTTATTTCCTTTTCAAATGAATATAAAACCGAATTCACACTTACGTCCTTATTTCCCTTTGAAAAGGAAATAAAGCCAATTCGGCCTAATTGCACCCCGCCGTATATCTATCTATATTCTTATCTATTTTGGTTTGTTCGGTTGCTTAAAACTTGAAAACGACTGGACCAAATTGGATACTTCCTTCTGCGAATAGCATCGAAATTTGATATTCGAATGAAATTTTTACGGCCCCACTGGTGAAAATTTATCGGCTTTGGACGAAGGGTGTGACACTTTTTCAGCAGCCCAAATTTAAGGTATAAATCTCGAACTATAAGTCACATATCAATTTAACTCGGTAAAAACGTACTCTTTTGTTGTGTGCTTTGACTGGTAAAATTGAGTGACCATTTGACAAGTTGGCGTAGCACTGCCGATACAATTAAAATGTAGGTATCGAGAAGCTTTCGAAGTAGTGTAGTGTGCCCATACATGTACACATTGCCGACCCTACGTTTCATCATTTCTTTTTGTAAACAAGCGGCAATGCATTGAGTGACAAATATGCTTTCACTGCACTATCGATGTGCGCTGCACTCAATGCATGCGAATGTTGTAGACATTCCGCATCGGAATTGAGTGCGTTTTCAATACTCACTCAATTTTTATGACTGTGCCTTAATTTCATTCGTCAACCCAAAATATGAAATTTGGAGATACTTTTTTTAAGTGCGAGAATGAAACGCAAAATTAATAATAAGTATTTTAATATGTAGATATAGATTAACCATAGATCTAGATTTTAAGTATAACAGTTTTTGTAAAGATATAAAAAGCCGGTCTTGGCAAAGAATAAATCAGAATTTAACTACTAATTAATTGCCATTAATCGCAATTCCACCAACTAAAGCAATCTTTGTCTCGCGCTTAGCTGCTGATACAACTGAAGATGATATGAAATTTTTTATTAATTCAAAGATAAATAGTGGTATGCCCCTTTCGATCCAAAAATTCAAATATTTAAATGCGAGACTGGCTACGTCTTTTAGATTGACTGTTCCGGAAAATTTATTTAATACTCTTGTGGATGTAAACTTTTGGCCCCGTAATACAATTGTTCATGAATTTGAATTCAAAAACAAACCGCGTATTGCAAATGTTGTACACTTGCCTCGTCCTTCTAATAGTCCTCAGTACCATACAAAAAACGATTAAAAATTCACAAGTCTAAATTAGAGCTTGTGTATCAAAACGTTAGAGGTCTCAATTCTAAACTTTCCGATATTTTCATGAACAGTTTTGATTTTGAATATAACTTTATAGTTTTTACTGAAACATGGCTTCGCTCAAACGTTTTAAAGTCTGAAATAATGTGCAATAAGTACCAAATTTTTCGTAAAGATCGCTATGATAAGATCGGTGGTGGCGTTCTGATAGCTGTCCATAACTCGCTTGCTTCGGAGGAATTAACAATTCCTGGTACCAACGACCTGGAGTTTATTTGTGTTACAGTTTAAGTATATAATAATACGATTTTTCTTACTTGCTCTTACATTCCACCTAAAAGTGATTTAACAATTTACTTAAACCATATTAGTGCCATCGAAACAGTCCATAATATGCTTAAAAATATGGATACTATCATTGCATTAGGTGATTTCAACTTACCTTCTGTATCCTGGAGTATTTCCGATGATTCCGCATTTCTTACTCCTATTTCTGCCTCTGATTGGATAAATGATTTCTTAGATAAGTTGTCCGATCTGTGCCTTCAGCAGGTTATATAATAATATTCTTAATAAAAATTATAGATATCTTGACCTTGTATTTGTAGACAGATGCACTTCCGTAAATCTCCGTCGTTCGAACCCAGTTGCCTTACCTGAAGACGATTATCATCCAACTCTTGAAATAACAATATTACTTGCCAACATAAATGAAAATAAATTAGCTCCAGATACGCGAAATAATAAAATTTTTAACTTTAAAAAAACAGACTATGTTAAACTTAATGCTCTTCTCGCGCGGGTTGACTGGTCCCCAATTTTAAATAATAGGTCTTCGTACTCTTTTTATGATGTCGAATCTTCAGTACAGTTTCTTAATGATACATTGCAAAAATGTTTCTCATTATCTGTGCCAAAAAAAAATAGTAATTTCAAACCTTTAAACCCTCTTTGGTTAACTAATGAACTTAAGTCTTTAAAAAATTCCAAAAATCGCTTATTTAAAAAATATAAAAAGTCAGGCTCTAATTTAGACTTCGCTTGTTATTCCTCTTGTCGTTACAGATATCAACTATTAAATAAACAGTGCTACTCTGCCTATATAGCCAAAATAAAAATTCAATTCAAAGATAATCCGAAACTTTTCTACACTTTTGTCAACTCAAAACGAAAAACCTCCAGCTTCCCACCTCTTATGAAATTCAATCATGAAGAAGCATCTTGCGACATCGAAGTTCCAACATGTTTGCAAACTTCTTTAAAACAACCTACTCCGATATACCATTGAGCATGAGTCTTGAATATCCTTACCTACCACCAGTTAACTCTTTTGAAACCCCCGTAATAGATTCTAATATAGTTATGCATTACCTTCGACAAGTTAAATCTTCTTTTACGACTGGTCCTGACGAAATCCCGATCTGCATTTTAAAACATTGTTCTATTAGTTTGTGTTCTCCCCTATCAAAAATTTTTAACACATCCTTGCACAGTGGTCATTTTCCCTATATATGGAGAAAATCTTATATAATACCTCTTCATAAATCCGGCTCAAAAATTGATGTTTCCAATTACCGAGGTATCGCAAAACTAAGCGCAATCCCTAAGTTATTTGAGAAAATTATAACTGATCAAATAACCCATGTTGTATCTTCCTCCATTTCCACCTCTCAACATGGTTTCTTAAAGGGAAAATCTACGTCAACTAACCTCTTGGAGTTTACTTCGCGTGTCATCAAAGGTTTTACTTTAGGACAACAGACTGACGTTATTTATACAGACTTTAGCAAAGCTTTCGATTGTGTCAATCATTATCTTCTTCTGAAAAAGCTTCATCTAATTGGGTTTCCCGTCAAACTATTACACTGGATTAACTCGTACTTGTCGAATCGTTCTCAAAAAGTTTTATATAAGAATTCTATGTCAAAAAATATTTTGGTCACATCTGGTGTTCCGCAGGGAAGTCATCTTGGTCCGGTTTTATTTTTACTGTTTATAAATGACCTTCCTTCTGTAATAAAACACTCTAACGTCTTAATGTACGCCGATGACGTGAAACTTTTCCTAACTTACAAATCGCCTGAAGATCAACAACTCTTACAATCGGATTTAAACAGTCTAGTTGAGTGGTGTAATTTTAACCTTTTAAAATTAAACTTAAAAAAATGTAAGCAAATGACATTCTCACGTCGAATTGCTAATAGTATAAATTACACTATAAATAATACTAACTTAGAAATTGTACACAGTTTTCTTGATTTAGGTGTAATTATGGATCCTAAACTTCGTTTCAATCTTCAAATTAATTTGGTGGTAAATAAGGCTAGAGGTGTCCTTGGTTTCATTAAAAGATGGGCTAAAGAATTCAACGATCCTTTCACTACTAAAATACTTTATACCTCTCTTGTTAGACCAATTCTTGAATATGCATCCGTAATATGGAACCCTCAATACAATGTCCACATCGATGCATTAGAATCGGTTCAAAACCAATTCTTACTTTTCGCTTTACATTATCGTTGGAACCCCAATATTATTCTTCCCCCTTATGAAACACGCCTCAAAATTATTTCCCTGCCTTCCTTAAGAAGCAGAAGAATTATGCTCAATGTCTCTTTTTTATACAAATTACTCAGTGGTGATATAGACTCACAATACCTCCTTTCTTCATTAAACTTCAACATCCCCAGGAGCGGAGCCAGACATTTCCAGCTTTTTAAGTTGAGTCACTGCACTTCTAATTATGCCCTTCACGACCCTTTGCGATGTATGTGTAGTGATTTTAATGGCAACTTGAACTTGATAAATTTTTCTGACTCGGTGGATGTCTTAAAACGCAAAATGATATTACATTTGAATACTTAACGCATTCCTTGTGATAACAAATATAACTCGCGATAATTGTGTAGATTTTACGATTTAACAAATAAGCATCATCGAATATGATAGATACTTTAAGTTTTCGTTTTATTCAGTTTCGTTGCTTTATTTTTTCATGAAATTATTTTAGATCGTTAGTTCTTCCTTATTTGACCATGTATACCGTGTCTCTTGGCTTGGTGTGTCAGAGTTTATCTCTTTTCCATACAAGTTTTTACCTGCGTTGGCCCAAATGCATATCCAAATAATAACTTTAGCTCGGTGTTCCCTTATTTTAGTGACCCGAATATATAAATATACTAGCTGTTTCCCGGCGCGCGTTGCTGCACCCTGCAACTATATGGGAAGATAACAGGTGTATTCAAACTATTTCTTAGACTCATAGTTTGACACCACTGCCATTTTCCACTGCCCGTTACGGTTTCCCAGTAGCAGGAGATCACTAAATAGTAACTCCATTTTGACTTTGTATGTAAGTACTGCTACTTTTACTTTCAAAGCTATTCGATAATACAAATTTTAATTGTATGGGCGGAGCCACACCCACTTATAAAATGCCCATCCCAGTTTTCTAGGAGATGGACATTACCCAGTTTTAGTACAGTTGCCGACAGTGAGCATACAAACTAAATTATCAAAATGTAGCCAAAAACTATTTCCGACGAAAACCGTAGGAAATATAGCATTTTTATTGATTTGTGGGCGGTTAAAGGGGGTGTGACAGAAATTTAAACCATCTCGTACTTGAAAAAAATGTACTGCCAAAATTTCAGCTGTATCGGCTCAGTAATTTTGAAGTTTCCAGCCATCACACAGACAGCGTTTTGCTTTTTGTATAGGTATATATTTTGGATAAAGATTATTGGCTATAACTTTTGATTAGTAAGAGATACTAAGATAATTTTTTCTAAAAAATTAATTTTTTAGCTTGTTTATTTTTTCAAAAATATAAAAACACAATATTGGAAAAAAAATGTTGTTCGAAAAAATCAAGGGTAGGCCTTGTTTTTTGAATCACAGAAATGGTTTTTAATTTTTGCGTAAAATTGAAACAATTCTTGCCTATAAATGTTGTAATTTTTAAATGGAGTTGAAAATTTGCGAATTTGAATTTAAATTATTTTTACAACAAAAACAAATTTTGAGCCTTTTTTTGAGGAAAACTCCAAAATTTCAGACCTTTTTTGAGAAAAATATTTAAAATATATATACTCAACTAACGGTATTTTTGCAATAAGGTTTTAATAGCACTTTGATGAAGCTTTAAGACAAAAAAAAATTTAACAAAGTGTATAAAAAAGCAGCGGAGATATTTGAATCGAAATTCACAAAATTAAATTTCTGATTTTGTGATTTTCTAATTTTTAAGCCGATGTTGCATTAAATAAATCGTTGCAGTAAAATTTTTCATACTTTTCAAGATATGTTCATGTTTTTGATGTCAAAATAACGGAAATTTTTTAATATCACTAAATTTAAGAAATCTATATATATAAAAAGAAGTGTACGTTTGGTTGAAATCGCATCACTTCAGAACGGCTGGACCGATTTGGATAATTTTTTTTTTTAAATGTTCGTTTTAGTCCAAGTTAGGTTTTTAAGGAAAGAAACATTGACCACGCCCACTTTTGCGCCCACTTTTTTTGATTTATCTAAAATCGGAAAACGGCTGGACGGATTTGGATAATTTTTTTTTTCAAATGTTCGTAGTAATCCAATTTAAGTTTTGTCGGAAAGAAAAATTGACCACGCCCACTTTTGCGCCCACTTTTTTCGATTTATCTAAAATCGGAAAACGGCTGGACCGATTTGGATAATTTTTTTTTCAAATGTTCGTAGTAATCCAATTTAAGTCTTTACTGAAAGAAAAATTTACCACGCCCACTTTTTCGCCCACTTTTGCGCCCACTGTTTTGATGTCTTATATATAAAAATAAGTTGAATTGTGTATGAAATTGATGTTCTCGGTAATGCGTGAACCGATTTTGTCTCTGGAAATTTCCCATAAAAGGTGCCGTCAATACAAAGGTTTTTTTGTATAAATGGTCTTTGTATGTGTATTGGTTCATGAATTATAGGCATTTTAGTGAACTTTTTCAAAATACAGGTGTAAAAAAATACAGATGCGCACATATGGTGTATATGGGGAAATATTTGCAAGGGAAATTGGAAATAAATGGAATATTGGAATAATTTGGCAAGTCTCACTTTAATTTGCATTTGCGCGAAAAATACAGGCATAGTAAGAATTTTCAATACCCCTTTTTTTCCATACCCCCTTAATACTTTTTTGGTCGTATTAGACTAAAATTTGGTAAATAAGTTCGTATGGTTACTGTCGGCAACTATATTAAAACTGGACGTGGTCTAACTAACATATACGCCCACTTTTGAGAAATCATTATTATTCCTGAGTTGTACATGTTTTGATAGTGGAACTTGATATGTAGACGTTATGGGCCCTAGAATTAGTTATTATATATTTGAGCGAACATTAGATAAGGGGGAATTTGGCCACACAGGCCAAATTTATGATATCGAATTGCTTTGGAACTAAATGTCGTATGTAACTATGCAATAGACTCCTAAGCTACTCATCCGATTAGCATGAAAATTTGTGTACAGAAGTTTTTTGGTATGGTGCGTGTTTGCGAGCTATCAATTTTATCCACCTTGAACACCAGAGGGCGCTATAGTACAAATTTTTTACAAAACTGCCTAAAACTGACCAACCGCTTATGCGATTAGAATGAAAAGTGGTATGTAGTGGTTTTCATGTATGCTGAGTGTTTTGCTGCAATATTTTTTGACCTATCTTGAACACCAGAGGGCGCTGTAGTACAAAGATTTTGCAAAACCACCTAAAACTCCCAAACCATTCATGCGATTAGAATAAAAATTGGTTTATAATAGTTTTCAGGTAAGATGAGTTTTTTGACAGTATCTTGTTTGAACCACACACCAGATGGTGCTGTAGTACAAATTTTTTACAAAATCGCATATTTTTAGTTGTTACATATGCAAATATTTACAAAATATAAAATATTTCTTAAATTTAGTGATATTAAAAAATTTCCGTTATTTTGACATCAAAAACATGAACATATCTTGAAAAGTATGAAAAATTTTACTGCAACGATTTATTTAATGCAACATCGGCTTAAAAATTAGAAAATCACAATCAGAAATTTAATTTTGTGAATTTCGATTCAAATATCTCCGCTGCTTTTTTATACACTTTGTTAAATTTTTTTTTGTCTTAAAGCTTCATCAAAGTGCTATTAAAACCTTATTGCAAAAATACCGTTAGTTGAGTATATATATTTTAAATATTTTTCTCAAAAAAGGTCTGAAATTTTGGAGTTTTCCTCAAAAAAAGGCTCAAAATTTGTTTTTGTTGTAAAAATAATTTAACCCTAGAATACTAAACATAGCCTGTGAGGCGAAGCAAAAGACTTCTGTTTACCTCAGATCCAAATATGTGGCCTGCAAAAAAGCCTTTAGTATATGTAATGTATTTTAAAAAATGAATTGTTTTTGTTAATTTTTTTACTTAATATGTAATAAACATGTTTTTGTCTTTGTTTTAATATATTTTTATTTTTTTTAAAGTAAAATATGGATTTTATATAAAAATCGCCTCCCAGGCGAAGTTTAGCATTAGAGGACTAAAAAATATGTTTAGTATTCTAGGGTTAAATTCAAATTCGCAAATTTTCAACTCCATTTAAAAATTACAACATTTATAGGCAAGAATTGTTTCAATTTTACGCAAAAATTAAAAACCATTTCTGTGATTCAAAAAACAAGGCCTACCCTTGATTTTTTCGAACAACATTTTTTTTCCAATATTGTGTTTTTATATTTTTGAAAAAATAAACAAGCTAAAAAATTAATTTTTTAGAAAAAATTATCTTAGTATCTCTTACTAATCAAAAGTTATAGCCAATAATCTTTATCCAAAATATATACCTATACAAAAAGCAAAACGCTGTCTGTGTGATGGCTGGAAACTTCAAAATTACTGAGCCGATACAGCTGAAATTTTGGCAGTACATTTTTTTCAAGTACGAGATGGTTTAAATTTCTGTCACACCCCCTTTAACCGCCCACAAATCAATAAAAATGCTATATTTCCTACGGTTTTCGTCGGAAATAGTTTTTGGCTACATTTTGATAATTTAGTTTGTATGCTCACTGTCGGCAACTGTACTAAAACTGGGTAATGTCCATCTCCTAGAAAACTGGGATGGGCATTTTATAAGTGGGTGTGGCTCCGCCCATACAATTAAAATTTTTATTATCGAATAGCTTTGAAAGTAAAAGTAGCAGTACTTACATACAAAGTCAAAATGGAGTTACTATTTAGTGATCTCCTGCTACTGGGAAACCGTAACGGGCAGTGGAAAATGGCAGTGGTGTCAAACTATGAGTCTAAGAAAAAGTTTGAATACACCTGTTATCTTCCCATATAGTTGCAGGGTGCAGCAACGCGCGCCGGGAAACAGCTAGTATTTTATATTTTGTAAATATTTGCATATGTAACAACTAAAAATATGCGATTTTGTAAAAAATTTGTACTACAGCACCATCTGGTGTGTGGTTCAAACAAGATACTGTCAAAAAACTCATCGTACCTGAAAACTATTATAAACCAATTTTTATTCTAATCGCATGAGCGGTTTGGGAGTTTTAGGTGGTTTTGCAAAATCTTTGTACTACAGCGCCCTCTGGTGTTCAAGATAGGTCAAAAAATATTGCAGCAAAACACTCAGCATACATGAAAACCACTACATACCACTTTTCATTCTAATCGCATAAGCGGTTGGTCAGTTTTAGGCAGTTTTGTAAAAAATTTGTACTATAGCGCCCTCTGGTGTTCAAGGTGGATAAAATTGATAGCTCGCAAACACGCACCATACCAAAAAACTTCTGTACACAAATTTTCATGCTAATCGGATGAGTAGCTTAGGAGTCTATTGCATAGTTACATACGACATTTAGTTCCAAAGCAATTCGATATCATAAATTTGGCCTGTGTGGCCAAATTCCCCCTTATCTAATGTTCGCTCAAATATATAATAACTAATTCTAGGGCCCATAACGTCTACATATCAAGTTCCACTATCAAAACATGTACAACTCAGGAATAATAATGATTTCTCAAAAGTGGGCGTATATGTTAGTTAGACCACGTCCAGTTTTAATATAGTTGCCGACAGTAACCATACGAACTTATTTACCAAATTTTAGTCTAATACGACCAAAAAAGTATTAAATATAGCATTTTCCTTGATTTGTAGGCGGTAAAGGGGGTATGGAAAAAAAGGGGTGTTGAAAATTCTTACTATGCCTGTATTTTTCGCGCAAATGCAAATTAAAGTGAGACTTGCCAAATTATTCCAATATTCCATTTATTTCCAATTTCCCTTGCAAATATTTCCCCATATACACCATATGTGCGCATCTGTATTTTTTTACACCTGTATTTTGAAAAAGTTCACTAAAATGCCTATAATTCATGAACCAATACACATACAAAGACCATTTATACAAAAAAACCTTTGTATTGACGGCACCTTTTATGGGAAATTTCCAGAGACAAAATCGGTTCACGCATTACCGAGAACATCAATTTCATACACAATTCAACTTATTTTTATATATAAGACATCAAAACAGTGGGCGCAAAAGTGGGCGAAAAAGTGGGCGTGGTAAATTTTTCTTTCAGTAAAGACTTAAATTGGATTACTACGAACATTTGAAAAAAAAATTATCCAAATCGGTCCAGCCGTTTTCCGATTTTAGATAAATCGAAAAAAGTGGGCGCAAAAGTGGGCGTGGTCAATTTTTCTTTCCGACAAAACTTAAATTGGATTACTACGAACATTTGAAAAAAAAAATTATCCAAATCCGTCCAGCCGTTTTCCGATTTTAGATAAATCAAAAAAATTGGGCGCAAAAGTGGGCGTGGCCAATGTTTCTTTCCTTAAAAACCTAACTTGGACTAAAACGAACATTTAAAAAAAAAAATTATCCAAATCGGTCCAGCCGTTCTGAAGTGATGCGATTTCAACCAAACGTACACTTCTTTTTATATATATAGATTGTGCCTGCACAATATATACTTGTATATCTGTGCTATGTTTGGTATTGGTTTGGTGTTTGAGAGTTGCATCTCTTTTCCACGTAGGATCTTGGGTTGGACAGTGGCCCCAAGCCGAACGACAACAATTATAAATGCGGTTATATATGGTCTAATAAATAACTTTAAATGTTGTCTTGTATTGCTTCGTATTATGAAGAATGTGCTTTTATTCGATGATGTTTATGAAGTTTACATAAGCACAAAAAATTCTCAAATTTTATTTAATTTTAATTTCCGCTGAAAGCAATTGTGCTTAGTGGAGGCTATTATTTGCCAACAGGTGGTAAGTTTTAGCACGTAGGTGCATTCTATCAGTCCGACTGATCCGAGAACTTCTTAGAATGTAAATCGTGCATGCGTATGGCGCGGGTCATACGTATCTATGAAGATTTCTTACCTCCGGGCGAATCCAAAAAAAAAAAAAAAAAAAAATTCAAGTCGACAGTTCTCTGCCTTGTTTTAATATTAATATTCTCTTCTTGCCTTGAACTTTGTTCAAGTCGGCAAGAATATAGCTATAGCGAAGGCAAACTCTGCCGCTATAAACAAAAATCTTACCTAAACTTCCCTGTACACCTTACATTCTAGAACAACTTAAAGCCGATTATGGTGATTTACTTCTGTACACAGAGGTTCGTTGGCTTAGCCGTGGTAGGAGCCTACAACGACTTTTTAATTTAAGGAGTGAAGTTTTAGTTTTTTTTTAAAAAAATTCATTTTCTGACTCTGAAGATTTAATTTCGAAATTAAGAAATAAAGACTTTCTTTTAGATCTAGCATTTTTAAGCGACATTACACTTATATTAAATAAACTTAACCTTTTACTTCAGGGAAAAAACAAACATATTTTTGACTTAGTGTACTCTGTCAAAAATTTCCAACGCAATTTAGAAATTATAATAGCGCAATTACAACAAAATGATGTCTCATGCTTAGAAAATACAATGAAAATATGGACTGAAAATAATAATATCAATAAACTACAAGACTACGTTAAGACTGTTGAAGGACTATTATATAATTATAAGCAAAGATTTCAAGACTTCGGTGTTATTAAAACTGCAATAGAACTTTATAATTGCCCTTTGACATGCAATATAACTGAGCAACCAATAGCATTTCAAGAGGAACTAGCCATGCTAAGAAATGATATAACTCTGCCCTTAGAAATGGGTAAAAATTTTTGGAAAGATGTACAAGTTGAAAAATATCCAAAAATAAAAAATGAAATTTTTAAAATATACTCCATGTTTGGTTCCACATATGATTGCGAGGCTGGATTTTCTACCCTCAAAATAATACAAACAAAATTAAGAAATCGTGTATCCGACCAGCAAGATCCGTACACGCCTGTGCGCAACGAAGAATGCGCGCAATCCAGCACAGAGAAAGCTAGACGTCGAAAAGCTGCAATCAAAACAAACAGCCGAAGACTTCGCTACTCGACTCTCACTCCTGCTTCAAGAAAGCACTCCTCCGATCGACGATATATGCGCGCAGTGGAATCACATTTCCCACTCTATGCGTACGGCTGCCGAAGAGGTGATAGGCTATCACCGCCCTCGCCGAAACCAGTGGCACGACCAAGAGTGTCGCGACGCCACTGCAGAAAAAGACGCCGCCTACAAAGCCACCCTGCAGTCGGTTGTAACGCGTGCTGCTAAAGAGCGATACAAAGACAAGAGGAGGGAAGAGAGACGCATTTTCAGGCGAAAGAAAAAGGAAGCAGAAATGCGTGAGTGCGAGAAAATTGAGATGCATGGTGACAGGAATGAGGTCCGAAAATTTTTCGAAAAAATAAGACGCCTGGCCGATGGTTTCAAGACCGGGGCCTCTTCCTGCAAGGATGAAAATGGGAATCTAGTGACAGATATGCAGAGTACACTGATGATGTGGAGGGAACACTTCTCTAGGCTTCTGAATGGTGATGACGACAACAATCCCGCCAATAGAGATGATATCCCGGAAATCCCAACTGTGGACGACAGCGTTGAAGTTCCGCTGCCCGACCATAGTGAAGTCTTGAAAGCTATAGCTCGGCTTAAAAACAACAAAGCCGCAGGAGCCGATGGCTTACCGGCTGAGCTCTTCAAGAATGGAGGCGAAGCTCTATTTAAATGCATTCATGAGCTTCTATGCAGAATATGGTCGGAAGAATGCATTCCAAACGATTGGAACCTCAGTGTGCTCTGCCCAATCCACAAGAAAGGCGATCCCACAATTTGCGCCAACTACCGTGGGATAAGCCTTCTGAATATCGCATATAAGGTCCTGTCGAGCGTACTATGTGAAAGACTAAAGCCCATCGTAAACCAGCTGATTGGACCTTATCAGTGTGGCTTCAGACCTGGTAAATCCACCATAGACCAGATATTTACGCTACGACAAATCTTGGAGAAGACCTTAGAAAAACAGATCGACACACACCATCTTTTTGTCGATTACAAAGCCGCCTTCGACAGTCCTATAAGGAATTATCTATACCCCACCATGTCTGAATTTGGTATTCCTGCAAAGCTCATCCGTCTTTGCAGAATAACACTGAGCAACACCAGCAGCACAGTTAAGATCGGGAAGGATCTCACTCCTCCATTCGATACCAAACGAGGTTTCAGACAAGGTGATTCCTTATCGTGCGACTTTTTCAACCTGATGATGGAGAAGATCATCCGAGCTGCTGATTTGAGACGCAGTGGCACGATATTCTACAAAAGTATTATGCTGCTGGCGTATGCTGATGATATCGATATCATTGGCCATAATACGCGCGAAGTCAGTGCAGCATTCTCCAGATAGGCGAAAGAGTCGAGTCGAATGGGTCTTGCAGTGAACGCAGATAAGACGAAATACCTAGTGTCAACAAATAAACAGTCCCAGCGTCTTGGAAACCACGTCACTGTTGACAACATCTCCTTCGAGGTTGTTAAGGACTTCGTCTACCTGGGATCCAGCATTAACTCTTTCAACGATGTTAGTATTGAGATAAAACGAAGGATAACTCTTGCCAACAGGTGTTACTTTGGGCTGAGTAGGCAATTGAGAAGCAGAGCCCTCTCTCAACGAACAAAACTCACGCTCTATAAGTCACTAATCATGCCCGTCCTATTATATGCAGCACAAACCTGGACGTTGAGCAGTGCTGATGAAAAGACTCTGGGAGCCTTCGAGAGAAAGATCCTTCGTAAAATCTTCGGTCCAATCTGCGTCAATGGCGAGTACCGAATTCGATGGAACCACGAGCTGTATGAGCTGTACGCTGACATCGACATAGTTAAGCGCATTAAAATCGAGCGGCTCCGCTGGCTAGGTCATGTTGAGCGAATGGAAAACGACGCTCCAGCGAAAAAAATATTCGATTCGGTGCCCGGTGGTGGTCAACGCAGAAGAGGACGCCCACATCTTCGTTGGAAGGATCAGGTGTTGGATAACCTGACCACGCTTGGTGTTTCCAACTGGCGCCAGCAAGCGCAGAACAGAAATGGCTGGCGCAATTTCTTAAACGTGGCCAAAACCGACTTACGGTTGTAAGCGCCAGATAAGTAAGTAAGTAAGTAAGTATCCGACCAGCACATATCAGATTTACTACGCATTAAAAATTAATATAAATAAAATTAAAATAAATATAAATGACATCATCGAATTCGAAAAAAACATGGCATAATATTTGCACTGCAAATTCTTTATATTACACATACTTGCCATTATTTTTATACCCCCATGTCGATTTAGCCATGGCAGTCTGTCTGTTTGTCCGTCTGTCTGTCTGTGATCACGATTACAGCCTTATCGAGTGAAAATCACACCCACCTCCCATACAAAGTGACTTTATCAAAAACTAAAAGCGAATATCCGGCCGAACAAAAATATATTCAAAGTTTTAAGCAGTCAACAATGCTTAACAACTGTTTTTTAAAAAAATATTCAGCTTTTAATTCTTAAAGCTTAAGTTTTCTTTCATCACCTGAAAAATAATTATAATTTGCATGACAAGTGGAGTAGTGTCTTTGCAAATACATATTTACAGAACGACAAATAATTCGTTCGCAAATTAAGCATTGCGCTTCATCATTTATATTTTCTATGAAAAAATAATCGCATTCCCATTGTTCGTTAAACATTTTTTTTGTGTGTACGTTAAACAGATTCGTAAAACAGTTGCGCAGCGAGGTCTTGCCTTCATGAATGCCGAATGCCATTGTTCGTTCATTGTTCGTACGTTTCACGAAATTGCTTACAGCGTAGGTGTGATAGCAGTGCGTCGGCAGCGAAAAGCAGCCTATTCACGCGTGAATAGGAAATTCGAAATTGCCCGACACTGGTCTAAAACGACTCCGAGATCAACGATATGATTAACATTATGAAGTTATGTTATTTACCATTGAGTGAGTAATTGCTATTAGTGATGAGATTTTCGGAAGAAAGTTACTGAATAGCATTTGTTAACGTTTAGAAATAGTCTATTCTGATTGCACCACTTTTCTTAAACCCATAGTTTCGATTGTAAAAAAGTCACATCAAGTTCAGGATTGATTATATGGTACATTTTTAAGTCATCTGCATATAATCGTACCGTCCGTGGCGTAGTTGGTTTAAGTGCGTGGCCGCTATGTCAACGAACCTTGGAGACCCAGGTTCGAACCCCAGCAGCGACAGAAATTTATTTGAAATGAAATAATTTTTCTGTACGGCCGCCACCTCTCTGCAGACAATGGCAAACCTCAGAGAGTAATCAAAATGCCATGTAAAGCTTCTTGAGAACGAGAACATTCCGTTCATCGCCGTTCGGAGTCGGCGTTAAACATGTAGGTCCGGTTCTTGGTCAATTGTGTACAAACTTAATAACACGCACAACACAATTGATCATAAGAAGCTAGGTCAAAGTCCTTTCAAGGGCTGAAATGGCCAGTTATTTTTTTTTTTTTTAATCTATATATATAAAAAGAAGTGTACGTTTGGTTGAAATCGCATCACTTTAGAACGGCTGGACCGATTTGGATAATTTTTTTTTTTAAATGTTCGTTTTAGTCCAAGTTATGTTTTTAAGGAAATAAAAATTGACCACGCCCACTTTTGCGCCCACTTTTTTCGATTTATCTCAAATCGGAAAACTGCTGAACCGATTTGGATAATTTTTTTCAAATGTTCGTAGTAATCCAATTTAAGTGTTTACTGAAAGAAAAATTGACCACGCCCACTTTTGCGCCCACTGTTTTGATATATATATCTAAAATCGCAGAACGCCTGCGCTGATTTTTTTTTTAATGTTTGTAATAGTCTACAAGAGTTTTTTACATAAAGAAAAATTGTCTACAATATCGATAATATCAATATTATCCATTATCGATATTAAATTTCATTTTCATACTTGACACTTTTGAAGTTTTCAAGATGTCACATATCAGAAGACACTTGCTTATTTTTTATTCACACCACCCAATGTACCCAGTGTGCTTTCTTTTTCATTTGGATTCCGACGTAAACAGACATAAATTTTGCCGAAGCAAATTCTTTTGGATAATTTTATTACTTATCTTATATATAAAAAAAAGTTGCATTATTTATGAAATTGATGTTCTCGGTAATGCGTGAACCGATTTTGTTTCTGAATTTCCCATGAAAGGTGACGTCAATACGAAGGTTTTTTTGTATAAATGGTCTTTGTATGTGTATTGGTTCATGAATTATAGGCATTTTAGTGAACTTTTTCAAAATACAGGTGTGAAAAAATACAGATGCGCACATATGGTGTATATGGCTAAATATTTGCAAAGGAAATTGGAAATAAATGGAATATTGGACTAATTTGGCAAGTCTCACTTTCATTTGCATTTGCGCGAAAAATATAGGCATAGTAAAAATTTTCAATACCCCTTTTTTCCATACCCCCTTTACCGCCTACAAATCAATAAAAATGCTATATTTAAGACTTTTTTGGTCGTATTAGACTAAAATTTGGTAAATAAGTTCGTATGGTTACTGTCGGCAACTATACTAAAACTGGGCGTGGTCTAACTATATATACGCCCACTTTTGAGAAATTATTATTATTCCTGAGTTGTACATGTTTTGATAGTGGAACTTGATATGTAGATGCTAAGGGCCCAAGAGGCAGTTACTATATATTTGAGCGAACATTAGACAAGGGGGAATTTGGCCACACAGGCCAAATTTATGATATCGAATTGCTTTGGAACTATATATACAAGTTTTTTGGTACGGTGCGTGTTTGTGGGCTATCAATTGTTATCCACCTTGAACACCAGAGGGCGCTGTAGTACAATTTTTACACAAAACTGCCTAAAACTCACAAACCGCTTATGCGATTAGAATGAAAAGTGGTATACAGTGGTTTTCATGTGGGTTGAGTGTTTTTCTGCAATCTTTTTTCACCTATTTTGAACACCAGAGGGCGCTGCAGTACAAATTT
The DNA here is from genome assembly GCA_943735915.1 of Pherbina coryleti. NCBI lineage: Eukaryota > Metazoa > Arthropoda > Insecta > Diptera > Sciomyzidae > Pherbina > Pherbina coryleti. The sequence continues at coordinate 113,630,151 of OX030948.1, read as the reverse complement.
TTTGCAAAACCACCTAAAACTCCCAAACCACTCATTGGCTTAGTATAAAAATTGGTATTTATTAGTTCTCAGGTACGATGAGTTTTTTGACAGTATCTTCTTTGAACCACCTTGGACACCAGATGGCGCTGTAGTACAATTTTTTTACAAAATCGCATATTTTTAGTTGTTACATATGCAAATATTTACAAAATATCAAATATTTCTTAAATTTAGTAAAATTAAAAAATGTCCGTTATTTTGAGGTCAAAAACATGAACATATCTTGAAAACTATGAAAAATTTTACTGCAGCGATATATTTAATGCAACATCGTGCTCAAAAATGAAAAAACCACAATCAGAAATTTAATTTTGTGACTTTCGATTCAAATATCTCCGCTGCTTTTTTATACACTTTGTTAAATTTTTTTTTGTCTTAAAGCTTTATCAAAGTACTATAAAAACCTTATTGCAAAAATACCGGTAGTTGAGTATATATATTTTAAATATTTTTTTCAAAAAAGGTCTGAAATTTTGGAGTTTTCCTCAAAAAAGGCTCAATATTTATTTTTGTTGTAAAAATAATTTAAATTCAAATTCGCAAATTTTCAACTCTATTTAAAAACTATAACATTTATAATCAAAAGTTATTTCTATTTTACGCAAAAATTAAAAACCATTTTTGTGATTAAAAAACAAGGCCTACCCATTGATTTTTTCGAACAACATTTTTTATCCAATATTGTGTTTTTATATTTTTGAAAAAATAAACAAGCTAAAAAATCAATTTTTTAGAAAAAATTATCTTAGTATCTCTTACCAATCAAAAGTTATAGCCAATAATCTTTATCCAAAATATATATACTTAAAAGCAAAACGCTGTCTGTCTGTGCGATGGCTGGAAACTTCAAAATTATTGAGCCGATAGAGCTGAAATTTTGGCAGTGCATTTTTTTCAAGTACGAGATGGTTTAAATGTCTGTCACACCCCCCTTTACCGCCCACAAATCAATAAAAATGCTATATTTCCTACGGTTTTCGTCGATTTGGCTACATTTTGATAATTTAGTTTGTATGCTCACTGTCGGCAACTGTACTAAAACTGGGTAATGTCCATCTACTAGGAAACTGGAATGGGCATTATATAAGTGGTCGTGGCTCCACCCATGCAATTAAAATTTGTATCATCGAATAACTTTGAAAGTAAAAGTAGCAGTACGTACATACAAACTCAAAATGGAGTTACTATTTGGTGATCTCCTGCTACTGGGAAACTGTGACGGTCAGTGGAAAATGACAGTGTTGTCAAACTATGAGTCTAAGAAAAGTTTTGAATGCTCCTATTATATTACCATATAGTTGCAGGGTGCAGCAACGCGCGCCGGGAAAAGGCTAGTTAGTATATAAAAAAAGTCGTGATTTGTGTTTGTAATTACATAACTTAAGAAAGGAGCGTCCGATTTGCTTGAAGTTTTCTTTGTTGTGTTCTTATTGGCCGTACCATGGTTCGTATGTGAACATTTTTGCTACACCTCCTTTTACCGCCCACAAATTAATGAAATTTTTATATTTCAGACGGCTTGGGTCTTATCAGACAAAAATTTAGTACTTTAGTTTATATGGTTACTGTTGACAACAGTACTACAAATAGGGGAAAAGATGCAATACAAATATGCTGGGGGTTCCCCCTCTCTTATAAATGTATATCTGGCGGGGTGCAATAAGGCCAACGGCAACAAGGCCGAATTCGGCTTATTTATTTATTTATTTGTGTATACTTTATAAATTAATTTATAAAGTATGAGTAGGTGTAGGGCAGCTAGGCCATATTACACCGATGTTTAATAAGATATGAGATAAGATATGATATAATAGATTATGATGTAATAGATTATGATATAATATATATATGATAGATAAGATATGATATAATATGTGTTTACATTACATATTATTCATTAATTAAGTATAGAATAAGTACTACATTTGGAAAATTTATATACATATATCATTAAATTTCATTTGTTAAATTTTGTTTTCTTATAGCTTCATAAATTGTTTTAATTGTTTCTTTGTCACAGTTCAAGATAGTGACAAGAGGTTTATTGATTTTTGAAGTAGGGCAATCTAGTAATATGTGCATAACCGTTAAATCCGTTGAACATAAGTGGCATTGCAAAGGCTCAGTTTTATTAAAATAATGCTTTGTGCTAAAAATTGTCTTTCCGAGTCGTATTCTTGCTATAGTTATACATTGCTCTCTTGTTAAATTAATATTGTAGTTTGGCCTGACCGGATACGGATTATGGGTTCTCAAAAAGGAACCTGAGGATCTCCAACTTTCCAATGCCACGTTTCTCTGATAAGCAGTAAAACACCTGATAATAATTGTGTCTATGCACGGTATTTCAGCAACTAGGGGCAATCGTAAAGCTTCTTTTGCAGCAACGTCCGCTAGTTCATTGCCAAGTATCCCAATGTGACCAGGAATCCAGATGATTTTTATGGGGTTCTCAGCATAAGTGCTTTTAAAGATGTAGTTATATGCACTACCAGCTCCACTAGCCAAAGCCTTTAAGACGCTTAGACTGTCTGAACATATTAAAGTCTTCTTTTGTGAATGGTTGCATATTTAACCGCAAAGTGTATTGCAGCCAGCTCAGAATGAAACACGCCAGAGTCAAAAGGCAACAAGCTTTGTTGCAGAGTATGAAAAGATGTTGAGTACTGTCGCACGACAGCATAAGAGGTTGCACCTTCAAAATATGACCCGTCGGTGTAAAGTGTCATTTCTGGTGAAAAATTGGAGACAGCTTCAGAAAAAAATTTTCTGAAAACAACAGGATTTGTTTCCTTTTTTACGTGTTGACTTAGATGCTCATTGAATTCGGCTTATTTCGCATCATTTTATCAGAACGAGTTTGAAATTTGTTTCTGATGTTATTCCATGAACAAAGGGTCCATAGACATTACCATATCTCCGGTTAATGTCAAATGGTGTTTTTTTTATGATAAAATGATTTGCCCTTATACGGAATGTTATTCTCTTACCTTCCGTACAAGGACAAACCATTTAACATCATAACTAGTATGAAATTACTTAACTTTTTGCTATAAACAAAAATTCGTGCGTATTTTCATATTTCAATTTGGGATTTAATTTGGATCCTTATATGTTATTTCTTTCGTTTGGGCGATTGTTCACCGTATTTTTGGATAATTATTCATTATGAATAAATACCCAATATTATGGGCTATTTCTATATTTCAATATTTCTTGCAAATTGAGTACCTACGCTGAGTCCAGTTAATTTTGAAACAATAGACTACAGAGTGCGTACTTTCTATTAAAAATAATAATAATAAACAATGTTTAGTTTGCAAAAACTATTTTTCGACCTTATTACCATTTTGCTGAAATTTTTAAGGCTTTATTTCCTTTTCAAATGAATATAAAACCGAATTCACACTTACGTCCTTATTTCCCTTTGAAAAGGAAATAAAGCCAATTCGGCCTAATTGCACCCCGCCGTATATCTATCTATATTCTTATCTATTTTGGTTTGTTCGGTTGCTTAAAACTTGAAAACGACTGGACCAAATTGGATACTTCCTTCTGCGAATAGCATCGAAATTTGATATTCGAATGAAATTTTTACGGCACCACTGGTGAAAATTTATCGGCTTTGGACGAAGGGTGTGACACTTTTTCAGCAGCCCAAATTTAAGGTATAAATCTCGAACTATAAGTCACATATCAATTTAACTCGGTAAAAACGTACTCTTTTGTTGTGTGCTTTGACTGGTAAAATTGAGTGACCATTTGACAAGTTGGCGTAGCACTGTCGATACAATTAAAATTTAGGTATCGAGAAGCTTTCGAAGTAGTGTAGTGTGCCCATACATGTACGCATTGCCGACCCTACGTTTCATCATTTCTTTTTGTAAACAAGCGGCAATGCACTGTGACAAATATGCTTTCACTGCACTATCGATGTGCGCTGCACTCAATGCATGCGAATGTTGTATACATTCCGCATCGGAATTGAGTGCGTTTTCAATACTCACTCAATTTTTATGACTGTGCCTAAATTTCATTCGTCAACCCAAAATATGAAATTTGGAGATACTAATTTAAGTGCTACAATGAAACGCAAAATTAAACATAAGTATTTTAATATGTAAATATAGATTAACTATAGATCTAGATTTTAAGTATAACAGTTTTTGTAAAGATATAAAAAGCCGGTCTTGGCAAACAACAGATCAGAATTTAACTACTAATTCAAGTCGGCAGATCTCTGCCTTGTTTTAATATTAATATTCTCTTCTTGCGTTGAACTTTGGTCAAGTCGGCAAGAATATAGCTATAGCGAAGGTAAACTCTGCCGCTATAAACAAAAATCTTACTTAAACTTCCCTATACACCTTACTTGGCGATCCTGCCCATTACCTGAAATCTTTTGATTTGCTTTTCCTGGAATTCAGTTCCATATTGGCACATATGGCATACATTCAGAAACAGACAATGCCGAAATCCATGGAAGTGTATTCTTCCAGTTTTAAAGACAATGAATAAAATTTTGAATCTGCACCAAACAACGCCAAAAATGAAAAAACCAAGGACAAAAATATACCAGATTTTGGTTCAAGGGAAGCATCAGCTGCAGAAGCTGCAGTTAAATCGAATGCGCCAAAAACGAATAAAACGTCTTAAATTGTCATTGCTGGAGATAAACCATCCAACACAAATAAATATATGAGTCTTTATACAAAATGTATAGAAATAATCATAAAAATACAATAATAATAACAATAATTATAATTAAGAGTCATATACAAATATCATTACTTTATATTTATAGGGTGTTTTTTTTAGGGGTTTGTTTTTCGAATTGAAATAAAACACAAGAAAATCGTTTTAATGTCCATCAATTTGGCTTTATTGGAAGGATAATTTTATGCCATTAATGTTTAAATATGATTTCGGGCATGTGGCCGCCGCGGCTGGCTCGAATAAAACCAATTCTACAGGTCCAATTTTCAACCACTTTTTCGAGCATATGGGGCCGTATGTCGGCAATAACGCCACGAATGTTGGCCTCCAGGTCCCCTAACGTTTCTGGTTTGTTGGCGTTGACGAGCGACTTCACATATCCCCAAAAAAAAATAATCCAATGGTGTCAAATCACACGATCTTGGTGGCCAATTGACAGGTCCATTCCGCGAAAATATGCGCTCATCGAATGTTTCCTTCAATAAATCGATTGTGACGTGCGTCTTGTTGGAACCACAACTCATCCACATTCATGCCATCCAATTCGGGAACAAAATAGTCGGTTATCATGGCTCTATACCGGTCTCCATTAACGGTAACTGACTCTCCAGCATTATTTCGGAAGAAGTATGGCCCAATGACTCCACCAGCCCATAGAGCACACCAAACAGTCAGTTTTTGTGGATGTAATGGCGTCTCAAGGATCTCATGTGGATTCCCTTCACTCCAAATGCGGCAATTTTGCTTGTTGACGTAGCCATTCAACCAAAAATGAGCCTCATCACTGAACAAAATTTTGCGATGAAAATCAGCATCGAGATCAATCTCATTTTCGGCCCATTTGCAAGCGTTGTTCTTTTGTCAACCTGTTCATGATGAAATGGCAAACCAAACTGAACATAAATGACATTAGAGTTGCCAGATTTGACCACAAAATGCCAGTTTTATCTCTATTCGAAAAACAAACCCCTTAAAAAAACACCCTTTATAAATAGTTAATAATGCAAAAATCACACGTTGTTCATTATTAATTTTAATTGTAAAAATGAAGATATACTAAAATGAAAAAAAAAAATTTATATACAAATTGAGGCCATTAAAATTTGTAAACGTTCGTTATAAATTTTAAAACTAAGAGCAATACAAATATGTTACGATGACTTGCAATTATTTTTTTATTATAGAATAATCATGATTTAAAAATATAAAAAAATTAATGCTTGTCATTTCATTATTTCAACTCTTATATAGTATAAAAATAAATATATATGTATTACATTATATAATTAAGTTTTTTTAATTAGGATAACTTGCGTATTTAAAAAACATACAAAATAGGAATAATGATAAAAACAAAAAACAATAAAAATTTATATTAGTTAGCAAGTAACACTTTAAAACACTAAAAGAAAAGTTAATAACTCCACCTTTACTACAATACCCAGATTTTAGCAAACCTTTCATTTTAACGACTGATGCCTCAAATTATGCTTTAGGCGCGGTACTATCGCAAGGCAAAATAGGTAAAGATTTACCAATATCTTATGCCAGCAATCATTGCAAAAGCACGACATAAATAAACCAGTCATTGAAAAAGAATTATTAGCTATTCATTGGGGAATAAACTTTTTCAAACCATACCTTTACGGAAGAAAGTTTACAGTGGTAACTGACCACAGGCCACTGATCTCCTTATTTTCTCACAAAAACCCTTCCTCAAAAATTACTAGGATTCTACTAGATCTATGTGACTATGATTATGACATAATATACAAAAAAGGTAGTATGAACACTAACCCAGACGCACTCTCAAGAATCCAACTAGACTCTGAGACTCTAAAAGAAATGATACCACAAGAAATCAATGAAAAGGTAAAAAGAACGTTAGTTATTACAAGAGGCATGGCAAATAAAGAAGCCATTAAAAAAAAAATGAGGATAGTAATGAAGAAATTTTTGTAGATGGTGACAACACCCAGAAGTCTGATCAACTTCCGATATGGGACTGTACATCCATTACTGACGTCAGGAATATGAAGAATATCAAATTTTATAAGGCGAAGAATAAGGAAAATAAAATATATATTGAAAATAATATAGTGCACGTAGGATACAGCGATAATTCAAGATCGCTGTATAGATTTGATTATGAAAAAACTGATATCTAAAATGAAAAATGAGAATATTAAAGAGCTAGCGCTAGCCAACAACGATAAAATATTCCAATTATTTACAAATAAAAAGTTTTAAGAAGAATATATAAAAATACTAGAAAGCGTTAAGAAAAGAAAAAGTCGTATTGTATGTAAAAGTAAAATATGGGATCCACTTGTCCCATTCGTGGTCACTAGTTGATGTCAATAAAAACTCGTTCAGTACCCTGTGGTTTCTTTCAAGAGAGCCTATCGTTTGGTGATGGTATGGTGTTGAAAAGGTTTATTTAATTTTTAAAAGTGTGCATATGTTACGCATTAACTCGTTTTTAAATTCATTCCCATTATCTGATTTCAACGCTTGTAAGTGGCCGTATTTCAGAATTACTTGCTCAACTAATGTTCTTGCAACAGTGTCTGCATCTTTTGTTGACATTGGGTGTGCAATTACAAATTTTGTTAGTTCGCATTGTACTGTCAATATGTAGCGGTACTCGTTTGAAATTCTTAATGGTCCTACAGTGTCAATTGATAATATCTGAAAACTATTGCTAGGGGTGTCTGTCAGCGTGAGTAGCTCTATTGTGTGAAGTGTTTGTTTACTTTTTGCACATATGTCACAACGTGACACAAATTTCTTTACCATCTTGATCATGTTTTTCCAAACATATCGTTGTTTGAGTTTTATAAGTGTTTTCCTGATACCTAAGTGGCCGTTATTATAGTAGTCGTTTATTAATTGAAATTTCTATAGGTCGTCTTGTATCCTTTTTGGTGGTTCGTAAATGAGTATTTTTAATTGAGGACTTTGAGGAATGTTGTAGACACTCCGCATCGGAATTGAGTGCGTTTTTAATACTCACTCAATTTTTATGACTGTGCCTAAATTTCATTCGTCAACCCAAAATATGAAATTTGGAGATACTAATTTAAGTGCGAGAATGAAACGCAAAATTAAACATAAGTATTTTAATATGTAAACATGGGCGTCCGCAGGAATTTGTCGAGGGGGCCGGGCCAAGGGATGCATTGGTGTGCACGTTTATGAAAATGAGCCTGGAATGTTACCTATGAAATTTTATTGCCTGAGATTTTCTGTGCAAACTTTGTAAACATTGTTATTATATGAAAATTCATATTTTTCAATTTAACTTCCAGTATAACGAACTTTTAGTTTACAAAATCATATTTACATTTATTAAATGCATTTAAAAATATTTAAAATAATTGTCGTTCGTTTATAAATATAGTTAAAGATCCGTGCAGACTGAAAAAGATATTTTCAAGGTATTTATTTTATTTTATTATCATTTAAAATAGCTTTTCTGATTTTTTCTTTTGTTCGTATGAATGTGTGTGTATAATTTATAAAGAGTGCATGATAATCTTGTTTGTATTTTAAATTTTTTTTATATTCGTTTTTCTTGAATGCTCGTTCAGTTATGAACAGAGCAACATACCTAATGTCTTTTTAAGGTATCTACTATTACCGTCTAGAAATTTCAAAAAATGAATTATTGTTTTTTTACATTTTTAGATTCTTTATACCTTCAATAATAAAAAATATAATGCCTGGGATCCAGCATTAACTCTTTCAACGATGTTAGTATTGAGATAAAACGAAGGATAACTCTTGCCAACAGGTGTTACTTTGGGCTAAGTAGGCAATTGAGAAGCAGAGCCCTCTCTCGACGAACAAAACTCACGCTCTATAAGTCACTAATCATGCCCGTCCTATTATATGCAGCACAAGCCTGGACGTTGAGCAGTTCTGATGAAAAGACTCTGGGAGCCTTCGAGAGAAAGATCCTTCGTAAAATCTTCGGTCCAATCTGCGTCAATGGCGAGTACCGAATTCGATGGAACCACGAGCTGTATGAGCTGTACGCTGACATAGACATAGTTAAGCGCATTAAAATCGAGCGGCTCCGCTGGCTAGGTCATGTTGAGCGAATGGAAAACGACGCTCCAGCGAAAAAAATATTCGATTCGGTGCCCGGTGGTGGTCAACGCAGAAGAGGACGCCCACATCTTCGTTGGAAGGATCAGGTGTTGGATAACCTGACCACACGCTTGGTGCTTCCAACTGGCGCCAGCAAGCGCAGAACAGAAATGGCTGGCGCAATTTCTTATACGAGGCCAAAACCGACTTACGGTTGTAAGCGCCAGATAAGTAAGTAAGTATGCCTTCAATAATAACTGTCCAAAATATTAAATCGAAATTCAAAGCCAGTGCCGAGATATAACGACTCAATTGAAGTGCGCTCTCGGCTCGCAGGTGTAAAAAAACATTACACGCATTTTTCACGAGTTTAGGTTTTTTAACTGGCGGACAATTAATCTCCGGATCTACTATGCCGTTATTAATAATTTTTGCAGCATTTTGTTTGTTTTTATATCCTGTGTGATAGTTACCACAATTTGACCACAAAAAAAAATATATAAAATTTTTGAATTTGAAAAAAGGTTGAAAAAAAGTCGATTTTTGAAAAACATTTTCAAATGTCCGCCATTTTTTTAGCAGCAGTGTTTTTTCGAAAATAACAATCTCAGCGCCCTTTATTAAATGTACAATTAATAGAAAATAAAAATAAAAAAGTTTTTCCTAATCGTCAAGAACTGTTTAATACTGTAAAAAAACGTTTGATAACCATATATAATAAAGAAAGTGAAAAAAATTGTTGAATATAAGTTAATTTTTAGCATTCTAGACGGTAATAGTACCTTAATTAGACATGAATGTTTATTATAATTTTAAAAATTTCTTTTGATTAGCCTTAGTTTTTTTCGAATGTGTAACATTCAGTCTATAGAGTGTCGGTAGAATAATTTTTATTTTTATTCATTATTATTATTTATTATACATTGTTTACTATTTATTAAATATTACTTATTATTTCTCGTAAGTTTCTTCTTTATTTATTTTTAATCGCTACTTATTTTTTATCATACAGTTATTTATTAAAAATTATTTTGTGTATTACTTATGTCTATTTTGGGTATGTTTTATTTTATTATATATTTTTTTTTTTTTTTTTTTTTTTTTTTTTTTTATTATTATTATTATTATTATTTATTATTAGCAGATTATATTAGTACAATAAGAACTAAGTTCTTTTATAGTACAACATTAATACATTCAATATAAGAATAATGACAACGTAATAAAGCATTAATTGTATAATTACATTAGGAATTTAAAACATTATTTTAATTTATTACAATTATATATAAGAACAGAATTATATATAAAATTGTATACAGCATTATATATGTATAAGAACAGATAAGATTTTTATTAGTAAAAATAATTGACAGTAGCATATGCTACTATATGCTACGACAGTAGCAATAGTATTCTCATTTCAAGTAAACTAATACTCGGTGAGAGTAAGTAATTTTTGCTCTCACTTTGAGTGTAGTTAGATAAGGACTCAGACATCGTTAGACTCAGACATCGTTAGACTCAGACGACTAGACAACGGACTCAGACAGGACTTAGTGGCTTTTTCGAAACCGACACGTCTCTAGCTCCCTTTGGCAAAGTGCGTTGACACTTTGTTTAAAATTATCAATATTGCTTTTAAAAAAGGTTGCGGGCCGCCTCGAAAATTTTGGGAGGAACAAAGTATTGATACACTTTGCCATTCACATATCAAAGAACTTTGTGTTGATTTCTCAAATAATATTTAGACTCCACATATACAACACAATTAATAAGAACAACAGACGATAATTAGTGAACAAAATCGGTTGTTGATCGTTACTCAGGTCTGGTTATGCAAACGTAACGGAGCGTGTCATAGCACTACTCAAATTTGCTATAAACAATGCACATAAGTAGTTAATGAAATCTTAACAAAAAGTGATAAAACTCAGATAAAACTAAGTTTCGTACCACCTAATATCATGTTTACATTACACATTTAACTATGCAGTTTGACTATAATAGTTTGGTAACTGTTTCTGGTGTTTACACTGCCAGTAGCGTAGTTAACTTTGTCATTATTTGACGTTAATTTTTCGTTGATTCACATAATTTTGAGACATATTGAAAATTTAATTTTCATGCAAAAACAAAAAATTAAAAATATTACAATATATGTATGTGATAAAAGCCTTGTAGGAGTTTTTGTTCATCATCAGCATGAAGTGTTTTCTAAACTGGTGTTCTTTGACCGAATCATCAAAAGAAAAGGAATTATTTTCAAATATTTTTTTGCGTTTTATATGTGACATTTCCTTGTCATTTTTTTAATTTCCTTTTGTTCTTGATGAAAACACAGTGTTGCATAGCAACATGGGATGGTTTAGGTCGCAGTTTCAACTTAACTGCTTTGCGAGATAGTTAAGATTTTGTATGGGAAACTATGCAGTAAAGTATCCAATTTCAAAGTTAACTGTGTAGTTTCGAGGTAATGTAAACATAGTATAAGAAATCAGAACTTAAGAGTTTAAAACTTTCTAACATATAAACAAAAATGTTACATATACACATAGGAAATAAAAATATATATAATTTTTCAGTTGAGGGGAGGGGAGGGGGGGGGGCAAGTACCCCCCTGTGGACGCCCTTGTATGTAAATATAGATTAACTATAGATCCAGATTTTAAGTATAACAGTAAAGATATAAAAAGCCGGTCTTGGCAAACAATAGATCAGAATTTAACTACTAATTCAAGTCGGCAGATCTCTGTCTTGTTTTAATATTAATATTCTCTTCTTGCCTTGAACTTTGTTCAAGTCGGCACGAATATAGCTATAGCGAAGGCAAACTCTGCCGCTAAAATAAACAAAAATCTTACTTAAACTTCCCTATACACCTTACAGTAGAAGTCACATAACATTGAAACTTAGAATGGAGAATGTATTTCTACAAGAGAACTGGGACGGGCATAGGAAAAGGGGTTATGGCTTCGACCACACAAGTCAAATTTTTGATTTTGAATAGCTTTGGAACTAAACAATAAAATGACAATAAAACTCAGTATGGAGTTACTAATTGCCAAAGTCTTTCTATTGGAAAACTGGTACGTGCATTTGAAAAGGGGGTGTGGCCCGATTTCCTATACAGAATAGCTATGGAAGTTAAAATCACAGAACATTGGAACCCATAATGGAATTGCCACCTGGGAGTGATGTTCTGCTACTAGGAAACTGTAACGGACAGTGGAGCATGAGCGTGGTGTCAGACTAAGGGACTAATAAACGTTTTGAATTTACTTATTATTTCCAATATAATTGCCGGGTGCAGCAACGCGCGCCGGGTACCACTATATAATTTTATATTATTTTATATTATTTTATATTATTTTATATTATTTTATATTATTTTATATTATTTTATATTATTTTATATTATTTTATATTATTTTATATTATTTTATATTATTTTATATTATTTTATATTATTTTATATTATTTTATATTATTTTATATTATTTTATATTATTTTATATTATTTTATATTATTTTATATTATTTTATATTATTTTATATTATTTTATATTATTTTATATTATTTTATATTATTTTATATTATTTTATATTATTTTATATTATTTTATATTATTTTATATTATTTTATATTATTTTATATTATTTTATATTATTTTATATTATTTTATATTATTTTATATTATTTTATATTATTTTATATTATTTTATATTATTTTATATTATTTTATATTATTTTATATTATTTTATATTATTTTATATTATTTTATATTATTTTATATTATTTTATATTATTTTATATTATTTTATATTATATTATATATATATATCTATCTTTAAAAAACCGAGAACTCGATGATTAATTGATATATCGATAAATCCTTCGGTGAATCTTATTTTCTTAATGAGCTCTTTAAAACTGCATATTCAGATATCTTGAATCTCCCCCGATTACGATTTCCGTGGCCCTCGATTTGAGTATGCAGTTTTGAAGTACGCTTTGAGAAAATAAGATTTGCCGAAGGATTTATCGATATTTCGATTAGTTATTAAATTTTTCAAAAAAATTTTTACTCAACGGAACCAATATTTAAATTCGGTTATATTTTTGCTAATATTTGTCCGATCTGAATGATTCAGGTGTCATTCGAAAGATATTTAAAATGTTTTTAATATGAAATGAAAAAACAAAATATTTTTTTGTAAATCGGTCACGCTACAGACTGTCTTTCTGTATATATGTATATGTATGTATGTATATATGTATAATATGTTTTATTTTTGCATAAAACCGTTATATTCTCTCAAAAATGTGTTATAAAGATTAAATAAAGATATAATTAATTGAAAGCTGATATATTAAGCTTTTGTTTGGTATACAATGTTATAATTTTTCTTTTATTTTGGCCGATTTTTGCTGTTATGTTATATTTTAGGTTGAACACTACAATCATATAGCATAGGAAAATGTTTCATAATTGGGCTGAATGTATTTGATTTGCTTTATAAATTGTGCATTTATACTGTAAATGGTGCAAGAAAGATCTTCATAAAAGTTTCGATGTATTTTGAGTTATTGAATAATTTTTTTTTAGTGGTTCTGCCTTTTACATAATGTACTTTTCCTGTAAATGGAGCCAGATAGACTTTTATCAAAGGTTGTTTGTTGTATTCTGAAGAACATATTAATAGTTTTCCTGGCTTTTTTTTTTTTTGAGTTATTGAATAATTTTTTTTTTTAGTGGTTCTGCCTTTTACAAAGTGTACTTTTTGTGTAAAAGGAACCGGATAGAATTTTATCAAAGGTTATTTATTGTATTCTGAAGAACATGTTGATATTTTTCCTAATTTGCACAATTATTGTTTTTTTTTTTTTTTTTTTTGTGAATTAAAATAAGAATCCGTATCTCTTATTAATAATATGATTCGAATATTCTTTTTTATTTTACATAGGTGTGCGATGTGCTTGCGATTCTTCTGTGCTTCGTGATGAAGATGAAAGTTGTTGATGTTTATCTTCACCTTTTAAACTTCCGCCACCATTGTGGAACTCAAAAACTAAGTCGTTCAACTATTGTTGACTACTATTGGCGTCACTGATTGTTCTGTCTAATCTAGTAACAATCGGGGCTGTCATAGAAACCAAGACGGTTTTCGTTTTTGTCGGAATTGCAAACCAATTCTGATTTCATTTGGTGTCACAAAATCGTCTTGGTTTAGATCTTTTCGAACATAAACAAAACCGATGTTCGAATCAGCTGTTTCTCACATTTTGTCTGTGTATGTGGAAATTTTATTAATTTCATTAGTTCACAATTTTATTAAATTTAGTGTGTTTTTTCTGTTTGTGTTATATAAGAAGCAATAAATAAGCATAAAATGGCTTCAGCTGTTGTAGCCTCTTTATTAATAGAAGAAAGGAGCTCAGAAAAGGTGAAAAGAAGAGTTTTGATAGATTGCAGCACTCCACTTGAGCTGCCTGCGTCGGCGTAAGCATATTTTTCTTTTACTGTGCAGTTATCTAGATCTATAAATATAGCTATAAATATATTTTTTTTTGTAGATTTATTTATTTATTTTTATAAAAGAACAAGAATTTACTAACATTTCAACGAAATATCAACTAGCAAGAGAAAAAAAACTCGCGCAAATTAAATCTGTCAACGGTTAGATGCTTGGTTTGATTCCGATAAGAAAATCGATAATATTGGTTTCTGTGACACCTAAAACCGATATTAATTCCGATTCGAACATAAAACCAATAATGTCGGAATTCATGACACCAAAGTAAATTTTTTGTCGTTTTTATAACCAATTCCGACAGCTATTGGATTCTATGACAGCCCCGATAATTAATTGAAAACTGAAATATTAAGCTTTTGTTTGGTATACAATGTTATAATTTTTCTTTCATTTTGGCCGATTTTTGCTGTTATGTTATATTTTTTAGGTTGAACAGTACAATCATATAGCATAGGAAAATGTTTCATAATTGGGCTGAATATATTTAATTTGCTTTATAAATTGTGCATTTATACTGTAAATGGTGCAAGTAAGATCTTCATAAAAGTTTCGATGTATTTTGAGTTATTGAATAATTTTTTTTAGTGGTTTGCCTTTTACATAATGCACTTTTCCTGTAAAAGGAGCCAGATAGACATTTATCAAAGGTTGTTTGTTGTATTCTGAAGTACATATTGATATTTTTCCTTATTTTTTATAAAAAAAGTGTCTTACAAATTGCACAATTATTGTTGTTTTTTTTTGTTGTTTTTTTTGTTGTTTTTTTTTTGTGAAATAAAATAAGAATCCGTATCTCTTATTAATAATATGATTCGAATATTCTTTTTTATTTTACATAGGTGTGCGATGTGCTTGCGATTCTTCTGTGCTTCGTGATGAAGATGAAAGTTGTTGATGTTTATCAACACCTTTTAACCCGGCGTTAGTGTGGGTATGACATACCTCAGAGACCTTATTTCCTTCAATATCTTCTTTGTCGTATTTGTAAGTTTCAGTAAAACTATTTTTTATTTCAATTGCAACGCACTTTAAATATTATTTTTTTACAGTAAATCAATCAAGAAATGAGAAGCTATTTGAATTTTTTTGATAAAATATTTTTTGTAGTATTTTTACGACTTATACTTTTGGGGTATGTCATGCCCCACCACACTAATGGCGTGACTTTTTTCCACCAAACTAACGCCGGGTTAAACTATCGCCATCATTGTGGAACTCAAGAACTAAGTCGTTCAACTATTGTTGACTACTATTGGCGTCACTGATTCTTCTGTTTAATCTAGTAACAATCAGCCCTACCCTATGAGTCGTCAAAGTCGTCGTCGACTCGTTGTCGTTGTCACTTGCTATCGACGTCGTCGTCACCTCAATGCTAAATCGGCACTCGCTACGTCGTTTCATCCAATGACAAGACGAGACGACATTTTATCGATAATTTAATACCATCTTCAAATTTGCCTTGAATGTTAACTGTCAAAGCACAAAAATTTCGTGTTAAAATATATTTAATTTATTTTCATTTTGATTTAATATGTATTTTATGACGGATACAAGTTCAAGTGATTTTTTTTTCTTAATTTCTAGCACAATTTGTTTTATTTGCATATCACGTTCATGTTGCAATTGCTCTCTTTCATTTTCTCTTTTCAGCAATTTTAATTTCTCTTCTTCGATTTTCTTTTGTTTTTTAAATTATTTTTCATTGAAATCAATGTTCGAGAAACTTCGTTGAACACTTTTTCCTGCATATGGTTATGCATTTCCAGCAAACAATCCAGACTAATTTTGTTAGCGTTCCTTTGCTCTTTGCTTTTTTTTCTGGAAGCAGTTGAAGGTCTCGGACGCTCATTATCAGAATTTGATGGCGCACATCTTCTTCACTTTAAATTTGAAGTCTCTTCAGACCAAATATAAAACAAAGTAAAATTATTTCTTTGTTTATGTCCAGTATTACAAGTGGTATTGTTCCTTACCTTCTGCCAACCATCACTGTCCCTAAGCGGTGGACCAAAAGAATTTAGCTGTTTGCTTATTTATTTATTTATTTATTTCTTCATTAGTAATAAAAAGCCTATTTTTTGGCCAAAAACTATATTACAAGCATGTATCTATATTCGAGAGATATCTTAATTAATCTAATTTAATATGTGTACCTATTTACGACTTCCCTTACATCTATACGAACTATTAAAAATTATTGGATTTGGGGTATATCCCATGTCAGCAGCGACAAATATTAAGATGAACAAAAGATTTAAAATTTATAGGTCATTGGTAACGGTTATAAAGGGCATCAATATTTTTATTGTGTATTCAAATGTGTTTCAGAAGTTTGATTTTGTAACTGTTTGAAGTG
Organism: Pherbina coryleti; assembly: GCA_943735915.1. NCBI lineage: Eukaryota > Metazoa > Arthropoda > Insecta > Diptera > Sciomyzidae > Pherbina > Pherbina coryleti. Next base: position 113,613,403 of record OX030948.1, on the reverse strand, counting down.
CCAGAAAAGGTTCGCATAGCAATGGGGAGCTTATTCCAAATACGAGCTGTGCGTACTAGAAACGACCGTTCAAATACTGAAGATGATATTTTTGGTACAATTATTTGTGTATTCCTAGTGGACCGACTGAACTTAAATTTCTGAAACAAGTAAGAGGGCAGATTCGTTTTTATAAGTTTGAAAAAACATAACAATATCCGAATACTTATAAAATTTTTAAAAGAGCATTTCAAAAACTTATGAGTATAATCAGATATGTGATCACGTCTGCGAACTCCATAGACAAAACGTACAATATTATTCACAATTACTTCAATTTTCTTTATATTGTAGGCAAAAGTACCGGAAAACACTTCAACACAATACGTTATACTTGACATAAGTAAAGCATGACCAATTTTATATTTAACATTAAAGGGTAAATACATGTTTGTGCTATAAAGCTTTCTTAAAGTTACTCCAATTTTGGAGCTTAAAGCATCAATATGTTTGTCAAAATTTAATTTTGCATCAATAATAACACCAAGACATCTAATGTTTTCAACATATTGTATCTGGTTATTATGTAGCCGAATGTCTAATTGATCCACAACCAATCTAGTAGGATTAATTTGTATAAACTTTGTTTTATTCGAATTTATGGTTAAGCAATTTTCAGACGTCCATGAAGAAACATGAGATAGGTTAAAGTTGACTACAGACTCGAGAACATCTGAAAACTGAACTTCACCTGAAAACAACAATTGTATGTCATCAGCAAAAATAAATGGTTTACACGTATTCGGATCGAGGACGCTAACAATATCATTAATATACAACATGAAGAGAAGTGGCCCAAGTACAGATCCTTGTGGGACACCAGAAACAATATTAACCAGACTAGATTCTTGACCATTGAAAGAAACAAACTGTTGACGATCACACAGGTATGATAACATAAGCCTACAAGCAGTATTAGAAAAATTGAATTTAAGTTTAAGTTTTTGGATCAGTTTTGAATGATTTACGGTGTCAAATGCCTTTGATAAATCAAGGGACACTAAAATACTTATTTTGTTTATGTTAATGTTTTCTCTAATTGAGTCAGTTAGACCAAGGAGCAGTGTTGTGGTACAGTAACCGTTCCGAAAACCAGATTGGCAGTTATCAATAAGAGAAAAACGATTAGTATACACCATTATTTGGTTTTTAATTATATTTTCAACAACTTTTGAAAGTGCTGGTAATATACTTATCGGTCTTAAGTTATCCATAGAGTTTGATGAGTTAGTTTTCGGGATAGGTACAACTCTAGCCACTTTCCATGATTGAGGAAACTTGGAGGTCATTAGAATATTATTAATAAAATAAAGCAAATGTTTCCGAATGTGAGGCAGTATTATTTTAATGAATTTAATTGGAATTTTATCATTTCCAATAGCATTTGACTTAGCGTTTAGTATGGCTTGAATAAGATCGTCTTCTGAAATGTTATTAAAGGAAAAACAATTAATAGAATCTTCATGGGCCTCAAAATCAAATTGGTCAACAGTATTTGCATTTTGATTGTTCACAAAAAATTGATTAATACAGTTAACATTGAATTCTTCAGTACAAATAGCAGAATTTAAACAACCAGTATTTCGTAATGTGTTCCACATTTGTTTCGAATTTTGACCTTGAAATAGCCGGGACCCTAACTGTTTCTTTACTTTACGAATAAAGGACTTTGCACGATTACGATATTTACAAAAAATTATCCAATTCCTTTCTGATCTATCCTGTAAAAATGCTTTAAAAGCCAGATCACGCAAAGATTTCGCATAAACGACCCCTCTACAATTCAATTCACTACCATTCTTATACTTTACCTTGTATCTTGTGATAGGGACTAAAGAAAAAGCGTCAGTTATAACACTATTCAAAAAATCGAGCTGAACATCGACGTCACTAGTAGAGTACATTTCGTTATAATCAATTTCACACATAAATGAATTTAAATTCTCGAAATTAATACTGTTATAGTTACGATATTCAACAAACTCATCTTCACGAACAATAGGAATGTCAAGGGAAACAAATATTAAAGCATGATGAGAAATTGACGGTGATAACATTTGTCCTGAATGTTTCACCAAGCTTGGATCACTTATCAAGACGAAGTCAATAAGTGATGTGGAGTTATGTTGAACATCGTAGTGAGTTGGTAGGGAATTATGAACACATGACAAATTACAACGTAACCCCAAGGAACGCAGTCTTATTGATTTCGAAATATCAAAAAGATTATGATTGAAATCGCCAACTACAATAACATTTGAATATCTTACAAACAAGTCACCTAACACATTTTCAAAGGACGAGATATCACCACTAGGTAGGTAAACTACACCAAGTAGAATTTTTTGCAATTTGTGACATATTTCGACAAACAGACACTCACAGATACCATATTCAGAAGAACGAAAAACAACTCTATACTTAATTTTTTTTGCAATAAAAAGACCTACACCACCACCTCTCATATTTGGACGATCGTTTCTGCATAAAGAATAGTCTGGAATATCGACTGCTTTATTAGAAATATATGGTTTAAGCCAAGTTTCGGAGACACCAAAGACATCCAGTAAACAACCACTTAGAATACATTTAATTTCTTCTAGTTTAGATGAAGGAAAAGAAGGTTTGAGACTTTGACAATTAACGTGACCAACATTAAGATTTTGACTATGTTCATGAAGTTTGGTATATAGTTCAGAGTTGTCACTGATAATGGGACCCAGATTTACATTAGGTGATACCATAGTCATATAGTATGTAGAGAAGTCGTAGTAAAAAGGTACAACACATTCTAATAAAAACTATAATTAAAATAGAAACATAAAAAAATATATGATAATATAATAACAATATTTCGAAATTATTGTTTACATTACATTTAAATAATTTCATTTAGTAATTCAAAAATATAAATTCATGAAGAAGTCGATCGATATATAGCAATAAAAAAATGTAGTAAGCGTAACAGCGTAAACATTATGTAGTTATATACAATATATAAATATTATATATAAAATGAATACACGGAGTAATAATTATGCAGTTAAATAAAAGTATTAAAAAGAGAAAAAAGAATACTATATACGTTCCAAACATACTATTCCGTTGGGGAACCTATAGCATCAGATGAAGGAAGTGTTGACAGCGCACCAAGAACTGGAATAACAGGATCAGAAGATTCTAGTAAAGTCGAACATTGCTGGATGTTATAAATTTTCTCACTGCCATTTGGCATCGTTATTTTAGATTTGGGAGCATCAGTGTTTAGAAGTTTAAATTTTTTAATCTTTTTTTCTCTTAAGAGCTTTTTGCAAATAAAATTAAGCTTGCTTGCAGCTGGCGTGTAGTGGTCGTTGAGATAAATCCTTGATTGAAGATCAAGAAATTGAAGATAATGTCACATAGTTTTAAATTTCTTGTTTTAAAATATTGCTTCATAATGTCATCTCGTAGCCTGACATTATTGAATTTCACAAGAACTGCTTTTTGGTTTTGAATGTAGCAGCATTGATGGATGTCGTTAGCGTTGGAAGGCAGATTAAACACACTGGACAAGGTCATGACATGGTCGTAGATATTTGTCATTCCTGAAGGCAGGCCACTAATAACAATATCAGCACGGTTAAGTCTACGCTGCAGTATGTTATTCTCATTTTCCAATTCTTTGATTTTATCGTTGGCAGCAGTATCAACTAATTTTATTAATTGATTGCAATTGACAATATCGGATTTAAGGTCTTTTAAAGTAGAAGACCACTCCAACTTCACTTCGTCTACCAATGCAGTGAAATATTTTTTAATATCTCGCAATCCTTCTTGCAGTTCAGCTCGAAGAGAGATAATGTTGTTGTCACGAGTGGGAGGATTTTCTTTGCACTCCTTGCAAGTGTATGTTAGTCCCCTATTCTTGAGCAACAAGGCATGTTGTTCAGTGGTTACATCGACACAAGCAATGTGAAACCAATTTCCACAAATACCACATCCAATGCTGGATTGTTGTTTTCCAATATTTTTGGAGCAAGCAACACAGTTGATAACTTTTGCAGGTGGCATATTGAGGTTAAAGTTGATCGACCGTTCAAGGTTAATGTAGAAGTAACCAGAGAGAAATGCAACAACAGCAAGCAATATATAACCACAGTGCAGCCACAACAACAGCAAGCAGAGATGAAGAAGAGTTCAGCAAGAGGGCAGCAACAACAAAACCAGCAAATTTATTTCGATGTCAATTACACAAAATAATCGTGCAAACTCGAAACTTTTAGCAATAAGCGGTTAAATTAAGTTTTATTAATTGTTTTAAACTGCAAAATCAATTTACTATAGTTAAGTAATAAGTTTATTACAAAAAATGACCGATGACTTAAAAATTCCGTTCTACTCGAACATAGCGTTGCCACCCGATTTCTTCCCATTTTGTTTTAAAATTGGCTCGGACGTTCCCTCTGGTAAATCCTTTTGCCAGGTTTGAATTCTTCTCCAGCTCGCGCACCAGATGTTCAAATTGACGAACGTTTGTTATTTTTAATTTTTTTTTCCATTTTCAATCACACTTGATTCAAAAATTTACAGTAACGAAGAAAAAATCACTTTGCTTTAAGTCGTTGCAACTCGTTCAGGAAAAACTCAACGAGTAGTATTGAGTCCTGTCGACACGACATGTTTTTCAAAACGACTTGGCGAGTACCGCATACTCGTCGTCAGCTGTCAAAATTTATCGATAACGACTCCGGTGGTGCCAATTTCAAGATGACGACAGAAGACGTCGACGATAACTGTCGACGACGACTCATAGGGTAGGGCTGATTATACACCAAACGGAAGGTTAATGTTTCAGCTATTACCATATGTTATATTCTACTTACTTTTATTACGTATTTTTTTAAGAAAATAACGGTTTTATGAAAAAAAAATATATATCATGCCGAAAAACCATCTGTAGTGTGATTAGATTAAGTACCAATTTTTTTCTTTATATCTTATTTTGAAGATATTTAAGTTTTATATCAAACGATACCCAAGTTATCCCGATCGGTCAATTATTATATTATTAATTATTATATATAGATATAGTCGAATTAACATTAAGACTTCTTGCAGTAAAATTTTTTTTTTAAATAGATAACTCGATAAAAAAATCGATTTATCGATAAATTCTTCGGTGAATCTTATTTTCTCAATGAGGTCTTCAAAACTGGCCCCAAATATTCAGATCTTGGGGCCACGGAAATCGTAATCGTGCCCTATATTTGGCCCTATATTTGGCACGATTACGATTTCCGTGGCCCCAAGATCTGAATATGCAGTTTTGAATAGCTCATTGAGAAAATAAGATTCACCGAAGAATTTATCGATATATCGATTAGTTATCGATTAAAAAAATTTTTAGTAAAAGAAGTCTTAATGTAAATTCGACTTTATCTATGCTAATAATTGACCTATCTGGATAATTTGGGTATATTTCGATAAAAAACTTAAATATCTTCAAAATAAGATATAAAGCAAAAATTTGGTACTTAATATAATTACACTACAGATGGTTTTTCGGCATGATATATATATTTTTTTTTTCATAAAACCGTTATTTTCTTAAAAAAATACGTAGTAAAAGTAAGTAGAATATAATATATGGTAATAGCTGAAACATTAACCTTTCGTTTGGTGTATAATATGTTATACTTGTTTCCCCTATTTCTACCATTATTCTCATTTTTATATTGTTACTAGATTAGACAGAACAATCAGTGACGCCAATAGTAGTCAACAATAATTGAACGACTTAGTTTTTGAGTTCCACAATGGTGGCGAAAGTTTAAAAGGTGAAGATAAACATCAACAACTTTCATCTTCATCACGAAGCACAGAAGAATCGCAAGCACATCGCACACCTAGCTATGTAAAATAAAAAAGAATATTCGAATCATATTATTAATAAGAGATACGGATTCTTATTTTAATTCACAAAAAAAAAAAAAAAAAAAAAAAAAAACAATAATTGTGCAAATTAGGAAAAATATCAACATGATTCTGAAGAACATAAACACAATAAATACAATAACCAATAAATAACCTTTGATAAAATTCTATCCGGTTCCTTTTACACAAAAAGTACACTTTGTAAAAGGCAGAACCACTAAAAAAAAAATTATTCAATAACTCAAAAAAAAAAAGCTAGGAAAACTATTAATATGTTCTTCAGAATACAACAAACAACCTTTGATAAAAGTCTATCTGGCTCCATTTACAGGAAAAGTACATTATGTAAAAGGCAGAACCACTAAAAAAAAATTATTCAATAACTCAAAATACATCGAAACTTTTATGAAGATCTTTCTTGCACCATTTACAGTATAAATGCACAATTTATAAAGCAAATCAAATACATTCAGCCCAATTATGAAACATTTTCCTATGCTATATGATTGTAGTGTTCAACCTAAAATATAACAAAACAGCAAAAATCGGCCAAAATAAAAGAAAAATTATAACATTGTATACCAAACAAAAGCTTAATATATCAGCTTTCAATTAATTATATCTTTATTTAATGTTTATAACACATTTTTGAGAGAAAATAACGGTTTTATGCAAAAATAAAACATATAGAGAAAGACAGTCTGTAGCGTGGCCGATTTACAAAAAAATATTTTGTTTTTCAATTTAATATTAAAAACATTTTAAATATCTTTCGAATGACACCTGAATCATTCAGATCGGACAAATATTAGCAAAAATATAACCGAATTTAAATATTGGTTCCGTTGAGTAAAAAATTTTTTGAAAATCGATATCTCGATAACTAATCGAAATATCGATAAATCCTTCGGCGAATCTTATTTTTCTCAAAGCGTTCTTCAAGACTGCATACTCAAATCGAGGGGCCACGGAAATCGTAATCTCCCCAAATATAGCCATCAGTCTGCACGAAATTGTTGTGAAAAGATGCTCTATATAAATTCCATGATTTCTATCCCTAACCATTAGAAATCACTTGTTTTGATTCATATATTTATTGGTCAAACTACAAATTCTCGAACTAATACTGAATACTATCATAACATCCTTGGATTATTTTAAGTTAACAAATCTATCAAAATTTAACTAAATTTAGAATGAACTTACCAATAGCCCGCCAAGATATATTTGTACAATATCAATCAAGGTTGCACAAGTACGTACTTTTGTACCATTTTGGATACGTTTTTATTATTTATATACGAAGTACTAATCTCTACCTATTGGTACAATTTTATTTCCATCCTTATAAATTTTGTTCTTGGTGTTGCCAAACATCTTTAGATTTACTTTCTTTATAGCACTCCAAAGCTATAATAAGATTGTTTTAGTATGGAATGCACAGTGCACAAGTAAAAATGCACTTTCAATGAGGAAAGTACGAGAAATACCAAATATAAAGGAATACGAAATATGGAACGTACTTGGTATTATCCAGTTTATATTGCCCATATTACACGATGTCCGTTTGTCCGACCTTTGTTGTTGCTTTCCATGTGAAACTGTCAAAAAACAGTGAGAGTGAGAGCGCATGCAACAACAAAATGGCTTGTCTGCCCCATGATACAATTATACAGGTAGGTTTGACAACAGGCTATTTTCTCACGAGATCGTTCATGGATTGTCAAACTCGGCTATTTTGTTTTTTTTTTGTTTTTTTTTGTTTTTTTGTTTGCTTTGATTTTTGACAATTCATGTTCGATTGAAAACTGTCACACCTACCTGATTAATTATACCATGGTCTGCCCTAGCGTAAGCCGGACAAACGGACATCGTGTAATATGGGCATATGAAACTTTCATACAAATCAAATGGTACCAAGTACGTACTATTTCGTACTTCCTTTATATTTGCCTGCAAGACATGCCTAAAAGGGCTTCCACATCGGCGAATCTGTTCGTCGAACAATATGGCGGCACGAACGTGTGTGAAAAAGCTAGCGTTCAAATTGAACGAACCTGTTCGTCACACAAGCCATTGATTTTTGTTGTTGTTTGTCATCATTTTCGGCAGCATCCCTTGTTCGACAGAAAAAATCAAAAATTTTTGTAAACACGGCCAACCGTGTGACAAACTGTCGAACATCGCTTCTTAACTAGCGAACTTGTGTGAACATGGCCGCCGTGTGACGAACAGATTCGCCGATGTGTAAGCCCTTTAACTGAAACTCCAACACAATCACAACATTTGCAGCAAAAACTAAGGCCCCTATTAGGTACGACAACTCAACTTAAGTTGAGTGTGTAATTTGTAAATTTGTATTGTCTATTAAGCTGGGTCTACACGATACAACGGTTGTACCAATATCGGTTGCTATTTGATGGTTGTGTGCGATTATTGTATCGTTTGGATGCAAGCGTGCGACGAGTTAGTTGCAATATTGCACGGTCGAATGGTAGAATTAGCCAACTGCTGTACGATGAGCGATTGTACAGCCGTTGTATCGTGTAGACCTAGCTTTACACATTTGAGGTACATACGTGTCTATCGTCTGACAAGTATGTATCTCAGAGATGTGTATGTATTTTTTGTGGTATTAGGTTTAACAATGCAACTTTGTGTCGAGTGTAAAAACTTACATCTGCTTTGAGCTAGTTGTATAGCGTCTTTTTCATACGAACTTTTTATTTATTTATTGGTTTTTGTTAATTGAGTGAAAATGGATAAAAATACGTAAGTAAAATAAAGTATAAATACATATGTTATGTATATATTATTATCCATATCATGTATATATTATTATCCATATCATGTATATACTATTTTAGTACCCTTTATATACCTTTTGTTATGCGCTTCTTAAATGCAGCTAAAAAATCGTTTAAAAAGCGCTTCAACAAATAGTAAAAAAAGCTCTTTTATGTGTTAGTCCAAGGCATGGTATAATAATGCAAGGTAGCATTGACAGTTGCTTGGGAAAACATCTCCTGTCAAAAAATATACTCAAAAAGAGAGCGTTCACAATACGCCATTGAAAACACAAACAATGTTGAAAACGTATAAGTGAAAAAAAAACAAAAACTTCATCGGCTGCAGACATGATACGATTATACAGGCAGTATTGACAGCTACTGATTTTCTCAGCAGCGAGGAAACGACCATCTGTCAACAACAGTTGTTCGTGGAATAATGTGAAACGAAAGTGAAAAACATAACTTAAATAAAATTTGTGCGTTTAATACAAAATAATGAAAGTTTTGAAAAAATTATGTGTGATTTGTGCTAAACGTTTTCTAGTCGGAAGCGTTAAATTTTATTCAATTATGCACAATTTTAATTGAAAACTTATTTCATTTCGTCTGCATTTCGTCCATATGCATATGCAGCTGCTGAGGTTGCTGTATTTGAATGTTTTCCACATTTTTTTTTTATGTTTGCACTAAATCACATTAAGTTGACAAATTATTTTCGCTAAAGTAATAATAAATCACTATTATTACAATGCTCACTATTTATTATTACATAAAATATTTTACAAGCAAATGTTTGGTTAACGCAAACAATGGCGTAAAACATCAACAATAATTGAACACTCTCTTTCTAGACATTTTTTTTGACAGATGGTCGTTGCCCAAGCAACTATCAATACTACCTTGTATTATTATACCATGGGCTGCAGATGCATTTGCACAAACAGTTGTTTTTGACAGGAGATGTTTTCTTGTAGAAGAGAAAATATGCAGTTGTCAATGCTACCTTGTATTATTATACCATGAGTCCAAGGAGCGCTGTGTTAAAAAAAAAAAGTAGATAAAAGCAAAGCGAGAAAATTTTATTCTTTGTCACATGCGAGGATTGAACTCAGACTGCTGGCATTACAGCAAAATGTCTAGCCACTCTGCTATTTCCTTGCTTTATTACTTGTGAACAAAATACATATAGACAAAAATTGAAATTAATGCGAACAGCTGATTCATTTCAATGAAAGTGTCAAAATTTCGGTGTAATCATGCTCCAATAGAAACAGCAATTTTACACCACAACTCAACTGAAAATGTATATTATGCGTAATATGGCAAAAAAGTTCAGTTGAGGTGTCTTAAGTCACGTCAACTTAAGTTGAGTTGTCGTACCTAATAGGGGCCTAATACATTCTCAGTTATTTCACTCTTCTCAGTTTTGTCAGAATGAGACACAATATAAGTATTAAATTACGCAGCAAACAAGCTGAGGGCAAGAATGATAGATAAAAGGATTGCGCAGTCCAAGCGTCGAGAAAAAAATGTACTGCGCAGCCTTCGTCATCCGGGTTCTCAACTGTTACTATGTTTCCATGGCGTGTTAACTCGGGGTGAACTCGCTATGGAAACACGAGTTGAGTTGAGTTTCGTTAAATCCACAAAACTTGTAAGATTTAACTGGGTTCTATCTGTCAAAGTGAATGCTGCCATTTCTTATCCATTTCGCTAGTAAAACAATAACAAAAATGTCAAATGAAATTGACAAGTTCGACTCAACTCGATGCTGTGCATGGAAACACTATCGAGTTAGCAACGCCATTTTCTTAACTCGACGAAAACCCTAACCCCGAGTTAACTCGCCATGGAAACAAAGTAGGTCTGTTTCCGTACGCACACTGTGTAACTTGTGGGACGCTATTTTCTGTTTCCATACTTTCTGTGCTTAAAATGGGAGAAGAAGAACAAGCATACAATCGCTCTCTCGAGCACATAAAGTGCACAGAGAGTGCTAGAACTCGAGACTTCGAGTAAAGTAAGAACAAGCATCAAGAAGAATAAGCATCAATAAGAAGAAGCAAATGTCAAATTACATTTCATAATTGTTTATGTTTTGCGATAAATAAACTCACAAATTGTGTGCCTAAAAAGAAATTTACGTACAATAAATAAATAGTAATAAATAAAAAGTAAGTAATTGTTCAGTTTTGCATTAAAATGGCTTTTAATAATTTGAGTGAAAGTGTTTTAAATTTTGTGCTGCCGTCTGCAGTCAAAATCAGCTGTTTTGTGCTCGAAACTTACTAGAAGCTGTTTCCGTACTTTTGCAACTATTCTCACATTTCGTTTTTACTCTCTAGCACACGTTTTACACAAATCTTACGCAGTGTAAAGTACGGAAACAGACCTATTATGTGACACTTTATGAATACATACAAAAGAAAATATCAAAAAGCAAATAGCAAGCATGGTATAATAATACATGGTAGCATTGACAACTGCTTATTTTCTCTTCAACAGGAAAACATAAACTGTCAAAAACAGCTTTTTGTGGAAATACATCAGCAGCTGCTGTGGTTGTTGTTTTTTTTCACTTCAACGTTTTCAACATTGCTTATGTTTTCAATGGCGGATTGTGAGCGCTCTCTTTTTGAGTATATTTTTTGACAGTAGATGATTTCCCAAGCAACTGTCAATGCTACCTTGTATTATTATACCATGATAGCAAGCACAAGCAGCGCAAGTATTTAAGAGCCGCCGCACACTACAGACTTTTAGTCGGTTGATATTTTGATGCTTGATTGGCCGCAACTGACAAGCCAACAATTAAGTTGGTTGTAGGTGCGCACACTGTGCCCGGATAGTTTGCCAATTGCATTTGAGAAACATTCTTATTGGGAGTTTCAAAATTATTTGGCTGTTTTGAGTTTTATAAAATTTTTTGTTACTGACATATTTTTCACTTACAACAACTTCAATATTTCAGTGTTTGTTGTAATTCGAAGAAATGACTGTCGGCGCATCGCGCTGTGACAGCAAGAAAAATTTCTTGAACTTGAAAAACTTGAATTTTTTTTCATTTTCACTCATTTCTGCTCTTTTTTTGGAAAATTCCTGACAAACTTCTTTACGAGTTGGAAACTTCTGCTTTGCGCCATTAGAAAGAGCACACATTAGTCTATCCGAATCGCCAAAAAAGTGAAAAATGATATTTTCACACCGAAGGTCCCTTTTCGTAGACCGGGTCACATATATAAAAAGAAGTGTACGTTTGGTTGAAATCGCATCACTTCAGAACGGCTGGACCGATTTGGATAATTTTTTTTTTAAAATGTTCGTTTTAGTCCAAGTTAGGTTTTTAAGGAAAGAAAAATTGACCACGCCCACTTTTGCGCCCACTTTTTTTGATTTATCTAAAATCGGAAAACGGCTGGACCGATTTGGATAATTTTTTTTTCAAATGTTCGTAGTAATCCAATTTAAGTTTTGTCGGAAAGAAAAATTGACCACGCCCACTTTTGCGCCCACTTTTTTCGATTTATCTAAAATCGGAAAACGGCTGGACCGATTTGGATAATTTTTTTTTCAAATGTTCGTAGTAATCCAATTTAAGTCTTTACTGAAAGAAAAATTTACCACGCCCACTTTTTCGCCCACTTTTGCGCCCACTGTTTTGATGTCTTATATATAAAAATAAGTTGAATTGTGTATGAAATTGATGTTCTCGGTAATGCTTGAACCGATTTTGTCTCTGGAAATTTCCCATAAAAGGTGCCGTCAATACAAAGGTTTTTTTGTATAAATGGTCTTTGTATGTGTATTGGTTCATGAATTATAGGCATTTTAGTGAACTTTTTCAAAATACAGGTGTAAAAAAATACAGATGCGCACATATGGTGTATATGGGGAAATATTTGCAAGGGAAATTGGAAATAAATGGAATATTGGAATAATTTGGCAAGTCTCACTTTAATTTGCATTTGCGCGAAAAATACAGGCATAGTAAGAATTTTCAATACCCCTTTTTTTCCATACCCCCTTTACCGCCTACAAATCAAGGAAAATGCTATATTTAATACTTTTTTGGTCGTATTAGACTAAAATTTGGTAAATAAGTTCGTATGGTTACTGTCGGCAACTATATTAAAACTGGACGTGGTCTAACTAACATATACGCCCACTTTTGAGAAATCATTATTATTCCTGAGTTGTACATGTTTTGATAGTGGAACTTGATATGTAGACGTTATGGGCCCTAGAATTAGTTATTATATATTTGAGCGAACATTAGATAAGGGGGAATTTGGCCACACAGGCCAAATTTATGATATCGAATTGCTTTGGAACTAAATGTCGTATGTAACTATGCAATAGACTCCTAAGCTACTCATCCGATTAGCATGAAAATTTGTGTACAGAAGTTTTTTGGTATGGTGCGTGTTTGCGAGCTATCAATTTTATCCACCTTGAACACCAGAGGGCGCTATAGTACAAATTTTTTACAAAACTGCCTAAAACTGACCAACCGCTTATGCGATTAGAATGAAAAGTGGTATGTAGTGGTTTTCATGTATGCTGAGTGTTTTGCTGCAATATTTTTTGACCTATCTTGAACACCAGAGGGCGCTGTAGTACAAAGATTTTGCAAAACCACCTAAAACTCCCAAACCATTCATGCGATTAGAATAAAAATTGGTTTATAATAGTTTTCAGGTACGATGAGTTTTTTGACAGTATCTTGTTTGAACCACACACCAGATGGTGCTGTAGTACAAATTTTTTACAAAATCGCATATTTTTAGTTGTTACATATGCAAATATTTACAAAATATAAAATATTTCTTAAATTTAGTGATATTAAAAAATTTCCGTTATTTTGACATCAAAAACATGAACATATCTTGAAAAGTATGAAAAATTTTACTGCAACGATTTATTTAATGCAACATCGGCTTAAAAATTAGAAAATCACAATCAGAAATTTAATTTTGTGAATTTCGATTCAAATATCTCCGCTGCTTTTTTATACACTTTGTTAAATTTTTTTTTGTCTTAAAGCTTCATCAAAGTGCTATTAAAACCTTATTGCAAAAATACCGTTAGTTGAGTATATATATTTTAAATATTTTTCTCAAAAAAGGTCTGAAATTTTGGAGTTTTCCTCAAAAAAAGGCTCAAAATTTGTTTTTGTTGTAAAAATAATTTAACCCTAGAATACTAAACATAGCCTGTGAGGCGAAGCAAAAGACTTCTGTTTACCTCAGATCCAAATATGTGGCCTGCAAAAAAGCCTTTAGTATATGTAATGTATTTTAAAAAATGAATTGTTTTTGTTAATTTTTTTTACTTAATATGTAATAAACATGTTTTTGTCTTTGTTTTAATATATTTTTATTTTTTTTAAAGTAAAATATGGATTTTATATAAAAATCGCCTCCCAGGCGAAGTTTAGCATTAGAGGACTAAAAAATATGTTTAGTATTCTAGGGTTAAATTCAAATTCGCAAATTTTCAACTCCATTTAAAAATTACAACATTTATAGGCAAGAATTGTTTCAATTTTACGCAAAAATTAAAAACCATTTCTGTGATTCAAAAAACAAGGCCTACCCTTGATTTTTTCGAACAACATTTTTTTTCCAATATTGTGTTTTTATATTTTTGAAAAAATAAACAAGCTAAAAAATTAATTTTTTAGAAACAATTATCTTAGTATCTCTTACTAATCAAAAGTTATAGCCAATAATCTTTATCCAAAATATATACCTATACAAAAAGCAAAACGCTGTCTGTGTGATGGCTGGAAACTTCAAAATTACTGAGCCGATACAGCTGAAATTTTGGCAGTACATTTTTTTCAAGTACGAGATGGTTTAAATTTCTGTCACACCCCCTTTAACCGCCCACAAATCAATAAAAATGCTATATTTCCTACGGTTTTCGTCGGAAATAGTTTTTGGCTACATTTTGATAATTTAGTTTGTATGCTCACTGTCGGCAACTGTACTAAAACTGGGTAATGTCCATCTCCTAGAAAACTGGGATGGGCATTTTATAAGTGGGTGTGGCTCCGCCCATACAATTAAAAATTGTATTATCGAATAGCTTTGAAAGTAAAAGTAGCAGTACTTACATACAAAGTCAAAATGGAGTTACTATTTAGTGATCTCCTGCTACTGGGAAACCGTAACGGGCAGTGGAAAATGGCAGTGGTGTCAAACTATGAGTCTAAGAAATAGTTTGAATACACCTGTTATCTTCCCATATAGTTGCAGGGTGCAGCAACGCGCGCCGGGAAACAGCTAGTATTTTATATTTTGTAAATATTTGCATATGTAACAACTAAAAATATGCGATTTTGTAAAAAATTTGTACTACAGCACCATCTGGTGTGTGGTTCAAACAAGATACTGTCAAAAAACTCATCGTACCTGAAAACTATTATAAACCAATTTTTATTCTAATCGCATGAATGGTTTGGGAGTTTTAGGTGGTTTTGCAAAATCTTTGTACTACAGCGCCCTCTGGTGTTCAAGATAGGTCAAAAAATATTGCAGCAAAACACTCAGCATGCATGAAAACCACTACATACCACTTTTCATTCTAATCGCATAAGCGGTTGGTCAGTTTTAGGCAGTTTTGTAAAAAATTTGTACTATAGCGCCCTCTGGTGTTCAAGGTGGATAAAATTGATAGCTCGCAAACACGCACCATACCAAAAAACTTCTGTACACAAATTTTCATGCTAATCGGATGAGTAGCTTAGGAGTCTATTGCATAGTTACATACGACATTTAGTTCCAAAGCAATTCGATATCATAAATTTGGCCTGTGTGGCCAAATTCCCCCTTATCTAATGTTCGCTCAAATATATAATAACTAATTCTAGGGCCCATAACGTCTACATATCAAGTTCCACTATCAAAACATGTACAACTCAGGAATAATAATGATTTCTCAAAAGTGGGCGTATATGTTAGTTAGACCACGTCCAGTTTCAATATAGTTGCCGACAGTAACCATACGAACTTATTTACCAAATTTTAGTCTAATACGACCAAAAAAGTATTAAATATAGCATTTTCCTTGATTTGTAGGCGGTAAAGGGGGTATGGAAAAAAAGGGGTGTTGAAAATTCTTACTATGCCTGTATTTTTCGCGCAAATGCAAATTAAAGTGAGACTTGCCAAATTATTCCAATATTCCATTTATTTCCAATTTCCCTTGCAAATATTTCCCCATATACACCATATGTGCGCATCTGTATTTTTTTACACCTGTATTTTGAAAAAGTTCACTAAAATGCCTATAATTCATGAACCAATACACATACAAAGACCATTTATACAAAAAAACCTTTGTATTGACGGCACCTTTTATGGGAAATTTCCAGAGACAAAATCGGTTCACGCATTACCGAGAACATCAATTTCATACACAATTCAACTTATTTTTATATATAAGACATCAAAACAGTGGGCGCAAAAGTGGGCGAAAAAGTGGGCGTGGTAAATTTTTCTTTCAGTAAAGACTTAAATTGGATTACTACGAACATTTGAAAAAAAAATTATCCAAATCGGTCCAGCCGTTTTCCGATTTTAGATAAATCGAAAAAAGTGGGCGCAAAAGTGGGCGTGGTCAATTTTTCTTTCCGACAAAACTTAAATTGGATTACTACGAACATTTGAAAAAAAAAATTATCCAAATCCGTCCAGCCGTTTTCCGATTTTAGATAAATCAAAAAAAGTGGGCGCAAAAGTGGGCGTGGCCAATGTTTCTTTCCTTAAAAACCTAACTTGGACTAAAACGAACATTTAAAAAAAAAAATTATCCAAATCGGTCCAGCCGTTCTGAAGTGATGCGATTTCAACCAAACGTACACTTCTTTTTATATATATAGATTGTGCCTGCACAATATATACTTGTATATCTGTGCTATGTTTGGTATTGGTTTGGTGTTTGAGAGTTGCATCTCTTTTCCACGTAGGATCTTGGGTTGGACAGTGGCCCCAAGCCGAACGACAACAATTATAAATGCGGTTATATATGGTCTAATAAATAACTTTAAATGTTGTCTTGTATTGCTTCGTATTATGAAGAATGTGCTTTTATTCGATGATGTTTATGAAGTTTACATAAGCACAAAAAATTCTCAAATTTTATTTAATTTTAATTTCCGCTGAAAGCAATTGTGCTTAGTGGAGGCTATTATTTGCCAACAGGTGGTAAGTTTTAGCACGTAGGTGCATTCTATCAGTCCGACTGATCCGAGAACTTCTTAGAATGTAAATCGTGCATGCGTATGGCGCGGGTCATACGTATCTATGAAGATTTCTTACCTCCGGGCGAATCCAAAAAAAAAAAAAAAAAAAAATTCAAGTCGACAGTTCTCTGCCTTGTTTTAATATTAATATTCTCTTCTTGCCTTGAACTTTGTTCAAGTCGGCAAGAATATAGCTATAGCGAAGGCAAACTCTGCCGCTATAAACAAAAATCTTACCTAAACTTCCCTGTACACCTTACATTCTAGAACAACTTAAAGCCGATTATGGTGATTTACTTCTGTACACAGAGGTTCGTTGGCTTAGCCGTGGTAGGAGCCTACAACGACTTTTTAATTTAAGGAGTGAAGTTTTAGTTTTTTTTTAAAAAAATTCATTTTCTGACTCTGAAGATTAAATTTCGAAATTAAGAAATAAAGACTTTCTTTTAGATCTAGCATTTTTAAGCGACATTACACTTATATTAAATAAACTTAACCTTTTACTTCAGGGAAAAAACAAACATATTTTTGACTTAGTGTACTCTGTCAAAAATTTCCAACGCAATTTAGAAATTATAATAGCGCAATTACAACAAAATGATGTCTCATGCTTAGAAAATACAATGAAAATATGGACTGAAAATAATAATATCAATAAATTACAAGACTACGTTAAGACTGTTGAAGGACTATTATATAATTATAAGCAAAGATTTCAAGACTTCGGTGTTATTAAAACTGCAATAGAACTTTATAATTGCCCTTTGACATGCAATATAACTGAGCAACCAATAGCATTTCAAGAGGAACTAGCCATGCTAAGAAATGATATAACTCTGCCCTTAGAAATGGGTAAAAATTTTTGGAAAGATGTACAAGTTGAAAAATATCCAAAAATAAAAAATGAAATTTTTAAAATATACTCCATGTTTGGTTCCACATATGATTGCGAGGCTGGATTTTCTACCCTCAAAATAATACAAACAAAATTAAGAAATCGTGTATCCGACCAGCAAGATCCGTACACGCCTGTGCGCAACGAAGAATGCGCGCAATCCAGCACAGAGAAAGCTAGACGTCGAAAAGCTGCAATCAAAACAAACAGCCGAAGACTTCGCTACTCGACTCTCACTCCTGCTTCAAGAAAGCACTCCTCCGATCGACGATATATGCGCGCAGTGGAATCACATTTCCCACTCTATGCGTACGGCTGCCGAAGAGGTGATAGGCTATCAGCGCCCTCGCCGAAACCAGTGGCACGACCAAGAGTGTCGCGACGCCACTGCAGAAAAAGACGCCGCCTACAAAGCCACCCTGCAGTCGGTTGTAACGCGTGCTGCTAAAGAGCGATACAAAGACAAGAGGAGGGAAGAGAGACGCATTTTCAGGCGAAAGAAAAAGGAAGCAGAAATGCGTGAGTGCGAGAAAATTGAGATGCATGGTGACAGGAATGAGGTCCGAAAATTTTTCGAAAAAATAAGACGCCTGGCCGATGGTTTCAAGACCGGGGCCTCTTCCTGCAAGGATGAAAATGGGAATCTAGTGACAGATATCCAGAGTACACTGATGATGTGGAGGGAACACTTCTCTAGGCTTCTGAATGGTGATGACGACAACAATCCCGCCAATAGAGATGATATCCCGGAAATCCCAACTGTGGACGACAGCGTTGAAGTTCCGCTGCCCGACCATAGTGAAGTCTTGAAAGCTATAGCTCGGCTTAAAAACAACAAAGCCGCAGGAGCCGATGGCTTACCGGCTGAGCTCTTCAAGAATGGAGGCGAAGCTCTATTTAAATGCATTCATGAGCTTCTATGCAGAATATGGTCGGAAGAATGCATTCCAAACGATTGGAACCTCAGTGTGCTCTGCCCAATCCACAAGAAAGGCGATCCCACAATTTGCGCCAACTACCGTGGGATAAGCCTTCTGAATATCGCATATAAGGTCCTGTCGAGCGTACTATGTGAAAGACTAAAGCCCATCGTAAACCAGCTGATTGGACCTTATCAGTGTGGCTTCAGACCTGGTAAATCCACCATAGACCAGATATTTACGCTACGACAAATCTTGGAGAAGACCTTAGAAAAACAGATCGACACACACCATCTTTTTGTCGATTACAAAGCCGCCTTCGACAGTCCTATAAGGAATTATCTATACCCCACCATGTCTGAATTTGGTATTCCTGCAAAGCTCATCCGTCTTTGCAGAATGACACTGAGCAACACCAGCAGCACAGTTAAGATCGGGAAGGATCTCACTCCTCCATTCGATACCAAACGAGGTTTCAGACAAGGTGATTCCTTATCGTGCGACTTTTTCAACCTGATGATGGAGAAGATCATCCGAGCTGCTGATTTGAGACGCAGTGGCACGATATTCTACAAAAGTATTATGCTGCTGGCGTATGCTGATGATATCGATATCATTGGCCATAATACGCGCGAAGTCAGTGCAGCATTCTCCAGATTAGCGAAAGAGTCGAGTCGAATGGGTCTTGCAGTGAACGCAGATAAGACGAAATACCTAGTGTCAACAAATAAACAGTCCCAGCGTCTTGGAAACCACGTCACTGTTGACAACATCTCCTTCGAGGTTGTTAAGGACTTCGTCTACCTGGGATCCAGCATTAACTCTTTCAACGATGTTAGTATTGAGATAAAACGAAGGATAACTCTTGCCAACAGGTGTTACTTTGGGCTGAGTAGGCAATTGAGAAGCAGAGCCCTCTCTCAACGAACAAAACTCACGCTCTATAAGTCACTAATCATGCCCGTCCTATTATATGCAGCACAAACCTGGACGTTGAGCAGTGCTGATGAAAAGACTCTGGGAGCCTTCGAGAGAAAGATCCTTCGTAAAATCTTCGGTCCAATCTGCGTCAATGGCGAGTACCGAATTCGATGGAACCACGAGCTGTATGAGCTGTACGCTGACATCGACATAGTTAAGCGCATTAAAATCGAGCGGCTCCGCTGGCTAGGTCATGTTGAGCGAATGGAAAACGACGCTCCAGCGAAAAAAATATTCGATTCGGTGCCCGGTGGTGGTCAACGCAGAAGAGGACGCCCACATCTTCGTTGGAAGGATCAGGTGTTGGATAACCTGACCACGCTTGGTGTTTCCAACTGGCGCCAGCAAGCGCAGAACAGAAATGGCTGGCGCAATTTCTTAAACGTGGCCAAAACCGACTTACGGTTGTAAGCGCCAGATAAGTAAGTAAGTAAGTAAGTATCCGACCAGCACATATCAGATTTACTACGCATTAAAAATTAATATAAATAAAATTAAAATAAATATAAATGACATCATCGAATTCGAAAAAAACATGGCATAATATTTGCACTGCAAATTCTTTATATTACACATACTTGCCATTATTTTTATACCCCCATGTCGATTTAGCCATGGCAGTCTGTCTGTTTGTCCGTCTGTCTGTCTGTGATCACGATTACAGCCTTATCGAGTGAAAATCACACCCACCTCCCATACAAAGTGACTTTATCAAAAACTAAAAGCGAATATCCGGCCGAACAAAAATATATTCAAAGTTTTAAGCAGTCAACAATGCTTAACAACTGTTTTTTAAAAAAATATTCAGCTTTTAATTCTTAAAGCTTAAGTTTTCTTTCATCACCTGAAAAATAATTATAATTTGCATGACAAGTGGAGTAGTGTCTTTGCAAATACATATTTACAGAACGACAAATAATTCGTTCGCAAATTAAGCATTGCGCTTCATCATTTATATTTTCTATGAAAAAATAATCGCATTCCCATTGTTCGTTAAACATTTTTTTTGTGTGTACGTTAAACAGATTCGTAAAACAGTTGCGCAGCGAGGTCTTGCCTTCATGAATGCCGAATGCCATTGTTCGTTCATTGTTCGTACGTTTCACGAAATTGCTTACAGCGTAGGTGTGATAGCAGTGCGTCGGCAGCGAAAAGCAGCCTATTCACGCGTGAATAGGAAATTCGAAATTGCCCGACACTGGTCTAAAACGACTCCGAGATCAACGATATGATTAACATTATGAAGTTATGTTATTTACCATTGAGTGAGTAATTGCTATTAGTGATGAGATTTTCGGAAGAAAGTTACTGAATAGCATTTGTTAACGTTTAGAAATAGTCTATTCTGATTGCACCACTTTTCTTAAACCCATAGTTTCGATTGTAAAAAAGTCACATCAAGTTCAGGATTGATTATATGGTACATTTTTAAGTCATCTGCATATAATCGTACCGTCCGTGGCGTAGTTGGTTTAAGTGCGTGGCCGCTATGTCAACGAACCTTGGAGACCCAGGTTCGAACCCCAGCAGCGACAGAAATTTATTTGAAATGAAATAATTTTTCTGTACGGCCGCCACCTCTCTGCAGACAATGGCAAACCTCAGAGAGTAATCAAAATGCCATGTAAAGCTTCTTGAGAACGAGAACATTCCGTTCATCGCCGTTCGGAGTCGGCGTTAAACATGTAGGTCCGGTTCTTGGTCAATTGTGTACAAACTTAATAACACGCACAACACAATTGATCATAAGAAGCTAGGTCAAAGTCCTTTCAAGGGCTGAAATGGCCAGTTATTTTTTTTTTTTTTAATCTATATATATAAAAAGAAGTGTACGTTTGGTTGAAATCGCATCACTTTAGAACGGCTGGACCGATTTGGATAATTTTTTTTTTTAAATGTTCGTTTTAGTCCAAGTTATGTTTTTAAGGAAATAAAAATTGACCACGCCCACTTTTGCGCCCACTTTTTTCGATTTATCTCAAATCGGAAAACTGCTGAACCGATTTGGATAATTTTTTTTCAAATGTTCGTAGTAATCCAATTTAAGTGTTTACTGAAAGAAAAATTGACCACGCCCACTTTTGCGCCCACTGTTTTGATATATATATCTAAAATCGCAGAAGGCCTGCGCTGATTTTTTTTTTTAATGTTTGTAATAGTCTACAAGAGTTTTTTACATAAAGAAAAATTGTCTACAATATCGATAATATCAATATTATCCATTATCGATATTAAATTTCATTTTCATACTTGACACTTTTGAAGTTTTCAAGATGTCACATATCAGAAGACACTTGCTTATTTTTTATTCACACCACCCAATGTACCCAGTGTGCTTTCTTTTTCATTTGGATTCCGACGTAAACAGACATAAATTTTGCCGAAGCAAATTCTTTTGGATAATTTTATTACTTATCTTATATATAAAAGAAAGTTGCATTATTTATGAAATTGATGTTCTCGGTAATGCGTGAACCGATTTTGTTTCTGAATTTCCCATGAAAGGTGACGTCAATACGAAGGTTTTTTTGTATAAATGGTCTTTGTATGTGTATTGGTTCATGAATTATAGGCATTTTAGTGAACTTTTTCAAAATACAGGTGTGAAAAAATACAGATGCGCACATATGGTGTATATGGCTAAATATTTGCAAAGGAAATTGGAAATAAATGGAATATTGGACTAATTTGGCAAGTCTCACTTTCATTTGCATTTGCGCGAAAAATATAGGCATAGTAAAAATTTTCAATACCCCTTTTTTCCATACCCCCTTTACCGCCTACAAATCAATAAAAATGCTATATTTAAGACTTTTTTGGTCGTATTAGACTAAAATTTGGTAAATAAGTTCGTATGGTTACTGTCGGCAACTATACTAAAACTGGGCGTGGTCTAACTATATATACGCCCACTTTTGAGAAATTATTATTATTCCTGAGTTGTACATGTTTTGATAGTGGAACTTGATATGTAGATGCTAAGGGCCCAAGAGGCAGTTACTATATATTTGAGCGAACATTAGACAAGGGGGAATTTGGCCACACAGGCCAAATTTATGATATCGAATTGCTTTGGAACTATATATACAAGTTTTTTGGTACGGTGCGTGTTTGTGGGCTATCAATTGTTATCCACCTTGAACACCAGAGGGCGCTGTAGTACAATTTTTACACAAAACTGCCTAAAACTCACAAACCGCTTATGCGATTAGAATGAAAAGTGGTATACAGTGGTTTTCATGTGGGTTGAGTGTTTTTCTGCAATCTTTTTTCACCTATTTTGAACACCAGAGGGCGCTGCAGTACAAATTTTTTGCAAAACCACCTAAAACTCCCAAACCACTCATTGGCTTAGTATAAAAATTGGTATTTATTAGTTCTCAGGTACGATGAGTTTTTTGACAGTATCTTCTTTGAACCACCTTGGACACCAGATGGCGCTGTAGTACAATTTTTTTACAAAATCGCATATTTTTAGTTGTTACATATGCAAATATTTACAAAATATCAAATATTTCTTAAATTTAGTAAAATTAAAAAATGTCCGTTATTTTGAGGTCAAAAACATGAACATATCTTGAAAACTATGAAAAATTTTACTGCAGCGATATATTTAATGCAACATCGTGCTCAAAAATGAAAAAACCACAATCAGAAATTTAATTTTGTGACTTTCGATTCAAATATCTCCGCTGCTTTTTTATACACTTTGTTAAATTTTTTTTTGTCTTAAAGCTTTATCAAAGTACTATAAAAACCTTATTGCAAAAATACCGGTAGTTGAGTATATATATTTTAAATATTTTTTTCAAAAAAGGTCTGAAATTTTGGAGTTTTCCTCAAAAAAGGCTCAATATTTATTTTTGTTGTAAAAATAATTTAAATTCAAATTCGCAAATTTTCAACTCTATTTAAAAACTATAACATTTATAATCAAAAGTTATTTCTATTTTACGCAAAAATTAAAAACCATTTTTGTGATTAAAAAACAAGGCCTACCCATTGATTTTTTCGAACAACATTTTTTATCCAATATTGTGTTTTTATATTTTTGAAAAAATAAACAAGCTAAAAAATCAATTTTTTAGAAAAAATTATCTTAGTATCTCTTACCAATCAAAAGTTATAGCCAATAATCTTTATCCAAAATATATATACTTAAAAGCAAAACGCTGTCTGTCTGTGCGATGGCTGGAAACTTCAAAATTATTGAGCCGATAGAGCTGAAATTTTGGCAGTGCATTTTTTTCAAGTACGAGATGGTTTAAATGTCTGTCACACCCCCCTTTACCGCCCACAAATCAATAAAAATGCTATATTTCCTACGGTTTTCGTCGATTTGGCTACATTTTGATAATTTAGTTTGTATGCTCACTGTCGGCAACTGTACTAAAACTGGGTAATGTCCATCTACTAGGAAACTGGAATGGGCATTATATAAGTGGTCGTGGCTCCACCCATGCAATTAAAATTTGTATCATCGAATAACTTTGAAAGTAAAAGTAGCAGTACGTACATACAAACTCAAAATGGAGTTACTATTTGGTGATCTCCTGCTACTGGGAAACTGTGACGGTCAGTGGAAAATGACAGTGTTGTCAAACTATGAGTCTAAGAAAAGTTTTGAATGCTCCTATTATATTACCATATAGTTGCAGGGTGCAGCAACGCGCGCCGGGAAAAGGCTAGTTAGTATATAAAAAAAGTCGTGATTTGTGTTTGTAATTACATAACTTAAGAAAGGAGCGTCCGATTTGCTTGAAGTTTTCTTTGTTGTGTTCTTATTGGCCGTACCATGGTTCGTATGTGAACATTTTTGCTACACCTCCTTTTACCGCCCACAAATTAATGAAATTTTTATATTTCAGACGGCTTGGGTCTTATCAGACAAAAATTTAGTACTTTAGTTTATATGGTTACTGTTGACAACAGTACTACAAATAGGGGAAAAGATGCAATACAAATATGCTGGGGGTTCCCCCTCTCTTATAAATGTATATCTGGCGGGGTGCAATAAGGCCAACGGCAACAAGGCCGAATTCGGCTTATTTATTTATTTATTTGTGTATACTTTATAAATTAATTTATAAAGTATGAGTAGGTGTAGGGCAGCTAGGCCATATTACACCGATGTTTAATAAGATATGAGATAAGATATGATATAATAGATTATGATGTAATAGATTATGATATAATATATATATGATAGATAAGATATGATATAATATGTGTTTACATTACATATTATTCATTAATTAAGTATAGAATAAGTACTACATTTGGAAAATTTATATACATATATCATTAAATTTCATTTGTTAAATTTTGTTTTCTTATAGCTTCATAAATTGTTTTAATTGTTTCTTTGTCACAGTTCAAGATAGTGACAAGAGGTTTATTGATTTTTGAAGTAGGGCAATCTAGTAATATGTGCATAACCGTTAAATCCGTTGAACATAAGTGGCATTGCAAAGGCTCAGTTTTATTAAAATAATGCTTTGTGCTAAAAATTGTCTTTCCGAGTCGTATTCTTGCTATAGTTATACATTGCTCTCTTGTTAAATTAATATTGTAGTTTGGCCTGACCGGATACGGATTATGGGTTCTCAAAAAGGAACCTGAGGATCTCCAACTTTCCAATGCCACGTTTCTCTGATAAGCAGTAAAACACCTGATAATAATTGTGTCTATGCACGGTATTTCAGCAACTAGGGGCAATCGTAAAGCTTCTTTTGCAGCAACGTCCGCTAGTTCATTGCCAAGTATCCCAATGTGACCAGGAATCCAGATGATTTTTATGGGGTTCTCAGCATAAGTGCTTTTAAAGATGTAGTTATATGCACTACCAGCTCCACTAGCCAAAGCCTTTAAGACGCTTAGACTGTCTGAACATATTAAAGTCTTCTTTTGTGAATGGTTGCATATTTAACCGCAAAGTGTATTGCAGCCAGCTCAGAATGAAACACGCCAGAGTCAAAAGGCAACAAGCTTTGTTGCAGAGTATGAAAAGATGTTGAGTACTGTCGCACGACAGCATAAGAGGTTGCACCTTCAAAATATGACCCGTCGGTGTAAAGTGTCATTTCTGGTGAAAAATTGGAGACAGCTTCAGAAAAAAATTTTCTGAAAACAACAGGATTTGTTTCCTTTTTTACGTGTTGACTTAGATGCTCATTGAATTCGGCTTATTTCGCATCATTTTATCAGAACGAGTTTGAAATTTGTTTCTGATGTTATTCCATGAACAAAGGGTCCATAGACATTACCATATCTCCGGTTAATGTCAAATGGTGTTTTTTTTATGATAAAATGATTTGCCCTTATACGGAATGTTATTCTCTTACCTTCCGTACAAGGACAAACCATTTAACATCATAACTAGTATGAAATTACTTAACTTTTTGCTATAAACAAAAATTCGTGCGTATTTTCATATTTCAATTTGGGATTTAATTTGGATCCTTATATGTTATTTCTTTCGTTTGGGCGATTGTTCACCGTATTTTTGGATAATTATTCATTATGAATAAATACCCAATATTATGGGCTATTTCTATATTTCAATATTTCTTGCAAATTGAGTACCTACGCTGAGTCCAGTTAATTTTGAAACAATAGACTACAGAGTGCGTACTTTCTATTAAAAATAATAATAATAAACAATGTTTAGTTTGCAAAAACTATTTTTCGACCTTATTACCATTTTGCTGAAATTTTTAAGGCTTTATTTCCTTTTCAAATGAATATAAAACCGAATTCACACTTACGTCCTTATTTCCCTTTGAAAAGGAAATAAAGCCAATTCGGCCTAATTGCACCCCGCCGTATATCTATCTATATTCTTATCTATTTTGGTTTGTTCGGTTGCTTAAAACTTGAAAACGACTGGACCAAATTGGATACTTCCTTCTGCGAATAGCATCGAAATTTGATATTCGAATGAAATTTTTACGGCACCACTGGTGAAAATTTATCGGCTTTGGACGAAGGGTGTGACACTTTTTCAGCAGCCCAAATTTAAGGTATAAATCTCGAACTATAAGTCACATATCAATTTAACTCGGTAAAAACGTACTCTTTTGTTGTGTGCTTTGACTGGTAAAATTGAGTGACCATTTGACAAGTTGGCGTAGCACTGTCGATACAATTAAAATTTAGGTATCGAGAAGCTTTCGAAGTAGTGTAGTGTGCCCATACATGTACGCATTGCCGACCCTACGTTTCATCATTTCTTTTTGTAAACAAGCGGCAATGCACTGTGACAAATATGCTTTCACTGCACTATCGATGTGCGCTGCACTCAATGCATGCGAATGTTGTATACATTCCGCATCGGAATTGAGTGCGTTTTCAATACTCACTCAATTTTTATGACTGTGCCTAAATTTCATTCGTCAACCCAAAATATGAAATTTGGAGATACTAATTTAAGTGCTACAATGAAACGCAAAATTAAACATAAGTATTTTAATATGTAAATATAGATTAACTATAGATCTAGATTTTAAGTATAACAGTTTTTGTAAAGATATAAAAAGCCGGTCTTGGCAAACAACAGATCAGAATTTAACTACTAATTCAAGTCGGCAGATCTCTGCCTTGTTTTAATATTAATATTCTCTTCTTGCGTTGAACTTTGGTCAAGTCGGCAAGAATATAGCTATAGCGAAGGTAAACTCTGCCGCTATAAACAAAAATCTTACTTAAACTTCCCTATACACCTTACTTGGCGATCCTGCCCATTACCTGAAATCTTTTGATTTGCTTTTCCTGGAATTCAGTTCCATATTGGCACATATGGCATACATTCAGAAACAGACAATGCCGAAATCCATGGAAGTGTATTCTTCCAGTTTTAAAGACAATGAATAAAATTTTGAATCTGCACCAAACAACGCCAAAAATGAAAAAACCAAGGACAAAAATATACCAGATTTTGGTTCAAGGGAAGCATCAGCTGCAGAAGCTGCAGTTAAATCGAATGCGCCAAAAACGAATAAAACGTCTTAAATTGTCATTGCTGGAGATAAACCATCCAACACAAATAAATATATGAGTCTTTATACAAAATGTATAGAAATAATCATAAAAATACAATAATAATAACAATAATTATAATTAAGAGTCATATACAAATATCATTACTTTATATTTATAGGGTGTTTTTTTTAGGGGTTTGTTTTTCGAATTGAAATAAAACACAAGAAAATCGTTTTAATGTCCATCAATTTGGCTTTATTGGAAGGATAATTTTATGCCATTAATGTTTAAATATGATTTCGGGCATGTGGCCGCCGCGGCTGGCTCGAATAAAACCAATTCTACAGGTCCAATTTTCAACCACTTTTTCGAGCATATGGGGCCGTATGTCGGCAATAACGCCACGAATGTTGGCCTCCAGGTCCCCTAACGTTTCTGGTTTGTTGGCGTTGACGAGCGACTTCACATATCCCCAAAAAAAAATAATCCAATGGTGTCAAATCACACGATCTTGGTGGCCAATTGACAGGTCCATTCCGCGAAAATATGCGCTCATCGAATGTTTCCTTCAATAAATCGATTGTGACGTGCGTCTTGTTGGAACCACAACTCATCCACATTCATGCCATCCAATTCGGGAACAAAATAGTCGGTTATCATGGCTCTATACCGGTCTCCATTAACGGTAACTGACTCTCCAGCATTATTTCGGAAGAAGTATGGCCCAATGACTCCACCAGCCCATAGAGCACACCAAACAGTCAGTTTTTGTGGATGTAATGGCGTCTCAAGGATCTCATGTGGATTCCCTTCACTCCAAATGCGGCAATTTTGCTTGTTGACGTAGCCATTCAACCAAAAATGAGCCTCATCACTGAACAAAATTTTGCGATGAAAATCAGCATCGAGATCAATCTCATTTTCGGCCCATTTGCAAGCGTTGTTCTTTTGTCAACCTGTTCATGATGAAATGGCAAACCAAACTGAACATAAATGACATTAGAGTTGCCAGATTTGACCACAAAATGCCAGTTTTATCTCTATTCGAAAAACAAACCCCTTAAAAAAACACCCTTTATAAATAGTTAATAATGCAAAAATCACACGTTGTTCATTATTAATTTTAATTGTAAAAATGAAGATATACTAAAATGAAAAAAAAAAATTTATATACAAATTGAGGCCATTAAAATTTGTAAACGTTCGTTATAAATTTTAAAACTAAGAGCAATACAAATATGTTACGATGACTTGCAATTATTTTTTTATTATAGAATAATCATGATTTAAAAATATAAAAAAATTAATGCTTGTCATTTCATTATTTCAACTCTTATATAGTATAAAAATAAATATATATGTATTACATTATATAATTAAGTTTTTTTAATTAGGATAACTTGCGTATTTAAAAAACATACAAAATAGGAATAATGATAAAAACAAAAAACAATAAAAATTTATATTAGTTAGCAAGTAACACTTTAAAACACTAAAAGAAAAGTTAATAACTCCACCTTTACTACAATACCCAGATTTTAGCAAACCTTTCATTTTAACGACTGATGCCTCAAATTATGCTTTAGGCGCGGTACTATCGCAAGGCAAAATAGGTAAAGATTTACCAATATCTTATGCCAGCAATCATTGCAAAAGCACGACATAAATAAACCAGTCATTGAAAAAGAATTATTAGCTATTCATTGGGGAATAAACTTTTTCAAACCATACCTTTACGGAAGAAAGTTTACAGTGGTAACTGACCACAGGCCACTGATCTCCTTATTTTCTCACAAAAACCCTTCCTCAAAAATGACTAGGATTCTACTAGATCTATGTGACTATGATTATGACATAATATACAAAAACGGTAGTATAAGCACTAACCCAGACGCACTCTCAAGAATCCAACTAGACTCTGAGACTCTAAAAGAAATGATACCACAAGAAATCAATGAAAAGGTAAAAAGAACGTTAGTTATTACAAGAGGCATGGCAAATAAAGAAGCCATTAAAAAAAAAATGAGGATAGTAATGAAGAAATTTTTGTAGATGGTGACAACACCCAGAAGTCTGATCAACTTCCGATATGGGACTGTACATCCATTACTGACGTCAGGAATATGAAGAATATCAAATTTTATAAGGCGAAGAATAAGGAAAATAAAATATATATTGAAAATAATATAGTGCACGTAGGATACAGCGATAATTCAAGATCGCTGTATAGATTTGATTATGAAGAAACTGATATCTAAAATGAAAAATGAGAATATTAAAGAGCTAGCGCTAGCCAACAACGATAAAATATTCCAATTATTTACAAATAAAAAGTTTTAAGAAGAATATATAAAAATA
Source organism: Pherbina coryleti (assembly GCA_943735915.1). Lineage (NCBI taxonomy): Eukaryota > Metazoa > Arthropoda > Insecta > Diptera > Sciomyzidae > Pherbina > Pherbina coryleti. The sequence continues at coordinate 113,583,274 of OX030948.1, read as the reverse complement.
CTAGAAAGCGTTAAGAAAAGAAAAAGTCGTATTGTATGTAAAAGTAAAATATGGGATCCACTTGTCCCATTCGTGGTCACTAGTTGATGTCAATAAAAACTCGTTCAGTACCCTGTGGTTTCTTTCAAGAGAGCCTATCGTTTGGTGATAGTATGGTGTTGAAAAGGTTTATTTAATTTTTAAAAGTGTGCATATGTTACGCATTAACTCGTTTTTAAATTCATTCCCATTATCTGATTTCAACGCTTGTAAGTGGCCGTATTTCAGAATTACTTGCTCAACTAATGTTCTTGCAACAGTGTCTGCATCTTTTGTTGACATTGGGTGTGCAATTACAAATTTTGTTAGTTCGCATTGTACTGTCAATATGTAGCGGTACTCGTTTGAAATTCTTAATGGTCCTACAGTGTCAATTGATAATATCTGAAAACTATTGCTAGGGGTGTCTGTCAGCGTGAGTAGCTCTATTGTGTGAAGTGTTTGTTTACTTTTTGCACATATGTCACAACGTGACACAAATTTCTTTACCATCTTGATCATGTTTTTCCAAACATATCGTTGTTTGAGTTTTATAAGTGTTTTCCTGATACCTAAGTGGCCGTTATTATAGTAGTCGTTTATTAATTGAAATTTCTATAGGTCGTCTTGTATCCTTTTTGGTGGTTCGTAAATGAGTATTTTTAATTGAGGACTTTGAGGAATGTTGTAGACACTCCGCATCGGAATTGAGTGCGTTTTTAATACTCACTCAATTTTTATGACTGTGCCTAAATTTCATTCGTCAACCCAAAATATGAAATTTGGAGATACTAATTTAAGTGCGAGAATGAAACGCAAAATTAAACATAAGTATTTTAATATGTAAACATGGGCGTCCGCAGGAATTTGTCGAGGGGGCCGGGCCAAGGGATGCATTGGTGTGCACGTTTATGAAAATGAGCCTGGAATGTTACCTATGAAATTTTATTGCCTGAGATTTTCTGTGCAAACTTTGTAAACATTGTTATTATATGAAAATTCATATTTTTCAATTTAACTTCCAGTATAACGAACTTTTAGTTTACAAAATCATATTTACATTTATTAAATGCATTTAAAAATATTTAAAATAATTGTCGTTCGTTTATAAATATAGTTAAAGATCCGTGCAGACTGAAAAAGATATTTTCAAGGTATTTATTTTATTTTATTATCATTTAAAATAGCTTTTCTGATTTTTTCTTTTGTTCGTATGAATGTGTGTGTATAATTTATAAAGAGTGCATGATAATCTTGTTTGTATTTTAAATTTTTTTTATATTCGTTTTTCTTGAATGCTCGTTCAGTTATGAACAGAGCAACATACCTAATGTCTTTTTAAGGTATCTACTATTACCGTCTAGAAATTTCAAAAAATGAATTATTGTTTTTTTACATTTTTAGATTCTTTATACCTTCAATAATAAAAAATATAATGCCTGGGATCCAGCATTAACTCTTTCAACGATGTTAGTATTGAGATAAAACGAAGGATAACTCTTGCCAACAGGTGTTACTTTGGGCTAAGTAGGCAATTGAGAAGCAGAGCCCTCTCTCGACGAACAAAACTCACGCTCTATAAGTCACTAATCATGCCCGTCCTATTATATGCAGCACAAGCCTGGACGTTGAGCAGTTCTGATGAAAAGACTCTGGGAGCCTTCGAGAGAAAGATCCTTCGTAAAATCTTCGGTCCAATCTGCGTCAATGGCGAGTACCGAATTCGATGGAACCACGAGCTGTATGAGCTGTACGCTGACATAGACATAGTTAAGCGCATTAAAATCGAGCGGCTCCGCTGGCTAGGTCATGTTGAGCGAATGGAAAACGACGCTCCAGCGAAAAAAATATTCGATTCGGTGCCCGGTGGTGGTCAACGCAGAAGAGGACGCCCACATCTTCGTTGGAAGGATCAGGTGTTGGATAACCTGACCACACGCTTGGTGCTTCCAACTGGCGCCAGCAAGCGCAGAACAGAAATGGCTGGCGCAATTTCTTATACGAGGCCAAAACCGACTTACGGTTGTAAGCGCCAGATAAGTAAGTAAGTATGCCTTCAATAATAACTGTCCAAAATATTAAATCGAAATTCAAAGCCAGTGCCGAGATATAACGACTCAATTGAAGTGCGCTCTCGGCTCGCAGGTGTAAAAAAACATTACACGCATTTTTCACGAGTTTAGGTTTTTTAACTGGCGGACAATTAATCTCCGGATCTACTATGCCGTTATTAATAATTTTTGCAGCATTTTGTTTGTTTTTATATCCTGTGTGATAGTTACCACAATTTGACCACAAAAAAAAATATATAAAATTTTTGAATTTGAAAAAAGGTTGAAAAAAAGTCGATTTTTGAAAAACATTTTCAAATGTCCGCCATTTTTTTAGCAGCAGTGTTTTTTCGAAAATAACAATCTCAGCGCCCTTTATTAAATGTACAATTAATAGAAAATAAAAATAAAAAAGTTTTTCCTAATCGTCAAGAACTGTTTAATACTGTAAAAAAACGTTTGATAACCATATATAATAAAGAAAGTGAAAAAAAATTGTTGAATATAAGTTAATTTTTAGCATTCTAGACGGTAATAGTACCTTAATTAGACATGAATGTTTATTATAATTTTAAAAATTTCTTTTGATTAGCCTTAGTTTTTTTCGAATGTGTAACATTCAGTCTATAGAGTGTCGGTAGAATAATTTTTATTTTTATTCATTATTATTATTTATTATACATTGTTTACTATTTATTAAATATTACTTATTATTTCTCGTAAGTTTCTTCTTTATTTATTTTTAATCGCTACTTATTTTTTATCATACAGTTATTTATTAAAAATTATTTTGTGTATTACTTATGTCTATTTTGGGTATGTTTTATTTTATTATATATTTTTTTTTTTTTTTTTTTTTTTTTTTTTTTATTATTATTATTATTATTATTTATTATTAGCAGATTATATTAGTACAATAAGAACTAAGTTCTTTTATAGTACAACATTAATACATTCAATATAAGAATAATGACAACGTAATAAAGCATTAATTGTATAATTACATTAGGAATTTAAAACATTATTTTAATTTATTACAATTATATATAAGAACAGAATTATATATAAAATTGTATACAGCATTATATATGTATAAGAACAGATAAGATTTTTATTAGTAAAAATAATTGACAGTAGCATATGCTACTATATGCTACGACAGTAGCAATAGTATTCTCATTTCAAGTAAACTAATACTCGGTGAGAGTAAGTAATTTTTGCTCTCACTTTGAGTGTAGTTAGATAAGGACTCAGACATCGTTAGACTCAGACATCGTTAGACTCAGACGACTAGACAACGGACTCAGACAGGACTTAGTGGCTTTTTCGAAACCGACACGTCTCTAGCTCCCTTTGGCAAAGTGCGTTGACACTTTGTTTAAAATTATCAATATTGCTTTTAAAAAAGGTTGCGGGCCGCCTCGAAAATTTTGGGAGGAACAAAGTATTGATACACTTTGCCATTCACATATCAAAGAACTTTGTGTTGATTTCTCAAATAATATTTAGACTCCACATATACAACACAATTAATAAGAACAACAGACGATAATTAGTGAACAAAATCGGTTGTTGATCGTTACTCAGGTCTGGTTATGCAAACGTAACGGAGCGTGTCATAGCACTACTCAAATTTGCTATAAACAATGCACATAAGTAGTTAATGAAATCTTAACAAAAAGTGATAAAACTCAGATAAAACTAAGTTTCGTACCACCTAATATCATGTTTACATTACACATTTAACTATGCAGTTTGACTATAATAGTTTGGTAACTGTTTCTGGTGTTTACACTGCCAGTAGCGTAGTTAACTTTGTCATTATTTGACGTTAATTTTTCGTTGATTCACATAATTTTGAGACATATTGAAAATTTAATTTTCATGCAAAAACAAAAAATTAAAAATATTACAATATATGTATGTGATAAAAGCCTTGTAGGAGTTTTTGTTCATCATCAGCATGAAGTGTTTTCTAAACTGGTGTTCTTTGACCGAATCATCAAAAGAAAAGGAATTATTTTCAAATATTTTTTTGCGTTTTATATGTGACATTTCCTTGTCATTTTTTTAATTTCCTTTTGTTCTTGATGAAAACACAGTGTTGCATAGCAACATGGGATGGTTTAGGTCGCAGTTTCAACTTAACTGCTTTGCGAGATAGTTAAGATTTTGTATGGGAAACTATGCAGTAAAGTATCCAATTTCAAAGTTAACTGTGTAGTTTCGAGGTAATGTAAACATAGTATAAGAAATCAGAACTTAAGAGTTTAAAACTTTCTAACATATAAACAAAAATGTTACATATACACATAGGAAATAAAAATATATATAATTTTTCAGTTGAGGGGAGGGGAGGGGGGGCAAGTACCCCCCTGTGGACGCCCTTGTATGTAAATATAGATTAACTATAGATCCAGATTTTAAGTATAACAGTAAAGATATAAAAAGCCGGTCTTGGCAAACAATAGATCAGAATTTAACTACTAATTCAAGTCGGCAGATCTCTGTCTTGTTTTAATATTAATATTCTCTTCTTGCCTTGAACTTTGTTCAAGTCGGCACGAATATAGCTATAGCGAAGGCAAACTCTGCCGCTAAAATAAACAAAAATCTTACTTAAACTTCCCTATACACCTTACAGTAGAAGTCACATAACATTGAAACTTAGAATGGAGAATGTATTTCTACAAGAGAACTGGGACGGGCATAGGAAAAGGGGTTATGGCTTCGACCACACAAGTCAAATTTTTGATTTTGAATAGCTTTGGAACTAAACAATAAAATGACAATAAAACTCAGTATGGAGTTACTAATTGCCAAAGTCTTTCTATTGGAAAACTGGTACGTGCATTTGAAAAGGGGGTGTGGCCCGATTTCCTATACAGAATAGCTATGGAAGTTAAAATCACAGAACATTGGAACCCATAATGGAATTGCCACCTGGGAGTGATGTTCTGCTACTAGGAAACTGTAACGGACAGTGGAGCATGAGCGTGGTGTCAGACTAAGGGACTAATAAACGTTTTGAATTTACTTATTATTTCCAATATAATTGCCGGGTGCAGCAACGCGCGCCGGGTACCACTATATAATTTTATATTATTTTATATTATTTTATATTATTTTATATTATTTTATATTATTTTATATTATTTTATATTATTTTATATTATTTTATATTATTTTATATTATTTTATATTATTTTATATTATTTTATATTATTTTATATTATTTTATATTATTTTATATTATTTTATATTATTTTATATTATTTTATATTATTTTATATTATTTTATATTATTTTATATTATTTTATATTATTTTATATTATTTTATATTATTTTATATTATTTTATATTATTTTATATTATTTTATATTATTTTATATTATTTTATATTATTTTATATTATTTTATATTATTTTATATTATTTTATATTATTTTATATTATTTTATATTATTTTATATTATTTTATATTATTTTATATTATTTTATATTATTTTATATTATTTTATATTATTTTATATTATTTTATATTATTTTATATTATTTTATATTATTTTATATTATTTTATATTATTTTATATTATTTTATATTATTTTATATTATTTTATATTATTTTATATTATTTTATATTATTTTATATTATTTTATATTATTTTATATTATTTTATATTATTTTATATTATTTTATATTATATTATATATATATATATCTATCTTTAAAAAACCGAGAACTCGATGATTAATTGATATATCGATAAATCCTTCGGTGAATCTTATTTTCTTAATGAGCTCTTTAAAACTGCATATTCAGATATCTTGAATCTCCCCCGATTACGATTTCCGTGGCCCTCGATTTGAGTATGCAGTTTTGAAGTACGCTTTGAGAAAATAAGATTTGCCGAAGGATTTATCGATATTTCGATTAGTTATTAAATTTTTCAAAAAAATTTTTACTCAACGGAACCAATATTTAAATTCGGTTATATTTTTGCTAATATTTGTCCGATCTGAATGATTCAGGTGTCATTCGAAAGATATTTAAAATGTTTTTAATATGAAATGAAAAAACAAAATATTTTTTTGTAAATCGGTCACGCTACAGACTGTCTTTCTGTATATATGTATATATATGTATGTATATATGTATAATATGTTTTATTTTTGCATAAAACCGTTATTTTCTCTCAAAAATGTGTTATAAAGATTAAATAAAGATATAATTAATTGAAAGCTGATATATTAAGCTTTTGTTTGGTATACAATGTTATAATTTTTCTTTTATTTTGGCCGATTTTTGCTGTTATGTTATATTTTAGGTTGAACACTACAATCATATAGCATAGGAAAATGTTTCATAATTGGGCTGAATGTATTTGATTTGCTTTATAAATTGTGCATTTATACTGTAAATGGTGCAAGAAAGATCTTCATAAAAGTTTCGATGTATTTTGAGTTATTGAATAATTTTTTTTTAGTGGTTCTGCCTTTTACATAATGTACTTTTCCTGTAAATGGAGCCAGATAGACTTTTATCAAAGGTTGTTTGTTGTATTCTGAAGAACATATTAATAGTTTTCCTGGCTTTTTTTTTTTTGAGTTATTGAATAATTTTTTTTTTAGTGGTTCTGCCTTTTACAAAGTGTACTTTTTGTGTAAAAGGAACCGGATAGAATTTTATCAAAGGTTATTTATTGTATTCTGAAGAACATGTTGATATTTTTCCTAATTTGCACAATTATTGTTTTTTTTTTTTTTTTTTTTGTGAATTAAAATAAGAATCCGTATCTCTTATTAATAATATGATTCGAATATTCTTTTTTATTTTACATAGGTGTGCGATGTGCTTGCGATTCTTCTGTGCTTCGTGATGAAGATGAAAGTTGTTGATGTTTATCTTCACCTTTTAAACTTCCGCCACCATTGTGGAACTCAAAAACTAAGTCGTTCAACTATTGTTGACTACTATTGGCGTCACTGATTGTTCTGTCTAATCTAGTAACAATCGGGGCTGTCATAGAAACCAAGACGGTTTTCGTTTTTGTCGGAATTGCAAACCAATTCTGATTTCATTTGGTGTCACAAAATCGTCTTGGTTTAGATCTTTTCGAACATAAACAAAACCGATGTTCGAATCAGCTGTTTCTCACATTTTGTCTGTGTATGTGGAAATTTTATTAATTTCATTAGTTCACAATTTTATTAAATTTAGTGTGTTTTTTCTGTTTGTGTTATATAAGAAGCAATAAATAAGCATAAAATGGCTTCAGCTGTTGTAGCCTCTTTATTAATAGAAGAAAGGAGCTCAGAAAAGGTGAAAAGAAGAGTTTTGATAGATTGCAGCACTCCACTTGAGCTGCCTGCGTCGGCGTAAGCATATTTTTCTTTTACTGTGCAGTTATCTAGATCTATAAATATAGCTATAACTATATTTTTTTTTGTAGATTTATTTATTTATTTTTATAAAAGAACAAGAATTTACTAACATTTCAACGAAATATCAACTAGCAAGAGAAAAAAAACTCGCGCAAATTAAATCTGTCAACGGTTAGATGCTTGGTTTGATTCCGATAAGAAAATCGATAATATTGGTTTCTGTGACACCTAAAACCGATATTAATTCCGATTCGAACATAAAACCAATAATGTCGGAATTCATGACACCAAAGTAAATTTTTTGTCGTTTTTATAACCAATTCCGACAGCTATTGGATTCTATGACAGCCCCGATAATTAATTGAAAACTGAAATATTAAGCTTTTGTTTGGTATACAATGTTATAATTTTTCTTTCATTTTGGCCGATTTTTGCTGTTATGTTATATTTTTTAGGTTGAACAGTACAATCATATAGCATAGGAAAATGTTTCATAATTGGGCTGAATATATTTAATTTGCTTTATAAATTGTGCATTTATACTGTAAATGGTGCAAGTAAGATCTTCATAAAAGTTTCGATGTATTTTGAGTTATTGAATAATTTTTTTTAGTGGTTTGCCTTTTACATAATGCACTTTTCCTGTAAAAGGAGCCAGATAGACATTTATCAAAGGTTGTTTGTTGTATTCTGAAGTACATATTGATATTTTTCCTTATTTTTTATAAAAAAAGTGTCTTACAAATTGCACAATTATTGTTGTTTTTTTTTGTTGTTTTTTTTGTTGTTTTTTTTTGTGAAATAAAATAAGAATCCGTATCTCTTATTAATAATATGATTCGAATATTCTTTTTTATTTTACATAGGTGTGCGATGTGCTTGCGATTCTTCTGTGCATCGTGATGAAGATGAAAGTTGTTGATGTTTATCAACACCTTTTAACCCGGCGTTAGTGTGGGTATGACATACCTCAGAGACCTTATTTCCTTCAATATCTTCTTTGTCGTATTTGTAAGTTTCAGTAAAACTATTTTTTATTTCAATTGCAACGCACTTTAAATATTATTTTTTTACAGTAAATCAATCAAGAAATGAGAAGCTATTTGAATTTTTTTGATAAAATATTTTTTGTAGTATTTTTACGACTTATACTTTTGGGGTATGTCATGCCCCACCACACTAATGGCGTGACTTTTTTCCACCAAACTAACGCCGGGTTAAACTATCGCCATCATTGTGGAACTCAAGAACTAAGTCGTTCAACTATTGTTGACTACTATTGGCGTCACTGATTCTTCTGTTTAATCTAGTAACAATCAGCCCTACCCTATGAGTCGTCAAAGTCGTCGTCGACTCGTTGTCGTTGTCACTTGCTATCGACGTCGTCGTCACCTCAATGCTAAATCGGCACTCGCTACGTCGTTTCATCCAATGACAAGACGAGACGACATTTTATCGATAATTTAATACCATCTTCAAATTTGCCTTGAATGTTAACTGTCAAAGCACAAAAATTTCGTGTTAAAATATATTTAATTTATTTTCATTTTGATTTAATATGTATTTTATGACGGATACAAGTTCAAGTGATTTTTTTTTCTTAATTTCTAGCACAATTTGTTTTATTTGCATATCACGTTCATGTTGCAATTGCTCTCTTTCATTTTCTCTTTTCAGCAATTTTAATTTCTCTTCTTCGATTTTCTTTTGTTTTTTAAATTATTTTTCATTGAAATCAATGTTCGAGAAACTTCGTTGAACACTTTTTCCTGCATATGGTTATGCATTTCCAGCAAACAATCCAGACTAATTTTGTTAGCGTTCCTTTGCTCTTTGCTTTTTTTTCTGGAAGCAGTTGAAGGTCTCGGACGCTCATTATCAGAATTTGATGGCGCACATCTTCTTCACTTTAAATTTGAAGTCTCTTCAGACCAAATATAAAACAAAGTAAAATTATTTCTTTGTTTATGTCCAGTATTACAAGTGGTATTGTTCCTTACCTTCTGCCAACCATCACTGTCCCTAAGCGGTGGACCAAAAGAATTTAGCTGTTTGCTTATTTATTTATTTATTTATTTCTTCATTAGTAATACAAAAGCCTATTTTTTGGCCAAAAACTATATTACAAGCATGTATCTATATTCGAGAGATATCTTAATTAATCTAATTTAATATGTGTACCTATTTACGACTTCCCTTACATCTATACGAACTATTAAAAATTATTGGATTTGGGGTATATCCCATGTCAGCAGCGACAAATATTAAGATGAACAAAAGATTTAAAATTTATAGGTCATCGGTAACGGTTATAAAGGGCATCAATATTTTTATTGTGTATTCAAATGTGTTTCAGAAGTTTGATTTTGTAACTGTTTGAAGTGCCAGAAAAGGTTCGCATAGCAATGGGGAGCTTATTCCAAATACGAGCTGTGCGTACTAGAAACGACCGTTCAAATACTGAAGATGATATTTTTGGTACAATTATTTGTGTATTCCTAGTGGACCGACTGAACTTAAATTTCTGAAACAAGTAAGAGGGCAGATTCGTTTTTATAAGTTTGAAAAAACATAACAATATCCGAATACTTATAAAATTTTTAAAAGAGCATTTCAAAAACTTATGAGTATAATCAGATATGTGATCACGTCTGCGAACTCCATAGACAAAACGTACAATATTATTCACAATTACTTCAATTTTCTTTATATTGTAGGCAAAAGTACCGGAAAACACTTCAACACAATACGTTATACTTGACATAAGTAAAGCATGACCAATTTTATATTTAACAGTAAAGGGTAAATACATGTTTGTGCTATAAAGCTTTCTTAAAGTTACTCCAATTTTGGAGCTTAAAGCATCAATATGTTTGTCAAAATTTAATTTTGCATCAATAATAACACCAAGACATCTAATGTTTTCAACATATTGTATCTGGTTATTATGTAGCCGAATGTCTAATTGATCCACAACCAATCTAGTAGGATTAATTTGTATAAACTTTGTTTTATTCGAATTTATGGTTAAGCAATTTTCAGACGTCCATGAAGAAACATGAGATAGGTTAAAGTTTACTACAGACTCGAGAACAACTGAAAACTGAACTTCACCTGAAAACAACAATTGTATGTCATCAGCAAAAATAAATGGTTTACACGTATTCGGATCGAGGACGCTAACAATATCATTAATATACAACATGAAGAGAAGTGACCCAAGTACAGATCCTTGTGGGACACCAGAAACAATATTAACCAGACTAGATTCTTGACCATTGAAAGAAACAAACTGTTGACGATCACACAGGTATGATAACATAAGCCTACAAGCAGTATTAGAAAAATTGAATTTAAGTTTAAGTTTTTGGATCAGTTTTGAATGATTTACGGTGTCAAATGCCTTTGATAAATCAAGGGACACTAAAATACTTATTTTGTTTATGTTAATGTTTTCTCTAATTGAGTCAGTTAGACCAAGGAGCAGTGTTGTGGTACAGTAACCGTTCCGAAAACCAGATTGGCAGTTATCAATAAGAGAAAAACGATTAGTATACACCATTATTTGGTTTTTAATTATATTTTCAACAACTTTTGAAAGTGCTGGTAATATACTTATCGGTCTTAAGTTATCCATAGAGTTTGATGAGTTAGTTTTCGGGATAGGTACAACTCTAGCCACTTTCCATGATTGAGGAAACTTGGAGGTCATTAGAATATTATTAATAAAATAAAGCAAATGTTTCCGAATGTGAGGCAGTATTATTTTAATGAATTTAATTGGAATTTTATCATTTCCAATAGCATTTGACTTAGCGTTTAGTATGGCTTGAATAAGATCGTCTTCTGAAATGTTATTAAAGGAAAAACAATTAATAGAATCTTCATGGGCCTCAAAATCAAATTGGTCAACAGTATTTGCATTTTGATTGTTCACAAAAAATTGATTAATACAGTTAACATTGAATTCTTCAGTACAAATAGCAGAATTTAAACAACCAGTATTTCGTAATGTGTTCCACATTTGTTTCGAATTTTGACCTTGAAATAGCCGGGACCCTAACTGTTTCTTTACTTTACGAATAAAGGACTTTGCACGATTACGATATTTACAAAAAATTATCCAATTCCTTTCTGATCTATCCTGTAAAAATGCTTTAAAAGCCAGATCACGCAAAGATTTCGCATAAACGACCCCTCTACAATTCAATTCACTACCATTCTTATACTTTACCTTGTATCTTGTGATAGGGACTAAAGAAAAAGCGTCAGTTATAACACTATTCAAAAAATCGAGCTGAACATCGACGTCACTAGTAGAGTACATTTCGTTATAATCAATTTCACACATAAATGAATTTAAATTCTCGAAATTAATACTGTTATAGTTACGATATTCAACAAACTCATCTTCACGAACAATAGGAATGTCAAGGGAAACAAATATTAAAGCATGATGAGAAATTGACGGTGATAACATTTGTCCTGAATGTTTCACCAAGCTTGGATCACTTATCAAGACGAAGTCAATAAGTGATGTGGAGTTATGTTGAACATCGTAGTGAGTTGGTAGGGAATTATGAACACATGACAAATTACAACGTAAGCCCAAGGAACGCAGTCTTATTGATTTCGAAATATCAAAAAGATTATGATTGAAATCGCCAACTACAATAACATTTGAATATCTTACAAACAAGTCACCTAACACATTTTCAAAGGACGAGATATCACCACTAGGTAGGTAAACTACACCAAGTAGAATTTTTTGCAATTTGTGACATATTTCGACAAACAGACACTCACAGATACCATATTCAGAAGAACGAAAAACAACTCTATACTTAATTTTTTTTGCAATAAAAAGACCTACACCACCACCTCTCATATTTGGACGATCGTTTCTGCATAAAGAATAGTCTGGAATATCGACTGCTTTATTAGAAATATATGGTTTAAGCCAAGTTTCGGAGACACCAAAGACATCCAGTAAACAACCACTTAGAATACATTTAATTTCTTCTAGTTTAGATGAAGGAAAAGAAGGTTTGAGACTTTGACAATTAACGTGACCAACATTAAGATTTTGACTATGTTCATGAAGTTTGGTATATAGTTCAGAGTTGTCACTGATAATGGGACCCAGATTTACATTAGGTGATACCATAGTCATATAGTATGTAGAGAAGTCGTAGTAAAAAGGTACAACACATTCTAATAAAAACTATAATTAAAATAGAAACATAAAAAAATATATGATAATATAATAACAATATTTCGAAATTATTGTTTACATTACATTTAAATAATTTCATTTAGTAATTCAAAAATATAAATTCATGAAGAAGTCGATCGATATATAGCAATAAAAAAATGTAGTAAGCGTAACAGCGTAAACATTATGTAGTTATATACAATATATAAATATTATATATAAAATGAATACACGGAGTAATAATTATGCAGTTAAATAAAAGTATTAAAAAGAGAAAAAAGAATACTATATACGTTCCAAACATACTATTCCGTTGGGGAACCTATAGCATCAGATGAAGGAAGTGTTGACAGCGCACCAAGAACTGGAATAACAGGATCAGAAGATTCTAGTAAAGTCGAACATTGCTGGATGTTATAAATTTTCTCACTGCCATTTGGCATCGTTATTTTAGATTTGGGAGCATCAGTGTTTAGAAGTTTAAATTTTTTAATCTTTTTTTCTCTTAAGAGCTTTTTGCAAATAAAATTAAGCTTGCTTGCAGCTGGCGTGTAGTGGTCGTTGAGATAAATCCTTGATTGAAGATCAAGAAATTGAAGATAATGTCACATAGTTTTAAATTTCTTGTTTTAAAATATTGCTTCATAATGTCATCTCGTAGCCTGACATTATTGAATTTCACAAGAACTGCTTTTTGGTTTTGAATGTAGCAGCATTGATGGATGTCGTTAGCGTTGGAAGGCAGATTAAACACACTGGACAAGGTCATGACATGGTCGTAGATATTTGTCATTCCTGAAGGCAGGCCACTAATAACAATATCAGCACGGTTAAGTCTACGCTGCAGTATGTTATTCTCATTTTCCAATTCTTTGATTTTATCGTTGGCAGCAGTATCAACTAATTTTATTAATTGATTGCAATTGACAATATCGGATTTAAGGTCTTTTAAAGTAGAAGACCACTCCAACTTCACTTCGTCTACCAATGCAGTGAAATATTTTTTAATATCTCGCAATCCTTCTTGCAGTTCAGCTCGAAGAGAGATAATGTTGTTGTCACGAGTGGGAGGATTTTCTTTGCACTCCTTGCAAGTGTATGTTAGTCCCCTATTCTTGAGCAACAAGGCATGTTGTTCAGTGGTTACATCGACACAAGCAATGTGAAACCAATTTCCACAAATACCACATCCAATGCTGGATTGTTGTTTTCCAATATTTTTGGAGCAAGCAACACAGTTGATAACTTTTGCAGGTGGCATATTGAGGTTAAAGTTGATCGACCGTTCAAGGTTAATGTAGAAGTAACCAGAGAGAAATGCAACAACAGCAAGCAATATATAACCACAGTGCAGCCACAACAACAGCAAGCAGAGATGAAGAAGAGTTCAGCAAGAGGGCAGCAACAACAAAACCAGCAAATTTATTTCGATGTCAATTACACAAAATAATCGTGCAAACTCGAAACTTTTAGCAATAAGCGGTTAAATTAAGTTTTATTAATTGTTTTAAACTGCAAAATCAATTTACTATAGTTAAGTAATAAGTTTATTACAAAAAATGACCGATGACTTAAAAATTCCGTTCTACTCGAACATAGCGTTGCCACCCGATTTCTTCCCATTTTGTTTTAAAATTGGCTCGGACGTTCCCTCTGGTAAATCCTTTTGCCAGGTTTGAATTCTTCTCCAGCTCGCGCACCAGATGTTCAAATTGACGAACGTTTGTTATTTTTAATTTTTTTTTCCATTTTCAATCACACTTGATTCAAAAATTTACAGTAACGAAGAAAAAATCACTTTGCTTTAAGTCGTTGCAACTCGTTCAGGAAAAACTCAACGAGTAGTATTGAGTCCTGTCGACACGACATGTTTTTCAAAACGACTTGGCGAGTACCGCATACTCGTCGTCAGCTGTCAAAATTTATCGATAACGACTCCGGTGGTGCCAATTTCAAGATGACGACAGAAGACGTCGACGATAACTGTCGACGACGACTCATAGGGTAGGGCTGATTATACACCAAACGGAAGGTTAATGTTTCAGCTATTACCATATGTTATATTCTACTTACTTTTATTACGTATTTTTTTAAGAAAATAACGGTTTTATGAAAAAAAAATATATATCATGCCGAAAAACCATCTGTAGTGTGATTAGATTAAGTACCAATTTTTTTCTTTATATCTTATTTTGAAGATATTTAAGTTTTATATCAAACGATACCCAAGTTATCCCGATCGGTCAATTATTATATTATTAATTATTATATATAGATATAGTCGAATTAACATTAAGACTTCTTGCAGTAAAATTTTTTTTTAAAATAGATAACTCGATAAAAAAATCGATTTATCGATAAATTCTTCGGTGAATCTTATTTTCTCAATGAGGTCTTCAAAACTGGCCCCAAATATTCAGATCTTGGGGCCACGGAAATCGTAATCGTGCCCTATATTTGGCCCTATATTTGGCACGATTACGATTTCCGTGGCCCCAAGATCTGAATATGCAGTTTTGAATAGCTCATTGAGAAAATAAGATTCACCGAAGAATTTATCGATATATCGATTAGTTATCGATTAAAAAAATTTTTAGTAAAAGAAGTCTTAATGTAAATTCGACTTTATCTATGCTAATAATTGACCTATCTGGATAATTTGGGTATATTTCGATAAAAAACTTAAATATCTTCAAAATAAGATATAAAGCAAAAATTTGGTACTTAATATAATTACACTACAGATGGTTTTTCGGCATGATATATATATTTTTTTTTTCATAAAACCGTTATTTTCTTAAAAAAATACGTAGTAAAAGTGAGTAGAATATAATATATGGTAATAGCTGAAACATTAACCTTTCGTTTGGTGTATAATATGTTATACTTGTTTCCCCTATTTCTACCATTATTCTCATTTTTATATTGTTACTAGATTAGACAGAACAATCAGTGACGCCAATAGTAGTCAACAATAATTGAACGACTTAGTTTTTGAGTTCCACAATGGTGGCGAAAGTTTAAAAGGTGAAGATAAACATCAACAACTTTCATCTTCATCACGAAGCACAGAAGAATCGCAAGCACATCGCACACCTAGCTATGTAAAATAAAAAAGAATATTCGAATCATATTATTAATAAGAGATACGGATTCTTATTTTAATTCACAAAAAAAAAAAAAAAAAAAACAATAATTGTGCAAATTAGGAAAAATATCAACATGTTCTTCAGAATACAATAAATTACCTTTGATAAAATTCTATCCGGTTCCTTTTACACAAAAAGTACACTTTGTAAAAGGCAGAACCACTAAAAAAAAAATTATTCAATAACTCAAAAAAAAAAAGCTAGGAAAACTATTAATATGTTCTTCAGAATACAACAAAAAACCTTTGATAAAAGTCTATCTGGCTCCATTTACAGGAAAAGTACATTATGTAAAAGGCAGAACCACTAAAAAAAAATTATTCAATAACTCAAAATACATCGAAACTTTTATGAAGATCTTTCTTGCACCATTTACAGTATAAATGCACAATTTATAAAGCAAATCAAATACATTCAGCCCAATTATGAAACATTTTCCTATGCTATATGATTGTAGTGTTCAACCTAAAATATAACAAAACAGCAAAAATCGGCCAAAATAAAAGAAAAATTATAACATTGTATACCAAACAAAAGCTTAATATATCAGCTTTCAATTAATTATATCTTTATTTAATGTTTATAACACATTTTTGAGAGAAAATAACGGTTTTATGCAAAAATAAAACATATAGAGAAAGACAGTCTGTAGCGTGGCCGATTTACAAAAAAATATTTTGTTTTTCAATTTAATATTAAAAACATTTTAAATATCTTTCGAATGACACCTGAATCATTCAGATCGGACAAATATTAGCAAAAATATAACCGAATTTAAATATTGGTTCCGTTGAGTAAAAAATTTTTTGAAAATCGATATCTCGATAACTAATCGAAATATCGATAAATCCTTCGGCGAATCTTATTTTTCTCAAAGCGTTCTTCAAGACTGCATACTCAAATCGAGGGGCCACGGAAATCGTAATCTCCCCAAATATAGCCATCAGTCTGCACGAAATTGTTGTGAAAAGATGCTCTATATAAATTCCATGATTTCTATCCCTAACCATTAGAAATCACTTGTTTTGATTCATATATTTATTGGTCAAACTACAAATTCTCGAACTAATACTGAATACTATCATAACATCCTTGGATTATTTTAAGTTAACAAATCTATCAAAATTTAACTAAATTTAGAATGAACTTACCAATTAGAGATGGGTCGTTCCGAACCTGTTTAGTTCCTGGAACTATGTTCACAGTCGGACATAGTTCCAATCGTTCCTTCCATTCATTTTTAGCATGTTCAAACAGTTCCGGTTGCAATGAATTTTTTTCTATAAATCAATATGAACCGACTTCTCTTTCACACATATTATGGCTTACACGAATTTGTGATTGACTATAAGTGCAAAGATATGTTTGCGAACGAACGAAACAACTGATGTGTGAAATGGTAAGATGACATTTCGACGTTCTTGTTGCGCGCAATGCTGTGTTTATTTTGTTTTGAACATGCTTTCATTCAATCGAATGGAACTGCGGAACTAGATAGTTCCTCGGACATGTTACAATCTGCTGCATATGATTTGCATGAGTTTCATTCAATGAAATGGAACTGTGGAGCTAGATAGTTCCGCGAACATGTTACAATCTGCTGCATATGAGTTGCATGAGTTTGATTCAATCAAATGGAACTGCGGAACTAGATAGTTCCGCGGACATGATACAACCTGCTGCATATGACTTGCATGAGTTTCATTCAATGAAATGGAACTGCGGAGCTAAATAGTTCCGCGAACATGTTACAATCTGCTGCATATGAGTTTCATTCAATCAAATGCAACTGCGGAGCTAGATAGTTCCGCGGACATGTTTTGCAACTCGAGAGTACTCAATTTGTTCTTTTTAAGCACTTGTAAGTTACATACGAACGGAGGGACAGACAGACGGACATGGCTAAATCGACTTGGGTGGTGATGCTGATCAAGAATATATACACTTTGCTATACCAATGCCTCTTTATGGGGGCTTACAAACAGAGTGACAAAATTAATATGCCCCTATTGCGTTTTTCTATGGCAGCCCCCCTAAGGAGTGGTCGGAGGGAATAGGTGTCTAAGGAAAAAATGTTCCTTTTTCAAAAGTAATGGGGGTCGGTCATACATATTAATCCTCTTCGGCCTTCTCTTAAAGCGTGTAGAGAATACATACACAAAAACCATAAAAAATTTCTACTACAGCTCAAAGGAACTACATAGTTCCGCGGACATGTTTCCGCGAACTAGTTCCGCTTTACAAAAGAATCGTTCCATGTTCGTTCCGACCTCGGAACTGTTTAGCACAAGCCTATTACCAATAGCCCGCCAAGATATATTTGTACAATATCAATCAAGGTTGCACAAGTACGTACTTTTGTACCATTTTGGATACGTTTTTATTATTTATATACGAAGTACTAATCTCTACCTATTGGTACAATTTTATTTCCATCCTTATAAATTTTGTTCTTGGTGTTGCCAAACATCTTTAGATTTACTTTCTTTATAGCACTCCAAAGCTATAATAAGATTGTTTTAGTATGGAATGCACAGTGCACAAGTAAAAATGCACTTTCAATGAGGAAAGTACGAGAAATACCAAATATAAAGGAATACGAAATATGGAACGTACTTGGTATTATCCAGTTTATATTGCCCATATTACACGATGTCCGTTTGTCCGACCTTTGTTGTTGCTTTCCATGTGAAACTGTCAAAAAACAGTGAGAGTGAGAGCGCATGCAACAACAAAATGGCTTGTCTGCCCCATGATACAATTATACAGGTAGGTTTGACAACAGGCTATTTTCTCACGAGATCGTTCATGGATTGTCAAACTCGGCTATTTTGTTTTTTTTTTGTTTTTTTTTGTTTTTTTGTTTGCTTTGATTTTTGACAATTCATGTTCGATTGAAAACTGTCACACCTACCTGATTAATTATACCATGGTCTGCCCTAGCGTAAGCCGGACAAACGGACATCGTGTAATATGGGCATATGAAACTTTCATACAAATCAAATGGTACCAAGTACGTACTATTTCGTACTTCCTTTATATTTGCCTGCAAGACATGCCTAAAAGGGCTTCCACATCGGCGAATCTGTTCGTCGAACAATATGGCGGCACGAACGTGTGTGAAAAAGCTAGCGTTCAAATTGAACGAACCTGTTCGTCACACAAGCCATTGATTTTTGTTGTTGTTTGTCATCATTTTCGGCAGCATCCCTTGTTCGACAGAAAAAATCAAAAATTTTTGTAAACACGGCCAACCGTGTGACAAACTGTCGAACATCGCTTCTTAACTAGCGAACTTGTGTGAACATGGCCGCCGTGTGACGAACAGATTCGCCGATGTGTAAGCCCTTTAACTGAAACTCCAACACAATCACAACATTTGCAGCAAAAACTAAGGCCCCTATTAGGTACGACAACTCAACTTAAGTTGAGTGTGTAATTTGTAAATTTGTATTGTCTATTAAGCTGGGTCTACACGATACAACGGTTGTACCAATATCGGTTGCTATTTGATGGTTGTGTGCGATTATTGTATCGTTTGGATGCAAGCGTGCGACGAGTTAGTTGCAATATTGCACGGTCGAATGGTAGAATTAGCCAACTGCTGTACGATGAGCGATTGTACAGCCGTTGTATCGTGTAGACCTAGCTTTACACATTTGAGGTACATACGTGTCTATCGTCTGACAAGTATGTATCTCAGAGATGTGTATGTATTTTTTGTGGTATTAGGTTTAACAATGCAACTTTGTGTCGAGTGTAAAAACTTACATCTGCTTTGAGCTAGTTGTATAGCGTCTTTTTCATACGAACTTTTTATTTATTTATTGGTTTTTGTTAATTGAGTGAAAATGGATAAAAATACGTAAGTAAAATAAAGTATAAATACATATGTTATGTATATATTATTATCCATATCATGTATATATTATTATCCATATCATGTATATACTATTTTAGTACCCTTTATATACCTTTTGTTATGCGCTTCTTAAATGCAGCTAAAAAATCGTTTAAAAAGCGCTTCAACAAATAGTAAAAAAAGCTCTTTTATGTGTTAGTCCAAGGCATGGTATAATAATGCAAGGTAGCATTGACAGTTGCTTGGGAAAACATCTCCTGTCAAAAAATATACTCAAAAAGAGAGCGTTCACAATACGCCATTGAAAACACAAACAATGTTGAAAACGTATAAGTGAAAAAAAAACAAAAACTTCATCGGCTGCAGACATGATACGATTATACAGGCAGTATTGACAGCTACTGATTTTCTCAGCAGCGAGGAAACGACCATCTGTCAAAAACAGTTGTTCGTGGAATAATGTGAAACGAAAGTGAAAAACATAACTTAAATAAAATTTGTGCGTTTAATACAAAATAATGAAAGTTTTGAAAAAATTATGTGTGATTTGTGCTAAACGTTTTCTAGTCGGAAGCGTTAAATTTTATTCAATTATGCACAATTTTAATTGAAAACTTATTTCATTTCGTCTGCATTTCGTCCATATGCATATGCAGCTGCTGAGGTTGCTGTATTTGAATGTTTTCCACATTTTTTTTTTATGTTTGCACTAAATCACATTAAGTTGACAAATTATTTTCGCTAAAGTAATAATAAATCACTATTATTACAATGCTCACTATTTATTATTACATAAAATATTTTACAAGCAAATGTTTGGTTAACGCAAACAATGGCGTAAAACATCAACAATAATTGAACACTCTCTTTCTAGACATTTTTTTTGACAGATGGTCGTTGCCCAAGCAACTATCAATACTACCTTGTATTATTATACCATGGGCTGCAGATGCATTTGCACAAACAGTTGTTTTTGACAGGAGATGTTTTCTTGTAGAAGAGAAAATATGCAGTTGTCAATGCTACCTTGTATTATTATACCATGAGTCCAAGGAGCGCTGTGTTAAAAAAAAAAAGTAGATAAAAGCAAAGCGAGAAAATTTTATTCTTTGTCACATGCGAGGATTGAACTCAGACTGCTGGCATTACAGCAAAATGTCTAGCCACTCTGCTATTTCCTTGCTTTATTACTTGTGAACAAAATACATATAGACAAAAATTGAAATTAATGCGAACAGCTGATTCATTTCAATGAAAGTGTCAAAATTTCGGTGTAATCATGCTCCAATAGAAACAGCAATTTTACACCACAACTCAACTGAAAATGTATGTTATGCGTAATATGGCAAAAAAGTTCAGTTGAGGTGTCTTAAGTCACGTCAACTTAAGTTGAGTTGTCGTACCTAATAGGGGCCTAATACATTCTCAGTTATTTCACTCTTCTCAGTTTTGTCAGAATGAGACACAATATAAGCATTAAATTACGCAGCAAACAAGCTGAGGGCAAGAATGATAGATAAAAGGATTGCGCAGTCCAAGCGTCGAGAAAAAAATGTACTGCGCAGCCTTCGTCATCCGGGTTCTCAACTGTTACTATGTTTCCATGGCGTGTTAACTCGGGGTGAACTCGCTATGGAAACACGAGTTGAGTTGAGTTTCGTTAAATCCACAAAACTTGTAAGATTTAACTGGGTTCTATCTGTCAAAGTGAATGCTGCCATTTCTTATCCATTTCGCTAGTAAAACAATAACAAAAATGTCAAATGAAATTGACAAGTTCGACTCAACTCGATGCTGTGCATGGAAACACTATCGAGTTAGCAACGCCATTTTCTTAACTCGACGAAAACCCTAACCCCGAGTTAACTCGCCATGGAAACAAAGTAGGTCTGTTTCCGTACGCACACTGTGTAACTTGTGGGACGCTATTTTCTGTTTCCATACTTTCTGTGCTTAAAATGGGAGAAGAAGAACAAGCATACAATCGCTCTCTCGAGCACATAAAGTGCACAGAGAGTGCTAGAACTCGAGACTTCGAGTAAAGTAAGAACAAGCATCAAGAAGAATAAGCATCAATAAGAAGAAGCAAATGTCAAATTACATTTCATAATTGTTTATGTTTTGCGATAAATAAACTCACAAATTGTGTGCCTAAAAAGAAATTTACGTACAATAAATAAATAGTAATAAATAAAAAGTAAGTAATTGTTCAGTTTTGCATTAAAATGGCTTTTAATAATTTGAGTGAAAGTGTTTTAAATTTTGTGCTGCCGTCTGCAGTCAAAATCAGCTGTTTTGTGCTCGAAACTTACTAGAAGCTGTTTCCGTACTTTTGCAACTATTCTCACATTTCGTTTTTACTCTCTAGCACACGTTTTACACAAATCTTACGCAGTGTAAAGTACGGAAACAGACCTATTATGTGACACTTTATGAATACATACAAAAGAAAATATCAAAAAGCAAATAGCAAGCATGGTATAATAATACATGGTAGCATTGACAACTGCTTATTTTCTCTTCAACAGGAAAACATAAACTGTCAAAAACAGCTTTTTGTGGAAATACATCAGCAGCTGCTGTGGTTGTTGTTTTTTTTCACTTCAACGTTTTCAACATTGCTTATGTTTTCAATGGCGGATTGTGAGCGCTCTCTTTTTGAGTATATTTTTTGACAGTAGATGATTTCCCAAGCAACTGTCAATGCTACCTTGTATTATTATACCATGATAGCAAGCACAAGCAGCGCAAGTATTTAAGAGCCGCCGCACACTACAGACTTTTAGTCGGTTGATATTTTGATGCTTGATTGGCCGCAACTGACAAGCCAACAATTAAGTTGGTTGTAGGTGCGCACACTGTGCCCGGATAGTTTGCCAATTGCATTTGAGAAACATTCTTATTGGGAGTTTCAAAATTATTTGGCTGTTTTGAGTTTTATAAAATTTTTTGTTACTGACATATTTTTCACTTACAACAACTTCAATATTTCAGTGTTTGTTGTAATTCGAAGAAATGACTGTCGGCGCATCGCGCTGTGACAGCAAGAAAAAAGTGTGCATAGCATTGTTGTTGTTTGCTCGCGTCGAAAGATATTAAGGTTATTGATGCTATATTTTGTTGGTATTTTCTAATAGCGCACACTCAAGTGGTGGCTAGTTTTTTTGTTGTGACATTTTCAATTTTACTTGTTTTTTAATTTTTAAAGACTTCGTTAGCACATGTTGTCTTTGTTTTTCATTTTTTCATCGCCATCGAAGATCTAATTTTTTTTTTTAATTTTTAATTATTAATCCAGCTCACTGCCCCGACACCGATTAAAGCATCAAGTGCGCGAGTAGCGTACTAATTTGTTCGGCGCCATTTTAAAAATGAAATAGCATAAGATCAAAAACCCTTCCATGAAATATTTCCATTGCTTGCAATAGATTTTGACAGATAACATGCAGCACTTTTCAATGAAAAATAAAATTACAACAAAAACAAACAAAATGTCCACCAATGTGCAAACTATTTGATCGGCTAGTGTGAGGACTTCCATAGCACGCCATACCCACTTGGCAGTCTGCAGATAGTTGCCTGACTTTAAAATCAAGTGGAAATCTGACCTCCCATTTGATTTTTTAGTTGGGTTTGATTCGATCGTTAGGTGTGCGCACTTCCATAAGACACCACATGGTTGAATAAATAAGGTTCTCGCATGGGTGAGAGCGAGTTCCCATAAATGTCAAATCGAAGTTGATAGGTCATACAAAATCTGAAAGCGATAATTGATAACATGTAATGCCAATAAAGTTGTTGTTGTTGCTTTGCTTTTTTGCTTTTTTCGATCAGCCTGAGACAACTTTATTTATTCAACCATGCACCATGCCCACATGAAAACAAATCAAACTATCGGCCGACTAAAAGTCTGTAGTGTGCGGCGGCTCTAAGTCTTTACGAAATAGCAAACAAGAAGAATATGAAAACAAAATTAAAACAAAGAAGCAACACAAGTGCTGTCAAACACTGCTGTGGACGACATGCGCAATGCGCAATCTGGTAATATATCATTCTTGAGCTGAGGGTGTGAAAAAAAAATTTAAGAGGTGCAAGTGTAAGTCACGCAATAAATATATCCTAAAATAACCAAATTGAATGATAGTGGCCGTGGCGCAGTGGGTAGAATATGGAACTTATATGACAGAGGACCGTGGTTCAAGTATCGCATGAGGCATAAAGATTTTCAATTGTGTTTAGTTATTAAAATATAGTTCAAAAGTGATTAAAAATAAACAAATAAACACATCATTCTTTCTAAAGAAAAGCAAGATTTCCTTGCTAGAATAAAAAATAACAGCGTTATTCTGGGGCTTTGTTTTTTTATTTTCTTTAAATATTTTACTAAAATTTATTTTTTGTAAATACTACCCATTAATAAAAAAAGAACAAAACATTTCTAAACAAAATTAAAAGAAAAAAATTTGGCTTTATTTGGTGAAGGGTTTGAACCCGCGCATGTTTGCGTTAAAGGCTAGCGCTCTAACCACTACACTATGGTGGAAAGGTTTTGCGAGACGCTAACTGCGTACTTAAGTAAACAGCTGAGTTTGTTATGAAATTCTTTACGGAATTTGTTGTTAGTGTGAGCAGAGCAGCTGTGTTCGTCAAGACATTGAAATACTTGCGTAAGAAAGAGATATGAAATCACACTTATACATGAGTTTTGGTTAGATTTTTCACATTGCCCTTATCAAACTGATAGAAACTTTGTTCTACATACTAACCGAAATTTCCGACAGCACTATGGGTTAAATAACGAATCATTTAACCAGTACTTGTCTTGCAGGGTTGGTATTCCTCATACTTTGCTCTTTGCATTGTAATCGTTATAAGTTTGTTTACAAATAATAGGTCTGTTTCCGTACTCTACGCTTTGTAAGATTTGTGTAAAATGTGTGGAAGAGAGTAAAAACGAAATGTGAGAATAGTTGCAAAAGTACGGAAACAGCTTCTAGTAAGTTTCAAGCACAAATCAGCTGATTTTGGCTGCAGAAGGCAGCACAAAAATTTAAAACACTTTCACTCAAATTATTAAAAGCCATTTTTAATGTAAAACTGAACAATTTCTTAATTTTTTATTTATTATTATTTATGTATTGTACGTAAATTTCTTTTTAGGCACACAATTTGTGAATTTATTTATCGCAAAGCATAAACTATTATGAAATGTAATTTGACATTTGCTTCTTCTTATTGATGCTTATTCTTCTTGATGCTTGTTCTTACTTTACTCGAAGTCTCGAGTTCTAGCACTCTCTGTGCACTTTATGTGCTCGAGAGAGCGATTGTATGCTTGTTCTTCTTCTCCCATTTTAAGCACAGAAAGTACGGAAACAGAGAATAGTGTCCAACAAGTTACACAGTGTGCGTACGGAAACAGACCTAATATAAAGTGAAAGAATGAACTAAAGTTGCCATGCCATTTAAAATAACTGATGAGAATTTTTCACACGATGCAACATTTTTGTGCAATTAGTAAAGGTTGTTATATAAAAGCGGTAATTGTGAAATGTTTATAAAAATGCAAAAGAAAAAAAAATATTAACAAATTTAATATTTATTTTCTCACGATCAAATTGCCACCGAAAATTGCCACGGTCATGTTAAATAAAAATTAAGGAAAATTTTAAATCAAAGACTCGGTTTACATTTGTGAAGAGTTGACGGTCTTGTAATGCACATGTAGCTTAACTGACCAATGTCAATTGTCACATCGTAACATACAAAGCTAAAAACGATTTGTTTTGGTTTCACTGCATGCTTGTGGTAAAACCAATGCAAACGTAAACAGAACAAATTTAAGTGCTACCAGCGGCGTGATTCATGTTATACATTGTGTAAGCAGATCGCTGCCAAAAGTAGTACACTTGAGTTTGTGACCTGTTAGTGGGTTATGATGGGTACGATTACAGATGTGCAAGCAGAATATTTATGACACACAGTTTTAGTTATTTTTGTCTATGTTAAATGTATTGAGTAAGAATTATTAATTTGAGTGAAAGTAAAATGTTGTCACTTTTCACTCAATAGTTTTATTATAAAAACCCTTGCTGGGAATTAAATAAAGGCAGTTTTTTGAATTACATCTTAACAACAAGTTCTTTAAATTCAAACCAAGCCTTGTGGCTTGAATGATAAAAAAAATACTGCCTCGAGGCAGATCAAATGAAAAGAAGCCTTGCGGCTGATCATCAAAAGGCCTTGTGGCCCAAACAATTTCCCTGCCTGAACTTAGAACTAAATAAAATACAGAAATCATAACATGGCGATCCTGCCGACCAAACCTGCGATCTTGCTATAGATCCTACGGACTAAACCTGCGATCGTGCTACAAAAAAAAAGTGCTAAAGATCCTGCGTAAAAATTATTTAAAAATCCTGCAACTCAGATGTCGGAAGAATTCGACAGAATTTTCCAAAAGTGTACTACACTAGCAGCAAAACATATGATTGAAAAATACGTACCCCTGCCTGTGACTAAATACCAGGGACAGCAACAAGAGTTCCAGAGTACACAGCAACGCCGATTCCTGGGCCAAAGAAGTTAACAATAGAAGAACATAAATTGAGGCAAGAATTTAAGAAACAACAAAAGCAGACAAAAACAATAAAAAAAACTCGTGCCGGGAGGCAAGTGAAGCAACGCAAGGAGCTGAATGAAATATATAAACTAATTACAATTACAAAAGGGCCGGAAAAATATAAGTATATACAGCAACTTAAAGATATTAAATTCAAAATTAAAAATAAAATAGAATAAAATTGTAAACAATATGTCAGAATATAAATGTTGCTTTATTTGTGAAGCTAGAATAAACATAAAATTTTTTTTAGACCATTGTAAAAATCATAAAAATATTTTTAAGAATATAAATTGCATTATAAGAAAAATAGATAAACAATAAACAACATTTAAATTACTAATAGAAATTATCGTTCAAAATACTCACCTCATGAGTAAAGAAGTTCCAACATTATTTGTTAATATTACTAATCTAAAAGAAAAAATGGTTGCGATAGGGCAGGAAACGAAGATAACGGAGAATATTGCCATAAATGGAAATATTTCTACCAAACAAGAAATGTATATAGATATGTTTGTGGTAATAACCTTAGGCCCCTATTAGGTACGACAACTCAACTTAAGTTGACGTGAGTTAAGACACCTCAACTGAACTTTTTTGCCATATTACGCATAACATACATTTTCAGTTGAGCTGTGGTGTAAAATTGCTGTTTCTATTGGAGTATGATTACACCGAAATTTTGACACTTTCGTTGAAATGAATCAGCTGTTCGCATTAATTTCAATTTTTGTGTATATGTATTTTGTTCACAAGTAATAAAGCAAGGAAATAATAGTATAGAGCAGGAGTGCCCAAAACTTTCTTATGGAAGTGCAAACACTAATACATATAAAATCCTGCAACCTTTCGTAAACGAAAGCATACTATGTTAGACAACAACAAAATCTACGTAGAAGATCACTGTCACCAAAATGTACCAACAAAGCATACGAAAGTGTTGTTGCATGCACTTCGGTATAAGCAACGAAAAAAGATCAAAAACAAAAGAGACAAATTTGTTTGTGTATTTTGTATTGCTTAGTGCGGAGTGCTGTGTGTGTATATTAGAATACACAGCCTATGCCTAAGTGCTTTTACAAAAACAAATGTGCACCAAGTGCATAGGGCTTGGGCACCTCTAAAGACGCTATACAACTAGCTCAAAGCAGATGTAAGTTTTTGACAGTTTTTACACTCGAGACATAGTTGCATTGTTAAACCTAATACCACAAAAAATACATACACATCTCTGAGATACATACTTGTCAGTCGATAGACACATATGTACCTCAAATGTGTAATAGACAATACAAATTTACAAATTACACACTCAACTTAAGTTGAGTTGTCGTACCTAATAGGGGCCTTAATTGCATTGCTAATTTTCATTTTCAAAAAAGTAAATCAATACTATAAGCAATATGTTGTAAAAAGAATAGCAAGTGCAAATATTTAAAAATAATTTCATGGATACATTAAAACTATCATTAAATAAACTTAAACATAGTATAACAAAAGTACCATCAAGGAAATTTAGAAAAAGCACATTGCTCGAAAAACAAAATTTTTGTAATATCTTAGAAAATAAATTAAAAACATTTGTAAACTCTCCGCAACCAGATTATAAAAATATATTAGAATGTCAGAAATTATTAAAAATCGTAAAAGAATTAATACAAAACCTTCTAACTTCATGTGACACAGAAGAATTAAGCAGTGAAGAAGATAATAACTATAGTGATAGCAATAGCGATAGCAGCACAGATATAAAGAACATGGCTAACTTTGAAATTACTGTAGCATCAAAAATCATTGATGAATTCGATGGAGACAATAGAAAATTATCAACATTTATAGGCACAATTGAATTTTATGCGTCAACATTAAAAGATGAAGCGCAAAAGACTCAATTATTAAAATTTATTCTAGCAGCAAAGGTAACAGAAAAAGTAAAAAATAGATTACAACCAACTGCAATTCCAGATTCAATTGCACGATTAAAAGATATATTAATAAAAAATTACAAACTAAATAAGAATCCTCTAAAATTGCAGAATGAACTGCATCAAACAAAACAAGGATCACTAAATGTTACAACCTTTGCTACTAAAATAGAAACAATAATAGCAGCTCTGAATGATATTCAGATATCAACTCAAGGAGAAAATAATAAAGAAATAATCATAAAATTAAATGACCAATTAGCGGTCAATGCATTTAAAACAGGTTTAAATGAGCCTTTCAGAAGTATAGTTCTTGCAGCTCAACCTAATACGTTTTCTAAAGCATTAGAAATAGCGTCAGAGGTAGATGTTCATCAGAATAACCAAGTAAATACAAATTATAATGTAATGTCTTTAAGAAATAAGAGCAATTATAATAGAAATTATAATAGGGATAGAAATAATCAAAATAATGTCCATAGAAATAATAACAATAATTTTAGAAATAACAATAGATACAGAAATAATAAATATGACAATAGGAATAATAACAATAATTTTAGAAATGACAATAGATACAGAAATAATAACTATAACAATAGAAATAATAGCAATAATAACTTTAGAAATAATAATAGAGCTAATTCGGGAAACGTAACAGCCCCCGGAAACCGGGGTTAACGCAATTGAGCATAAGAAAATATAAAATAAGTTGTATTAATAGTACATTTAATACAAATATTATAAAAATAAGAATAGGTAATAGGAATACTATACTAACATTACTTATTGATACTGGTGCTGATATATCGATAATAAAAAATGAAAAAATAAATGAAAATGATATAATTTCGTCAAATAAAATCCAAATCACAGGTATAGCAAGCAAACCGTTAACCATTCAGCAACAAACGGATATAAAAATAAAACTAAATAGCGGAGAAGTCTCACACAAATTTTATGTCATAGAAAATGATATTGATATAAATACAGATGGAATTCTTGGGAGAGATTTCTTAATGAAATATAATTGCAAAATAGACTACGAAACATGTGTTTTATCTGTAGATACTGCAGAAACCAAAGAAGATATTCCAATATACATTACAATGCCTACTACGATATCAAACATTAATGTACCGAGAAGAAGTGAACTAATAACAAATATAAAAGTAGACCTGAAGGAAGACAGTGTAATACATGCATCGGAGATAAGAAAAGGGATATTTATAGCAAATGCAATAATACCAGCATATGGAACAAAGCACGTGAAAATTTTGAATACAACAGAAAATGATATATTTTTAGATAAATGCGATATAAATATAGAGCCACTAAATAATTTTAAAGTTTTAAATTACATTGGTTCAGACCAAAATGATGAGAATTTGGAAATACATATAGATGGAAAAGATAAACAAGCCAAGCGACAAGTAATCAACTTATGCAACAGATACAAAAACGTTTTCCACAATGAAGGAGATAGATTAACAACAAACAATTTTTATAAGCAACAGATAGACTTAATTGACAACTCGACTGTTTATATAAAGAATTACAGACTTCCGCAAACACAGCTTCAAGAAATAGAAGACCAAGTGCAAAAATTACTAGAAGAAGATATTATTGAACCATCATTTAGCCCATACAACTCACCACTCTTAGTAGTACCAAAAAAATCAACAGATGGAGCAGCAAAATGGAGACTGGTAGTAGATTTTAGGGCACTAAACAATAAAATAATTAATGATAAATTTCCGCTAACAAGGTTAGAAGATGTACTAGATAAACTTGGAAATGCGAAATATTTTTCTACGTTGGATATGACAAGTTCTTTTCATCAAATACCACTCATCAAAAATTCAAGAAATTTAACAGCATTCTCAACAAATTCAGGGCACTATCATTTCAAACGCTTACCATTTGGGTTAAAAATAGCAACAAATAGTTTTCAACGCATGCTTTCAATTGCATTAAGTGGACTACAGGAGTCAGCATTTCTTTATGTAGATGACATCATCGTTTTTGGATCAAACCTTAGACATCATAACACAAATTTGGAAAAAGTGTTGCAAAAACTACAGAAATATAATTTAAAATTAAACCTCAAAAAATGTGAGTTTTTAAAGACAGAAGTTGTTTATTTAGGGCATCTCATAACATCCAAAGGAATAAAAACTGATCCAGCTAAACATAAAACCATACGAGATTACCCAAAACCAAACAATGCTGATGATACCAGAAGATTTGTAGCATTCTGCAATTACTATAGAAAATTTATTCCAGATTTTGCAGAAATTGCAAGACCACTAAACCAATTGCTAAAAAAAGGACAACTTTTCAATTGGACAGAAACATGTGAAACAGCATTCAACACGTTAAGAAAAAAACTAATATCTCCACAAGTACTAGCATATCCAGATTTTGATAAACAGTTTATACTGACAACAGATGCATCACAATTTGCTTTAGGAGCTGTACTATCTCAAGGTGAACCAGGGCAAGATAGACCAATTGCTTATGCAAGTAAAACATTAAACAAGCATGAAATAAACAAGGCAATAATAGAAAAAGAGTTATTAGGAATTCACTGGGGAATCAACTACTTCAGACCATACCTATATGGAAGGAAATTCACAGTATACACAGACCATAGACCATTAGTAAGTCTGTTTACACATAAAAATCCATCATCAAAATTGACACGAGTACGACTGGACTTAATGGATTATGATTTTGAAATAATTTTTAAACAAGGAAAGATGAATACGAATGCGGATGCACTATCTAGAATACAATTAGATAGCAAACAATTAATAGAAATGATACCTAAAGAAGCAAATATACAAGTAATAACAAGGGCGGCAAATAAGAAAATAAATACCAGTAAAAATAATAAGAATAATGATAAAAAAGAAGAAAATGCGCATAAGAATAACCTGAATAGTAATGATAGATCTCAGCGAGTGGAGCCTGATCAACTTCATATATGGGAAGCTACATCATTTTCAGAAGTAAGACGTCTAAAGAAATTAAAATTTATATATAATGAAAAGGCCAAAAATATAAATAAAAATGGAGCAAACAACGTTCTTAAGATGCACAACGAAAAATCTTTACCAGAGTTAAAATTGGTTCAGAGGAAGTTTACATCAAAAACACAAGAACACAAAGATAAAATAATAATAGCTCAGAATAAAGTTCATGCGATACTTAACGAAAAATCTTTACCAGAGGTAAAATTGGTTCTGAGGAAGTTAGTATTAGAAGCAAAAGAACGGAATATAGAAATGTTAGCGCTAGGAAAAGATGATATCATATCATATGATATCATATAATGAAGGTCGACCAAATGAAAAGAATATTTAATGAGATACAAAACAATGCAAAAGAGAAATTAAAAATCATATTGTATCAGCCCCCGAAACAAATAACAAATAAAGCTGAGCAGCTGCAGCTAGTTAAAGAATATCACGACTCAATATTAGGAGGACATATAGGTATCAAAAGATGTATCGCGAAATTAAAACAAAAATATATATGGAAAAATTTATCAAAAATGGTTAAAAAATACATAAATAATTGTAAACTATGTAATGAAGTAAAAATAACAAAATATACTAAAGAGAAAATGTGTGTGACAAATACACCAACAACATCATTTGAAACAGTAACAATGGACACAGTTGGACCAATGAGACCCTCTAATGGATACCGTTATATTCTAACAATACAGTGTGAATTAACTAAATATTTAGTAGCAATACCTTTAGAAGACAAAACAGCAATTACAGTATCTAAAGCTATTGTAGAACAATTTATTCTAAAACATGGATGTTTTAAAATACTAAAAACAGACAAAGGAACAGAATTTACAAATGAATTACTACAAAATATTTGTAAAGAATTACACATAGAAAAAAGAACCTCTACGCCGTATCACCATGAAACTGTTGGGACAGTTGAACGAAATCATAGGGTATTGAATGAGTATTTGAGAGGAATGCAAGAAAATGATAATTGGTCAGTTTTACTACCATACTACACATATTGTTACAATACAACTCCACACTCAACAACAACATATTCTCCATTTGAATTAGTATATGGAAAAATTTGCACGCTACCTGGTGAGATTTGGAATAATGATATTAAATTATATATAGATGACTATTTGACAGAATTAAAAATGAAACTAAGATATGCACACGATAAGGTGAATCAATATTTAATAGAACATAAGACAGCTTTGACAAATAAAGAGTATAAGATAACAAAACATAATTTTAATATAGGAGATTTAGTATACTTAAAAGTAGGAAGTAAAAGAAAATTTGATAGACCATTTAAGGGACCATATGAGATAATTGAAAGAAAAGGACCAAATAGTATAATAAAGTTAGAAAACAAAACCTTTGAAGTTCATAATAATAATATAGTATTATCAAGAGCATGAAATATGAATATAAGAAATCTAAAAAAAAAAAAAAAAAAAAAAAAAAATATATATATTTTTACTGTTAACGTCAAACCAAAAGAAATAAAGAATCCATTTCAACATAATCTTTATTCATTTTCAAGAATTATAAATAAACATTATTCATTTTCAAAAGGGGAAGGATGTAATGCACATGTCGCTTAACTGACCAATGTCAATTGTCACATCGTAACATACAAAGCTAAAAACGATTTGTTTTGGTTTCACTGCATGCTTGTGGTAAAACCAATGCAAACGTAAACAGAACAAATTTAAGTGCTACCAGCGGCGTGATTCATGTTATACATTGTGTAAGCAGATCGCTGCCAAAAGTAGTACACTTGAGTTTGTGACCTGTTAGTGGTTATGATGGGTACGATTACAGATGTGCAAGCAGAATATTTATGACACACAGATGTGTAATAATTGTAAGCAGATTTAGTTTAAGTTATTTTTGTATATGTTAAATGTATTGAGTAAGAATTATTAATTTGAGT
The DNA here is from genome assembly GCA_943735915.1 of Pherbina coryleti. Taxonomy (NCBI): domain Eukaryota; kingdom Metazoa; phylum Arthropoda; class Insecta; order Diptera; family Sciomyzidae; genus Pherbina; species Pherbina coryleti. The sequence goes on along the minus strand of OX030948.1, from coordinate 113,550,069 downwards.
GAAAGTAAAATGTTGTCACTTTTCACTCAATAGTTTTATTATAAAAACCCTTGCTGGGAATTAAATAAAGGCAGTTTTTTGAATTACATCTTAACAACAAGTTCTTTAAATTCAAACCAAGCCTTGTGGCTTGAATGATAAAAAAAATACTGCCTCGAGGCAGATCAAATGAAAAGAAGCCTTGCGGCTGATCATCAAAAGGCCTTGTGGCCCAAACAATTTCCCTGCCTGAACTTAGAACTAAATAAAATATAGAAATCATAACAGTCTACTCTTGCATTTGTCGATGAGAGACGCGTACATTATCGTGAAAGAGGGTAATTTTAAAAGGAAATAGCGAAAAATATACGTCAATTCTTGACCAATGTAAAAGCGGTAAAACTGGGGATCAAATTCGAAAGTGTCACGGTGTTATTTATAAAAAAATTTAACGCTTGTTAAACTTTAGTCTTAGTGTTTAATTTTAATTGAAAACGTATATCATTTCATTCAAATGCATCTACAACTGCTGAGGTTGCTGCACTTAAACGTTTTCAACATTTTCCTTTATGTTTGCACTAAATAATATGAAGTTCACAAATTATCTTCGTTCAAATAATAGTAACTCAGTATTAATTAAATAAAATACAATGTATTAATTAAAGTTAACAAATGTTTGGTTATTTGCAAGCTCTGAAACATAAACAATGGCGAAAACATAAACAATAATTGAACGCTCTCTTTCTTAACATTTTTTTGACAGATGCTGGTTTCCCAAGCAACTGTCAATGCTACATGTATAATTATATCATGATAAAGTACTGAGGTTGGTATGACACTTGCTTTTTTCGCATTTTTAAGATCTTAACCCCCCGTCTCGACAGGCAATAAACCATTGCCATTGCCGTTGCCAATGCAGACCGCTCAATTGCCATAGTTGGCAATTTATGGCAAGCAATTTTGCAAGCCATAGATTGCTAACATGGAGTTGGCAATGCAGCTGTCACTCATCTTTCTAACAGTCATTTTGCATTTTTCTGCGAGTTTAAAAGTATAGACATCAATGAAAAAGTTAATTTAGTTCTTTTAAGCAGTCTAGTGCGCGCGCGCAGCGTACTACCTTGTTCGATGTCATTTTGAAAATGGTAATTTCATAACATCAAAAACCCACCCTTGAAATATTGCCATTGCTTGAAATGGATTTTGACAGATGGTATGCAATGAATTATTGCTAGTCGAGTCGTCGGGTAAGGGCACACCAAAGGCTCAAATTGTGATATAAATACCGACACCTGTAGTGGAATTCTCAAAAAGTTAACGATTCGAAATCGTTATGGTTAACTAACGACGTTTGGAGTTTGCAATAACGAATGTTGTTTTCTCAAAACAGTACTTAGAGACAAAATTGTTAAAATGAAACATTCACAATATAAGCTACAAACGTCGTTAAAAGAAATTAAAAATATGGTAGCACTGTGCTTTTTTGACAGCTTAGATAGGCATTTTCGATAGATACATGCTGAATCAGCCAAGCAGCAGACAGCTGCATCGCAGCAATTAGCAGAGACAGCGCTAATGCAAGCAATTTCTTGCGACCGAATAGCTTCTGCGCTTAAGAGGCTGTCGATTTCGTTTAAGCGATTGCCTTCAACGAACTTATAATTGTTATAACTTTTTTATTTTATTTTTTATCATTAATGCTCTGAAATGTGCCGTATTATCCGTTAATTTGTTTTTATTTTGTTTAAAAACTTCTCTTTATTTTTTAAAACTTTAAATAAAAGCGTAGAAATATATTGAAACTAAAGTTTATAGAATCATTTTAATTTTGATTTTTTAACCATGATGGTTAACATATTCCTCTTCGTGTGGTGTCCATTTGATGCATATTATTTATGTTTTATAAAATCACAATCGCAAGTAAAACAATCGCTTAACGTTGTTATTTAAGTTAGCGACGCCAAAATATTCGTGGTTAAGCTAGCTACACATAGCGTTAACGAACTGTCAAAATTAAGGACATAAATAGCTAACATAGATGTTGGGAATACCAGTTAACGATAATTGTAGCAAATGCCAGTTAACGATAACTATAAACGTCGTTAACACGTTTGGGAATTCCACTACTGATCACTATCAACCACCCTACTTACCTCCGAGAATGACGTATCTTGTTCAATGTCATTTTGAAAATGTTAATATCATAACATAAAAAGCCCACCCTTGCAATATTTCCTTTGCTTTCAATCAAATTTGACAGTTGTTATGAAATGAACAATTGCGTGTCGAGATGTGAGATAACCCGGCATCTCGACAGGCAATAATTCATTGCTTTCCATCTGTCATGTTTCATTGCTGGCAATGAAAGAATTTCAATGGTGGGCATTTCATGTTAAGCAGTAATCATTCTGAAAGTGTCGTCAAAAAACACAGTTCGCTGCGCTCGAGCGCTTGACTCGCTTAGAAATGCCATGCATGATTTTTTAAAATATAATCTGTTACAAATTGATTTGGTTAGTGAGAAGTTTTCACGGTCCGTATTGTTTATTTATAGTAGATATCATAAATAGGGGTAGATATTTTTACTATTCGTAGATGCCCACCACCGATAATCGATCGTTTTATAGATAGCCTGGTTAGCTTATTGTTTTAAGCGCTCACCTTGCATCCAGTGGACGTGGGTGCGAACCCCTGCCGCGAGAAATTTTTCAGCAAGTTATTTTTTTCAGTTTTACTTAACTTAAGAAATGAAATGCTTATTATAAATTAACTAAAGTATATAAAACACAAAATTAAAGAAAAATAAAGAAAAACTAAATACTATATAAACTAATACCAATAAAGAAAAACGGGAATAAAATTTATCTATAATATAATATTCTTAATGTACATAATATACATATTGAACCTAATATATATAATAAAGTAAATACCTATTTCTTAAGGAAATAAATAAAATAAATACCATAAAATAGGAACATAAGTACCGCATGACCATCAGGCGATTAGCCTTATATAGAGTTTCGCCAAAACGAAATGATCATTCGGTGATAGATTATTGGAAACAAAAGAAGTCATAAAGGGCATCGAAAAAAAAGAAGAAAAATCAAAAAGTTAAGTGTCAAGTTTTTTTAAAAAGTTTTGAAAAGTTTTGAAGTCCTTAGTGAATTCATTTAACATAAGGTGAAGTAGTGAGGATATTAACTTAAACATAGAACAGAAAACTGAGGGAATATTTGTAACTACTCATAGGAAGGAAAAAGGAAATTCGGGCAAGTTTTGTTTTTGGATAAGCCAAAGGAAACCTTTAGTTAATAACGAAGCAAATAAATATTAAACTGGAAAGGAAAACAGGTAACTAATTATTCATTTTTTTAAAGATCGGCTGGCTATAGTGAAATTGTTTCTTTAGAACAGTAGATCCTGAGGTTTTTTTTTGGCGGCTTAGCTTTTATATACATGGTCGTGTTACCACTTCTACTACACCAGCATCGGTCGTGTCTCAGAGCTCTTTGAGATATATTAATTAATTCGAGAGTTTGGCGCAGCATGAACGGATTCGCCCAGTAGTCCTGCAGCCGCGGTTCAATCCCTGGGAGCGGCGTGTACCACATTTTCTATGTTAAATTTTTCCTATATGTATTATTTTCAGTCGCAAAGCAACCACTGTGGTTTTACGTTGGTTGTCTAATTTTGGTTTTATAACAAGAACAAAAAATATTGATAAGACCTTTTTTTTTAAATTGGGTTGCACGATTTCGTTATACTGTTTGCTGGAAATCGATGTAACATTAATGAAAAGATACTCTATATTTTGAAAGTGTTGATGATAGTATTATTATTTCATTAATTATTTTGGAGATTTAAAGTAAAGAGGGGTATTCATTCAGAGGGGAACTAAATAAATAAATCATAGTCATAGTTACAAATCATAGTTGTAAGCCCAGGAGAAACAACCGGTTGTGGCACATTGGGGAAAGGAGACTCAAGTAGATTTTTTAAATTTAAGTGTAATACTATTACTAAAATAAATAAATGAAAAAAATTTTTTTTCAATAAATGAAATTGTAAGAAGCTAAGCACATTGTTCTTGTTTAACTAAAAAGGAGCTGCAAGCTAAGTGGAAATTCGCGATAGTTTTTACATTAGGGGTGGATCTCAGGATATCTCGTGTCGCCCAGAATTAATTTCAATCAACATCTTTTTGGCTCACGATCCATCACCATTGAGAACACCAAATATCAATAGAACAGTACACCAAACGAAAAGATATAATTTTTAGTTAGTGTGAGACGAACACTTAGCAAAAGTGTTTGATTATAGAGCAATCGCAATTCTAAAAAACAAATGTCTTTGGGCTTGTGAAACGGAAAAAAAATTCCGTTAAAAAAAACAATGGTTAAAAGGAGAATTAAATTTAGATAAGATTTGTGCAACGAATGAAGAAATTAAATAGAGCAACGAAAGCATTAAAGAGAACATTAACAAGATAAATAATGCACTCAACAATAGAGAAAAAGATCAAGAAAAGAACAACAACACACAACAAACACTTACATATGTAGAAGTGTTGGCGGCGAACATAAATTACCAACAACCCAGTAAACCGAAAAGTCAAAATGGCCTAATTATATTACCAACAAAACAAAATCAAGACAGCAAACAAACTGAAATGCAAGTTAAAATAAAAATATTGCCAGCAAAAATAAGAGTAGGGATTACATAAAGTAAACACATAAATCAAGGGGGAATTATTGTTACCACGTTAGATACAGAAGGCAGAAATAAATTAGAAACAGAAATTAAGCAATAATTCAAGGAAGACTACAAAATAACAGTTCCCAAAATTAAAAATCCTAAATTTATACTCACAAACATAGATTACGAATACAATGAGGGGGAGCTTGTGGAAGAATTGATAGCAACAAATAATTTTATCAATACAGATTACACATTCAAGCATAAATATGTCAACAAAAAAACAAAGTAATGGAACTATATTGTAGCAGTATCTGGTGAAACGATATCAAAAATTGTAAACTGGTGTATGACACTCAATTATCGATCAAGATTTAGTAAAGAACACATTAGTAATTTACAAATACAAGTACAAAATGTGAAGCAGAAGGAGCGTGTGGTCTATGTGTTGAAAAACATGACACAAGATCCTGTAAAATAACTTGTAACTTCAGATGTATAAATTGTGTAAGAGCAAATTTACATGGAGCTTCTTTTTCTTGTGATCATAAAGCAGGCGCGAATAATTATAATATTCACATGTTATAGAAAAGGGAAGTTTAAAGGCTAAGTCGCAAAGGCGAGTTAGGTCGGTCGCGCTTTGGTCGTACTTTGATCGTACTTTGGTCAACCTTACGGGACGAACTGTCAAAACGCCCGACCTTATAATTTTGAAATCATAATGTCGCGTTAGCAGGTCGTGCGTTTGTCACTTAGATGATGCCACTGTACGCAGTCAAACCAAACCAAAATCCCACAAAGTCTGAAATCCCCAAATCACAATCTATTTGGTGGAAGTACATGGTGGCTGTATTTCTTTTTTCATTTTAGCTGTTCATATTTTAATAGCCGTCGCTATTAATAAATAAATTATATCAACCATTTCAGATTGAGGTGACCTATCAGTCACACTGACCAATTTCGGAGTTTAAAGTTTCAAAAAAATTTTTTTTGCGGAGCCACAGCCAATCGAATGCCAAAATAGGGCCTATTTTTAGGCAACGTAGCTCAATCAATTTAAATCACATTTTATTAACTAAGGTATCATTATAATAGTTATCTCCTATATTTTCAGGATAAAATATAAAACTTTTAAAAAAATTGCTGTAAATTGACCCATTGTTAATTTCAAAGTTTAATGCCATGCCAACAACAGACGCTATAATTTTTTTTCAGTTTCTTTATTTTGGTTTTTTTTTACGTTTCGATACCTTTCCAACGATATAAAATTAAGGTGTGCTCTTGGAGGTAAGTAATGGCATAAGTAATGGAGGGTTAATAAGTAAAAATACAAAATTGACTGAGCTACGTCGCTTCAAAATACACCCTATTTTGCCCTTGAAAAATGGTTCTAAAACTTTATAATTTCGGATTTGGTTTTCTAAGCAATAAACCAATCCAGGAACAAAATTTAAGCCAAATCGGAGATGGTCAGTGCGACTGATAGGTCACCTCAATCTGAAATGGGCGATATGCTATTATATGCTTTATTATTTAAATAATAAAGAAAAGAATTACAATTTATTATGTTTAATAAATAAATGTTTCTGCATATCTAACCAACGTAGCAGTTACATTATTTATATAATAAATAAACATCTAAGTTATATGTTGTATTTCATTGCTGGAGATTAACAAAAACAATAACAAACAAAAAAAAAACTAAAGCAACTGATATCTATTTATATACGTACAATTTTACATACCTGTAAACAACAGCAGCATCAACAACACACGTACAAATTTACATACATATAAACAACAGCAGCATCAATAACACACGTATAAATTTACATACACATAAACAAAAACAGCAATAACAACAACACAAACAGGTAATGAAAAATATTCGCTTCAAACAAAGCAACAACTGTAACATAAGCAGCTACTGATGTTATGAATGTTTTATCTTGTAAAAAAGTCAAAATTAAATTACATTCAATATAAAATATTTTGATGAAACAACAAATCCCATACAAACATGTCTTCACTACTGCAACTCAACAACGCTCATATATTTAGCTAACTCAATGAAAATACAACCCTGCGCTATCGGCAAATGTCAAACGCGCGACCGAGTTGAACACCTCTCAACTTTTTTCAGCAGCTCGCGCTTTGATCGTACTTTACCCCTTCTTACGAGATTCAACGATATTTACGATACAAAGCACGACCAAAGCATAAGGTCGAATTTGTAACGAACCTCCGCTGGTTCTTTTGTTTGCTAGGGTAAGCTCAGCGGGTTTCCAGGGTTCTTACAAGAAATTACACTTGGGTGTTCTTTAACAATTGATCTTTATTAAATGTTTGGCCTTTATCTTTAATACACTGTAAGATATCTGAATTTATATATTTGTATTGTTGACTTAGTGGGCCTTATTCCTCCGGGTCTATCACGTCTGCGTCTCGGCTTAACAGGCGGGCGTACAAGCCGCAGCACTGTTACTCGATGAAAAAAATGCGAACACGCGGGCTTACAAGCCACGGACAATGTTCTGGTTTGAGCAGGCGGGCATACAAGCCACGGACGCTGCTAACAAAAATGTGAAGACAGGTGGGCCTACAAGCCACCGACTCTGTCTACTGCTACTGCAGGGGGCCTACAAGCCACCGACGCTGCTCTTGCCGTTGGATAAACAAGTGGGCCTACAAGCCACCGAAATGTTTATCTATTATCTTTGCAGGTGGGCCTACAAGCCAACGACTCTGCTTTCTCCGTTGGATAGACAAGTGGGCCTACAAGCCACCGAAATGTCTACCGATTCCTTTGCAGGTGGGCCTACAAGCCAACGACTCTGCTCTTAATAAAAAAATATTTCACTTCTGACAATTCTCACAATTTCTCACCTCCTCTGTCTTTGCAACTTTACACTCTTTTCTTCGGTCGGCGTATTATACTCAAATACTTTTCGATCCAATTGCACTGCTTCACTGTTTTATTATTTGTTTAGATAATTTAGATCACTTTCACTCTGCGCACTTTAAATGTATAGTACATTCTGTCCTCTTGTTTTCGATTGCGGCCTATTTATACCATCGTCTTCTTGTTGTTTGTGACAAACAAAGTACCGCAATCGAAAGTTCTGAGCTGATTTTCCCGTAACCGAAGTCCCGTACGGTGCAGCTCTGTTGTTGTCTTTCATCAGAGTTTGCTTCCACATTTTGCCCAGCAATTTGCCTTCTGTTATTTCCTTATGTGATCCGCTACTTGACTCTGAGCAAGATCACGTTTTGCAAGTTTTGCATGTTTCCAACCTTTTTTACATGCTTTCCCTTTCTCTCTCTCTTTTCTAATATAAAAGTGTATGGGTGTTATTTTTGTATTCATGTGTTTTTATTCATTATATTAATTCAGTGTTTATGTGGGTGTGTGTAAAAAAAAAATAAAGTGAAGCATAAATATCCACTGGCGGTGTTCACCAGGTGTCTTTCTCGCACCTTGGCCGTTGTGCGGCAAAAAAATCGCCTACGACATTTTAGCCGTCACACTCCCCTCCTACTTCAGGCAGGCAACGGATCCTCACCTGTCCTCTTCTCCCGATTTTGATCCGGTACCTTACCCCGTCGATTGTACGAATTGAATTCCGCACCTCTCCTGGGCGTCTCCCTACCAGAATCGCCTGGACGGCGTTGGTGACAGCCACTGGGTACAAGTATTCCTCACCGTCATACCCATAATGAACATACAAAATTCGACGTAATTCCTTATGTTGTACCCTGTGTGTTGGCCCTTTTCTTTGGGCGGACTTGGCAGCACTGGTTTTTTGACGTTTAATTCTTTGTTTATTTTGGTGCTGTTTCGCCATTTTATTTTGAAGCTCATGGAACAGCACATCAACATGTAAGTATTTCTTAATAAATTTATTATTTGTAAAATATTTCTCATTTAAATTTATTAAATGATTTTTTCTAGGTTGCTGTGGTTCCTTTTATCAATTCGTCTTTGGGACATGTCTGGTCGTAGTCCTTTCTGTTCGTGGTATCATCATGTAAATATTTATTGTTTGTAAAATCTTTATCATTTAAACTCAAACGCTATTTTCTAATTTAGGTCGATATCTTCAATTTTTCTGGACCTGGCGCCGACTCTCGACGAACCAGAGGCCCCGCAAGAGCCATCAAATGGAGTTCAGTTTTTATAAGACCTATGTGTAAATTATCTGTTTTTTGTTTTTTTTGTTTTGTGTAATAAATCCAAGGCATGTGTTGTGAGCGCTGTGCTGGCGCTCGTCTATTGTTTTTTTTTCTTATTTTCGCGGTCCGTGCATCTAGGTTCGTGGCGTGGCGGCGCAGCGTGCGCTGCCCACTTATTCTTTGGCCTGGCTGCGCAGCGGCGTTGTTCATGGTCGTAAATATGACTGCGCAGCGGGCGTTGTCTTGTGTTTTCCAGGTTGTTTTCTTCAGGTAAGAAAGTTACTTTTTTGAAGTATATACTGCAGCTGCAGATGTGCAGCCTTGCACGCAGTGGTGTGGCTTCGTGCGTGGTAGCGTACGCGCCTACGCAGCAGCGTATGCAGTTGTGTGCGTGGCAGCGTATGCAGTTGTGTGCGTGGCAGCGGCTGCAATTGTGTGCGCGACAGTTTTTTTTTTTTGTTTTTTTTTTTTTTTTGTTAAAGACGACAGGAGGGAATCTTTTATAGACAAATGGAAGCCCGTACTTCCAAATAGTGTCAGAGTCCCTGATATGGTATACTGACTAAACCACTCCTTACTTTTCTCTCCTCCTGCAAGACCCTACGGAACCACCAACCAATCGAAGCATTACTTCTTAGGGCAGGATTGAGTATGTTTACTCATCTACGATTCTACGCTTCTTCTTAACAAAGAAACGCTTTGCAGATCATGCCCGCCTATATTCCAAAGCGATGATGTGCTGTGCCCAATATGTAATGACGCGCTGTAGGCTCATCGTGATGATGATGCATCAGGTGGAGACCGCCTCGGGAAATGGTCCCTAGCCGAAGACGCTGACGGTGCTAACGACTGCGGTCTCTTCTTGGAGAGGGGATTTCGGGGGGAGGCCGCTTCGGGAAATGGTCCCTTGACGAAGACGCTGACGGTGCTATCGACAGCGGCCTTTTCTTGGAATGGCATCACTTCGGGCATATGAATCCCTAGACGAAGACGCAAGGTACAATCGACTGCAATACCTTCCAAGATGAGCGCAGGGCTTCATCACCCCCTAACCTCTGATCTTCAGCAAATCTGCACGGTGCGGCCTACCAACTTTGTCTATAGCATAGAGTCTGCAGTTGATCTGCGGAGTCTTTCTACACGACGTAATTCTTTGGTTATGGCGCATGCCATATTGCATACTGCGATCCAGTTTTCTTCAGAGTTAAGCATAATGTCCAGGAGAGTTTCTACTGTTGGTGACCTCCCTAGATTATTGCTTAGCCCTTATCTTTCGGCGTTAAATTTCAGACAGACGAAGAAAACATGTTCGGCGTCTTCAATAACACTCCCAGCACAAAAACTGCAAAACGGATTTTTGTCGTGCTTGAATCTATAAAGGTACGATTTAAAGCACCCATGACCAGTAAGTATTTGGGTGAGGTAGTAATCTACTTCACCATGACGCCTGTTAAGCCACGGTTCCAAATTTGGAATGAGGCGGTGCGTCCATCGTCCGTTCTGTGATGCCTCCCAGCGCGTCTGCCACACTGCTACACTGCGGTCTCGCGCTATCCTACGTTTGGAGGATTTAGGCAATTCGAGTGGAAGCGAATCGTATGTCACGTTCTCGTTCACCAGAAGGTCTATAGGGGGAGAACCCGCAATAACCAGCGCTGCATCCGAGGAGACAGTTCGAAACGCACAGCATACTCTAAGTGCACAGATACGATACACCGATTCCATGCTTCGTAAGTAGGAGCTGAATCTGGTTGCCTCGACCCATATGGGGGCTGCGTACAAAAGTATTGATCTGACGGCAGTAACTATGATCTTTCTACGGGTTTGTCTAGGACCTCTGGTATTCGACAAAATTCTTGTTAGCGCTGCAGCTGCGCCTCCCGCTTTTCCACTTGCGTATAAAAGATGCTGCTTAAAGTTAAGCCTATGATGTATCATAACGCCAAGGTATTTAACGAATGGTTTCGATACAATTGTATGTTCACCAACCGATATTCTAGCGGTCTCAACGACTTTTCTGCTGCTTACTAGCACTGCCTCGGTTTTGTGCTCAGCCAAACTGAGACCCGCTGTATTCAGCCACTGCCGCACTGCTATAATCGCTTGGTTGCACTTATCGTCAACCTCGTGCAAATGCTTTGCTACTACTATGAGGGCAATATCATCTGCGAACCCGATAATATGGGCCCTCTCTGGCAGCTGTAGACGTAGTACTCCGTCATACATTATGTTCCATAGGACTGGACCCAACACTGATCCTTGTGGGACTCCGCCAGTAACTTTATACTTTTCAGTACCCCCTTCTGTTTCGTAGTAGAGAATTCTATCCTCGAGGTAATCTCGAATGATTCTACGAAGGTAGAGGGGAACGCTAAAGCGCGCAAGAGTTTCCAGTATTCTGGTCCAATTCGCAGAATTGAATGCGTTTTTTATGTCGAGTGTTGTAACTAGACAGTACTCTTTGTCACCGTACAACCACCGAGTTCCTGAGATTGCCTGGAGTGCAATTTTTTTCACCGCTCCAATTGCATCTATTGTGGACCGAGCTTTGCGGAAACCATACCGTTGGTTGGAAAGATCTCCGGCATCTTCTTTTGACGCACCCAGTCTATTGCTTATCAATCGTTCTAGGATTTTGCCGGCAGTATCGAGCATACAAAGTGGACGATAGGCCGATGGATCCTCTATGGAACTAGTATTCTTCGGGATCAACACAAGTCTTTGTCGCTTCCACATTGGTGGGAAGACGCCATCTTTTAGGCATGTGTTGTAGAGGTCAACGAAAACCTCTATTTTCTGCTCTATCGCAATCTTGAGCACCTTATTTGGGACTCCGTCAGGTCCGGGGGCTTTATTGTCTTCAACTTCTTTGGCTATTTTTAGGAGCTCCTCATTGGTTACATTTTGAAAATTTTGTAACTCTGCTTCAACTTCTCTGTTTAGTGCTGGCGTGAAGGGTTGTTGTGGAAATAGTGTGTGGACTATGTTCCTCAACAGTATGGGACACGTAGGTGTTGGTTGCCTAAACGAAGAGAGCTTCTTCATAACGAGCTTATATGCAAAGCCCCAGGGCTGCTGTTCAGCGTCGTTGCAGATTTGGTTGAAACAATGGGATTTACTCATTTTTATTGCCTTTCTAAGTTGGGTTCTTGCGGCTTTGAAACGCCACTGGTTTGGTAGAAATTCATCTGTGCCTCTCGAGCGATAGTATGTACGTCTCGCTCTTATGCAGCACCTTCTTAGGCTTGAAATTTCATCAGTCCACCAGTAGACTGGCGCCGGGTGATTGTTGCCTCTACCTTTTCTAACCATCGCGGCGTCGCATGCTCTTATTACGGTCTTCATCACTTGCGAGGCCTTGTCTCTAGCATATCCAGTTGCAGACATACCTGCGAGCATGACCTCTAGAATGCCAGTATCCAGAGTGCTCTCTTTGTATCTCCTCTGGTTTGTGCACACCCTTCTTATGACGGAGTCTCCCGTGCTGAATATGATTGCGTGATGATCGCTTCCAGTGTAGTGTTCGCTTACTTGCCAGGCAGTTTTTGGCAATAGGCTGCTACTCACAAAAGTAAGGTCAATTATGGAACCCATCCCAGCTCTTTCAAATGTGTTTTGCTGTCCAAAGTTCAGCGTGACGATATCTAAGATCGCAAACGCCTCCAGAAGTGCTTGACCTCTCGAATTTGATCTTGGGCATCCCCAGTCAGTTGACCATGCATTGAAGTCACCCGCGATAACTATTGGGTGTCTTCCGACAGCGTCATCTGCTATTTCTTCTAGAACATTCGTGGCTTCTTGTAGAGTAAGGCTTGGGGGTAGGTAGCAGCTATAGACATAGAGTCCACCCAGTCTAGCCCTCACGAAGTAGTTCATAGATTTTGTGTCTCTAATTTGCTGCTGTCGTTGGCCACAGTACCATATGGATGTTTTCCCAGATCTATCACTGATCTGGTCACCGGAGTTGCTAGTACGATAGGGTTCACTGAGGATGGCAACATCGGCGTTTACATCCCGTACGTTTTGCTTCAAGAGATCATGTGCAACTTCGCAGTGGTTGAGATTAAGCTGATAAAACCTTATCGTGCCTTAGTCTCTCGCAAAGCCTTCTGGTAAAACGGACATTTGATGCTCGTTGTCGCGTGCTTTGTGTCAGACTTCTTATGTCTTACGCAGAGTCTGCATATTGCTGCGTTTTCGCATGCTTTGGCTCGATGGCCCAAGCTGCCACACCTAAAGCAGGACTTTGAGCAGTCTTCTTCGCTCTTGCACTTTGATGCAGCATGGCCGAAGTCCATGCAGTTAAAGCATCTCATGGGTTGTATTTTAGGCCTTATGCGGCACACAACCCATCCTATTCTAATTTTGCCTGCTTTAGTCAGCTTTGAGGCGCTTTCGGGTGGCAAACTAATTGTTGCTGTTTGGGTGCCTCCATATGCTCTGCGTAGGCTGAGTATGTTGGATGGTGACACCTTTATTTCAGCAAATTGGTGTTTTAGTGCCTCAAGCACTTCCTCTTTCGTTGTGACCTCATCGATATCTTTTATCTCTATTTGGATAACTTCGGTAAGGATTTTGACTTCAGCATTGGTTCCGAGCACCGTTTGTACTGCGTTTTGGAACTTTCCGGAAGCAGGGTCCGAGGTTTTCTCTAGGAGAAGTAGGAGCTCTCCCTTGGCCGTTTTTCTTACGCCGCAGACATTTTGGCTTAGCTCTTTTAATTGGGGTTCAGCCTTCACCTGTCTGAGGATATCCGCATAGGAAGCTGCGCCTGTCGTTTTTATTACGATGGCGTCCTTTCGCGGTGGCCTCCTCACTTTCCTTCGTTTTTTTCGAACTTTTGTCCACTTCCGGTTCTGGACAGTGCTCTCGTGTGGGGTAGCAATCTTTTCAGTTGCTTTCGGCAGTTGCTTCTGGCTAGCTGGCCTGGAGGATTTTGTCCCCAGCAACCTGAACCGTACCTTGACCTTGAAGAGGCGTTTTATGCTTCCTCTTCTTGGCGGATGGTGTCGGCGACTGGGGGTCACGTTGTTCTCCCCTTGCTCTCTTGGTAGAGCTAGTTCCTGACGTAGGAAGCATTGTGGACTCTGTTTGAGTCTCCACACTCTGCCTTTGTCGTGGTTGCGATGGTTTTGCTTTGGCGGCATCCTGTTGGTGCCGCTCTTTGCATGCCGCATGCCTTCTGGTGCAATGCTGAAATTTCGTCCACGAGGTCTCTTATAGGCTGGTGGATGCTTCGTCGAGGGGGGGCCATAATTTCCACGAGCTTCCGAATTTTGACGGAAAGAACATCATTTTCCGACGTTTCTTGCTCGTAGTTTGCTGGTGGCGTTGATAGAGCTGGTGGTGATGAGCGTGTACGCTCATGTGCTCTATCGGCCGCTTTCTGGGGAGAACGCGCAACCCTTGGAGTACCCTTGAAGGGGTTCTGAGTCTCCCAGCTATATGAGGAACCGGGAGTACTACCTCTTTCGTTATTGCTTGTAGCATTATCTGCTACGGCAGCCAAGTTAGCCACCACCGTAGCATTGCGGTAATTTGATGACGACGACTGGGAGCCCGCTTGCTCACTCCCTACAGCCGCCGATGCTCTCTTAAAAAGAGTGTTGTATGGAATGTTGGTTGGGGCCTCCAGAATCTTTGCCCCGACCGTGGGAGTTCCCACGGGTGGATTTCCACTACTGTGGTTACCACCTGGAGTAGTTATGTTTTTAGCCGACATTCCTACACAATGGTTTTTTCTCAGGGTGACCTTCCCCTATCCTTTTATACCTACGGACAGGTATTAAAACTGCCGACCGTTACGGTACAGACGCAGACCAGGGAGCCGCTCATTCTGAGTCAGACGCGCCTGGATTTTGTTTTAACTAGGATCCGCGGGTTCGTAAAGCCCGAAGGATTGTTCTGAGAACTTATCCCCCCTTGCGGTTAGTGTGTGCGCGACAGTGTATGCAGTTGTGTGCGCGGCAGCGGATGCAATTGTGTGCGCGACAGCATATGCAGTTGTGTGCGTGGCAGCGTATGCAATTGTGTGCGTGGTAGCGTATGCAATTGTGTGCGCGTCAGCGTATGCAGTCGTGCGCTGCAGCGTATGCAATTGTGCGCGACAGCGTGTGCAATTTTGCAACGATTTTGGTTAACACAGGTCTTGATGCGATGCCAGTTGACGCAGGTGTCGCTGCGATCTCAGTTGTTAATGCAGGTGTCGCTGCGATACCAGTTGTTGACGCAGGTGTCGCTGCGATCTCAGTTGTTGACGGAGGTGGTGTTGAGATATCAGTTGTTGACGCAGGTGTCGCTGCGATCTCAGTTGTTAATGCAGGTGTCGCTGCGATACCAGTTGTTGACGCAGGTGTCGCTGCGATCTCAGTTGTTGACGGAGGTGGTGTTGAGATATCAGTTGTTGACGCAGGTGTCGCTGCGATCTCAGTTGGTGTCGCAGGTGGTGCTGCGCTGCCTGCGCGATTTTAGCTAGGACTCTTGGTTAGACTGAAATAGTTTCAGCTGACTGATATGGGCTGTCCTCGTTCGGGTTTCTCTTTCGCGCTTAGCGTGTACTATCACTGGGGATATAACATCGATGATTTTAAATGGGCCATCGAACTTCGGAGCCAGCTTTGCTGCAAAACTATCTATCGCCTTCGATAAGTGATGCTGTTTGATAAGGACCATTTCTCCGATTTTTGGGGTCCAGTTTCGTCTTCGTAGATTGTAGTGCAGAGCTTGGTCCTGGGCAGCTCTTTCTAGGTTGCGCCGCACAATCTCGAAGATCTCTTTCATTTTTGTTTCTCTTTCTGGGACTATCTGTGGTTCTTCTCCTGTGCCAAATGTTTGCTCGTCATACAGGGTTTTTGGCAGCCTTGGTTCACGTCCTTGAATCAGAAAGGCTGGGCTATATCCGGTAGTTTCGGAGACACTGGTGCTCATGGCTAGTGAGATTTCTGGAAGCAGTTCGTCCCGGACCCGTTGTTGCTCACCTGTGAACTGTGCTATCATCGTCTTGATAGTCCTATTTGCACGCTCTGTTGGGTTTTCCTGGGGTGTATATGGGACAGTGAAGTGGTGTTTCACTCCTAGTTCGTTTAAGAACTTTTTAAATGATCGACTCGTGAATTGGGCGCCGTTATCCGTGACGAGGACTTTTGGGACGTCAAATCGCGCTAGGATGCGCTCTCGAAATGCACGTTGGAGGTGATCGCTGGTCGCCTTGCGCAGCGGCATCACTTCAGTCCATTTCGAGAATTTGTCGAAAAATACCAGGAGCATTGTGTTCCCATGTTTGGACCTAGGGAGGGGTCCAACGAAATCAGCGCATACAATTGACCAAGGCTCTTCCGCAATTTGGGTAAGCATCTTACCAGTGGGACTTTGTTGGCTTGGCTTGTAGCGCTGGCATGATTCGCAACGACGAACATAACGGCCAATATCGCGTACATCTGCCCTTCTTCCATAACGTAGTCTGGGAACTTCTCTGGGTTCTCCAAGACCTCTTGCACCTTTTTACGCAACCAGTTGCACGTGTTTGCTTGTGCATCTCCCGTCGTTGATTTACGCAGCATATCTTGAGGCTGTCGAGACAACGCGTCAGCTACTACGTTGAGTTTTCCTCTGCGGTATTGTATGTCAAATGTATGCTGTTGAAGCTCCAATGCCCACCTCGCGATGCGACCAGATTGAGTTCAGCCATTTTAGTGACAAATGGTCTGTGACCACTGTAAACCTATACCCTTCGAGATATGGCCGCATTTTCCGGATTGCCCAAACTATCGCTAGGTATTCTTTCTCGTTAGGAGAGTAGTTACACTCCGCCTTATTGAGGTGTCGACGTGCGTAAGCAATAACTCTCTCTTCGTCTCCCTGACCTTGTGTTAGCACTGCTCCAAGCCCGTAGTCACTGGCGTCGGTTTGTAGCGTGAACTTTTCATTGAAGTTCGGACACGCTAAGATTGGTGCCTCAGTTAACTTGGCCTTAAGAGATTCGAATGCCTCTTCCTGACTCTCACTCCATTTCCAATGCTTTCCTTTTCCCAGTAGCGTTGTTAGTGGGTGGACAATCTTTGAAAACTCCGGAACGAAACGTCGATACCATGAAGCTATTCCCAAAACTCGTCGTAGCTCCTTCGTGTTTGTGGGTCGCTGTAAAAGTTTGATCGCAGATATTTTCTCGGGATCTGTATGTATCCCCTGGTTGCTTACGACATGGCCTAAGTATTTTATCTCTTGGAAGGATTCACACTTTTCGACATTGACTTTAAGGTTAGCCGCCCGGAGTCTACGGAACACCTCTTTCAGGTTAGTCATGTGCTGTTGGAACGAATTCCCTGTGACAATTATGTCGTCTAAATACGCAAAGGCATGTGGTTCCATCTCAGGACCAATCACTTGATCTAATGCTCTTTGAAACGTCGCTGGGGCTGAATGTAGTCCAAACGGTATTACTCTCCATTGGAAAAGACCTCGACCTGGTACTGTGAATGCTGTGAATTGCTTACTATTTTCGTCCATAGGAATTTGCCAATAACCATTTTTCAAATCTAAACTGCTTATATATTTTGCGTCACGCAGACGGTTCAAAATATGATGAATTCGTGGTACTGGGTAGGCGTCTGGTATGGATTTCGCATTCAATTGCCGATAATCTACGCAGAGCCGCCATTTTCCTGTCTTCTTTTTCACAAGCACTGTTGGGGCACTGTGGGGGCTATGTGAGGGCTCGATACACCCTTTCTCAATTAACTCGTCGATCTCCTCATTAATGATCGCTTGCATTGCCGGGTTTTTCGGGAAGTACCTCTGCTTTATCGGTCTATCATCCTGCATAATTATTTTGTGTGTAGTAATATTGGATAGACCCTCCAGTTTCTCAAACTCCGATAATTCCGCCTTTAAGAAATTATCGATCATCTCCTTCTCCGTCTCTGTCTCTTCTCGCACTACTGTGCATAGTGGGGAAACGTTAGCACTCGTTGTCACCTTGCTACTTTTTAACGTTATGGTGCGGCCGCCGCATGTAAGCGTCGCCTGGATTCTTATAAGAAAGTCCATTCCCAAAATTACATCGTCCACTTTGTCGAGTAGCACAAATAACGGGATCCGGCAAGCATCATTTCCCATTCTTACGTCTATGACCAATGATTCGCTCACGGATCGCACAGAGTTGTCGGCCATTCGTACGATGATGTCTTCCTTTCTCTTCTCTCCTGTGTTGGCTAATCTTTCAGCTAACTGCTGACTCACAAAACTCCTGGTGGCTCCTGTATCAATAGTGGCCTCTCGAACTTCCTTTCCGAGGGTAACAAATGCAAAAATGTTAGCTGCGTCGTGTTGTAGGCTTTCTACGGAATGCGAGGGATCGTGTGTGCTATCCCCGATAGGCCTCGCGTCTATCGGGTGTTCCGTCCGTTTCCCGACTGCCGACGACAACATTCCATCGCTTTTACGCCTCGTTTCCCACATTCCAACAGAATATTACTTAGGATTCCGGCATTCGTGGCGCATGTGGCCATGTCTGCCACATCGTCTGCACGCTGTTCGTGGATTGATAGGCGCCTCCGGAGCTTGAGTAACCATGCGATGACGTTCCTCTCTGGGTCTTTGAACCGGTGCTCGAATGGGTGCCGCGTCTGCATGTATGCATTCGAAGTCTTCGGCCAACGCCATGAGCTCTTCCAGACTAACAAAATCTTTCCTTTTTATATATAGCTGGTACTCTTGCCGACTGTTCCTGAACGTTCTTTCGAGTTTTTGCTGTTCGCTGTAATTTGAATGTCGCATCAAGCTCTGTAGCGCCAGGACGTAATCCTTAAAAGATTCGCCAGGGTGCTGATGCCTCTGCCTTATGTCGTCGTCCAATCTTTCGAAATATCTCGCGGGTAGAAAGAAATGCAAGAAGTCTTCCTTGAAGCTTCTCCATTCGCTCCACATCCTATTATTATTTCGAAACCACGTCAACGCTCGGTCTCTTAATAATTCGGGCATCGTTCGGGGAAGATGGCCTTTTCCGAGGCCATACACTTCCGCCAGTTCTTCTACACGCTCAATGAACGCAAGTGGGTCTCGGCCACCGTCGTACTTCACAGACCACTTTCTCACTTGGTCAATCACAGTAGCGTACGGATTGTGGTTGTACTGAGCCACCTGTGGTTGTACTTCGGGCATCACTCCGTTATACGTCGGCATAGCTATATGGGTATACGCCGATCCTGTTGGTTCTACGCTGGGCATCGGTATTGGTTGAGGAACGACAAGCTGACCAGGGGAAGGACATCTTGCATGCTTTGCTTCCAGTTCGATGAGGCGTTGTTGCACCTCCGGTTTTTGGTCTGGCTCTTGCGCAAACGCAGCAAATCTTTTCCTGAGTTCTTCAACAGTACCTTCACCGCTGAAGTTAAACTCTCTCGCGTAGGCCAACAAGTCGTCTCTTCGCAGTGCGTGTATCCAGGCTGTTCGTACCATAAGTCTTTCGTGAGTTGCTTTTTCTGTCGTTTTCCGTGTCTATTCCTGTGAACAATACTTTCAAATACTTTTCGGTCCAATTGCACTGCTTCACTGTTTTATTATTTGTTTAGATAATTTAGATCACTTTCACTCTGCGCACTTTAAATGTATAGTACATTCTGTCCTCTTGTTTTCGATTGCGGCCTATTGTTTGTGACAAACAAGGTACCGCAATCGAAAGTTCTGGGCTGATTTTCCCGTAACCAAAGTCCCGTACGGTGCAGCCTTGTTGTTGTCTTTCATCAGAGTTTGTTTCCACATTTTGCCCAGCAATTTGCCTTCTGTTATTTCCTTATGTGATCCGCTACTTGACTCTGAGCAAGATCACGCCAGCTTTGCGCATGTGTTTGTGCACGTTTTGCATGTTTCCAACCTTTTTTACATGCTTTCCATTTCTCTCTCTCTTTTCTAATATAAAAGTGTATGGGTGTTATTTTTGTATTCATGTGTTTTTATTGATTATATTAATTCAGTGTTTATGTGTGTGTGTGTAAAAAAAATAAAGTGAAGCATAAATAACAACTGGCGGTGTTGAAATAACCTTGGCCGTTGTGCGGCAAAAAAATCGCCTACGATATTTTAGCCGCATTTTACTCGCAATGCATAGTTGTCGAAAAGACAAACGAGGGAGAGGTACAGCAATATTCATACATTAAAACCTTATAGCATGTTGCCACGGCACCCTGAACAACGTAATTCGGCTCTCATTCGTAATTCGAGGCTGAATTATGTTCCGAATTAACTAATTCGCCATACAACATTTGACAAGCTGAATTACCTCATTCGAAGGTAATTCAGTTTGAATTAAAATCCGAATCAAGTAGAAATCGGTTTTATCCCTAATTTTTATCAAAAATTAATCGAAAACAGCAATAGAAGAAAGACTTACAAAGCAAAAAGTCAAAGTTAGCTGTCAAAGTGAGTATTGCTTGCAGCTCTACATAGTTTCAGCTGTCAAACTGAATTAAGATTTCTTCGTGGGAACAGGCTATTTCACATTCTTAATTCGCAAGCCAAAATACTTGATTCAGAGTGCCTTGGAAACATGCTATAATGAGATGACTAAAGAAGAACAATACAACTTTACAAAAATCGAGTAACCAAATTTGAAAAACCCTTTGAAATTGGTACTGTTTATAAAGCTCCAAATGAAAATTAAATTTTGTTTATGGATTACATTCAAGCGAAATTGATTTCCACAAAAAATTGTATCTTCTTTACTGATGTAAATATCAATTCATTAGATCATACTAACACTGTTACTAAATACACGGACTTAATACATAAATATAAGCGGATTTACAATTATTAACAACATAAAACCTACGAGGCAAAAAACCAACACAAGCACACTTATTGATCACATTATCTCTAACATGGATGCAACATACAAAATATACTTTGAACTAGAGGACACGGATATCTCGGATCATAAATATACAGCGGCAATAATTACAGAAATAAAACTAAGAAAACCACCGATGAAAGTACAGATAATACCAACAATAAATTATTATAAAACTAGCTTTTTCCCGGTGCGCTTTGCTGCACCTTATCTAGATAAGTACCGGAAAATGTTGCAATGCCTTCATCGTTATTATTCTGAACCATCTCGTACTCGAAACATCATAAATTACGTGACGGATTTTCAATTTTTTTTTACCCCCCTCCGGTACTCTTCGTAGTGCATTTCAAAAACACTCCCATCCCTCCCCATAAAGTAACGTAGTATATGAAATAAAAAAATTAATTGATTAAAAATATTCGAAAATAGAAAAAATAACTGTCGAAAAGCAAGCACAGAAAAGTTATGCCCTTACTACCCAGCCGGACACCTAACTGTGAGATATGCCATATATATGGCATATATCTAACGCCAAAGGTAGGTATATGCCAAAAAGAATAGAAATCAGATTACGCCATCAGAGGCAGAAAAGTTGCACCGTTCTGCGCAAGACGTTAGGTCTTTCGTGACGTAGATACGAAAAGACACTTTCTCTGTTTTTGACGAAAGAGACGAAATATAGTGCCATAATTCTCTGCGATTTATTTTTCAGTTACTGTTTGTTTATGTTTTGCTCAGTGAAAAACAGCTGATTTTGACAATGTGTCGATCATGACGTAGGCAGACATGCGCATCGCATAATCTTGTATATATTATTTTTGGGTATATGCCATATAATCATATAAAACTCTCCATACAAATTACGTTAGGTTTGTTCTATCGTTGGAAAAAACCTAACCTAACGCCTTTTTGTCTATCCGTGTGATCTGGCATCTCTGTCTGCCACATATGTTTTAACCATTGCAAAAAGCTACAGCTGCTCTACTTACACTAACAACAATTTGCGTAAAGAATTTAATAACAAACTCAGCTGTTTACTTAACTATGCAGTTAGCGTTCCGCAAAACCTTTCCACCATAGTGTAGTGGTTAGAGTGCTAGCCTTTAACGCAAACACGTGCGAGTTCAAACCCTTCACCAAATAAAACCAAATTTTTTTTTTCTTATAATTTTGTTTAGAAGTGTTTTTTTGTTATTTTTAGTAATGGGTAGTATTTACAAAAGCTAAATTTAGGCAAAACATTTAAAGAAAATAAAAAAAAATATCTCTCAAATATTGGCTATTATTTTTTACTCTAGCAAGGATAACTTGCGTTTATTTAGAAAGGAATTTGGCCATTTTTAATAATCATATTTCTCTTTAGTGTATTTTACATATATATATTTTAACTTATTAAATTAAATTCAATGAAAGCCTTCCTGTGTCGAACGGTATTTGAACCGCGGTCTCTGTCACATAAGCTGCACATTCTACCCAACGTGCCACGGACATCATACTTTGAACTGATCATTTAGGATATTATTTTATTGCGTGACTTACACTTGCACCGCTTAAAGTTTTTGTTCTCTACTTTTTTCACACCCTCAGTTTGTTTGCTGCGTAAAGGAGCAAGCTGTTTAAACACATACAACTTTCCTTGTTTAACATGACATCCAAATGTAAGAGTGTGTTAAGGCCCAAACATAATAGGCTCGAGCTGGCTGCAGCTAATGCCAAATTTTATACGACTACATAGAAATGATCAAATCGAATGCTCCGTAAGGAATCGTTTGTTTTGATTTATTTATAAATTTATTTCCGCAATCGATTTTAATAATTATAAATTCAAACGAACAAAACGAATTGATGTAGAAATTGTTGAGTTTTTAAAAGCAAATGTGAAAAGTAGTTATGACATAAAGGCGAGCGCTGCTCAAGTCGTTTTGGTCAAATTAAGCATTTGACAGAACTTGAGCTAGCTTTTCGTTTATTTTGGACATTAGCTGCAGCCAGCTCGAGCCTATTATGTTTGAGCCTTTAGTGAACACCAAATTTTGTTTCATTTTGTTTGTAACTACGTTAGAGCTGTCTAGCTGGGTACAATTTCCAATAGTTAACAGTCAATTTAGACGGTCAAACATGAAGATGTAAGGATGAAAATGGTTTGATATGTTGGGTAGTATAATTTTCAATTTTTTCGAGATTTTTTTTATTTTTGGTCACATTACTATATCTGAAACCCCCTCCTACCATTCGTTACTTATCGTTGTACATTTTAAAACCTCTCTCTCTACTAAATTGGTAACGTAATTTATGAATGACCCCATAGTTACTTCGCAAATTTGAGCTCAATGGGCTCAGTAGTTTTGGAGTCTATAGCAGCGTTCTCTATTGTAAATTTTTTGCATTTTTCATTTCCCAGTAGCAGGATATTACCAAGAAATAACTTCATTCTTACTTCTATGTTCTTTGTGTTTTACTTTCATAGCTTTTCTGTGTCATAAATTTGGCTGGTATGGGTGGAACGGCGATGAACGGAATGTTCTTGTTCTCAAGAAGCTTTACATGGCATTTTGATTAGCCTCTGAGGTTTGCCATTGTCTGCAGAGAGGTAGCGGCCATACAGAAAAATCGGCTCCTGGAATTTACGCCCGATGAACTTACGCCCCAAAAAAGAAATGGAAAAAAGTCCCGATTTTTGATAGCATCGATTTTTGGAAAAAACGCCAGAATTTGAAATGGCAATTGAGCCCGAATGAAGGAAATTACGCCCAAATGGTTTGGAAATTAAGCCTGAAAAAAATGAAAATTATGCCCGAAATTTTCAGCAGTGTTTCGGGCTTTATTTCCAAGTTCTTCGGGCGCAATTTCCGTGATCCAGATTCAATGTACGACTATCAAAATATTAAACAACAGATAAAAGTATTATTATAGATTTGAGTAGTAAATAAAGGCACTCCGCAAAATCACCCAAAGAAAAATCGCCCAAAAAATTAATGAAAAATCACCCAATTTTTTTCCATACCAATTCCAAAAAAATTGGATTTTGCATTTTTGTTGGGTAAAATTTCATTTTTTGCTTTTGGGCGAAATTTCACTTTTCGTTTTTGGGTGATTTTTCGTTTTTTTGGGTGATCTTTCGTTTTCAATATTAAATAAGAAACGTCAATCAGTTCTTAAAGATAACGGTATTTAAAATAAAAGCTGTGGTTCTTCTTTTTTTTTTTCTTTTGTATTTGCATCATATGCTTGAGTTTGCTTGCTCAAGTCAAAGGAAATATTTAGTACCGCGCCCGCGCATCGCGACGCGGCGGATCGCGCGTTTTGCGGTGGATTAAGCGTGGTGCGACGGATTGCACGCGCCACCCATCGCCCCTCGCCCTGCTCCCCCCACCACCTCGACCGTCATTTTTTTTTTCTTTTTGAACTTTTTTGATAACCGAAGAAACTTGTTGTTTTGAAAAAGAATCAGTATTTTTCCCTTGTACGATATGTTTTTATAGATTTTCAAGTATGAGATTATATAAAATTAAAATGAATTAAATTTAAACTTAATGAACTTCCTACACAATAAGATTGATTAGTAACGAAGTGGTGCAATTTGAAAATCAGCTTACCCAGTACCTTTTATCGTTGCAATAATAGTTCTAATAATAGTTTTCGTGTTATTATTTCATGTTTTAATAACAGTGGTTAATGAATAACTATATTATCTCATCAAATGATTGAATACCCTCTTGTTTTAGATTTTGTTAATACTTTTTCACCATTCAAAATTTTAGTCTCATAATATTTTTCAACGAAAATATATATCAAAAATGTGGCTTATAAAGGTTGTTACTTCCCTAACTTCCCTATTTAAGGACAAAGGGGATTCTTGGCCACAAGGGCTTTCAATCTCAGCCACAAGGCTTTACTTCATACTCTGCCACAAGGCAGTGTTTCAATATAGTCAAATATTGAATAAGCCACAAGGCTTGATTTGAGTTAATAGAAAAGACTTCTTTTTTTGATGTGATTCTAAGACTGATTTTATTTAACCCCAACTCGGGTTTTTATAATAAAAATATTGAGTGAAAAGTGACAATATTTTCTTTTCACTCAAAATAATATTTATTCTAAATAAGTTCTTACACATATACAATTAAAAGTCATGAAATCTAAATACAATTATTACACATCTGCTTACTATTATTTTTTACTTACTTACACATCTGTTTGTAATAATATCCATCACAACCCACTTACAGGTTACAAACTCCAATGACTTACTTTTGGCAGCGATTTGTTTTCACAATGTATAACATGAATCATGCCGCTAGTAGCACTTGAGTTTGTCACTGCTTGCGCTTCATGGTTTGGTTTCGCTGCAGGTATGCAGTTTCCGACAGTTTCATGGTGATATGGTGTTGACGTTCTTTTTTCTATATTTAATTCTTTACATATGTTTTGTAGTAATTCATTTGTAAATTCTGTTCCTTTATCTGTTTTTAGTATTTTAAAACATCCATGTTTAAGAATGAATTTTTCTACAATAGCTTTTGCGACAGAAATCGCTGTTTTGTCTTCTAAAGGAATTGCAACTAAATATTTTGTCAATTCACATTGTATTGTTAGAATATAACGGTATCCATTAGAGGGTCTCATTGGTCCAACTGTGTCCATTGTTACTGTTTCAAATGATGTTGTTGGTGTATTCGTCACACACATTTTCTCCTTAGTATATTTTGTTATTTTTACTTCAGTACATAAATTACAATTGTTTTTGTAGTTTTTAACCATTTTTGATAAATTTTTCCATATATATTTTTGTTTTAATTTCGCGATGCATCTTTTAATACCTATATGTCCTCCTAATATTGAGTCGTGATTTTCTTTAATTAGCTGCAGCTGCTCAGCTTTATTTGTTATTTGTTTCGGGGGCTGATACAATATAATTTTTAATTTCTCCTTTGTATCTTTTTGTATCTCATTAAATATTCTTTTCAATTCGTGCACCTTTATTATATTAAATATGATATCATTCGTTCCTAGCGCTAATATTTCTATATTTTGTTCGTTTGCTTTTGATACTAACTTCCTCAGAACCAATTTTACCTCTGGTAAAGATTTTTCGTTAAGTATTGCATGAACTTCATTTTGAGCTATAATTATATTATCTTTTTGTTCTTGTGTTTTTGATGTAAACTTCCTCTGAACCAATTTTAACTCTGGTAAAGATTTTTCGTTGTGCACCTCAAGAACGTTGTTTGCTCCATTATTATTCATATTTTTGGCCTTTTCATTATATATAAATTTTAAATTTTTTACACGTCTTACTTCTGAAAATGATGTAGCTTCCCATATATGAAGTATATGACTCTTCACTCACTGAGATCTATCATTATTATTTAGGTTACTCATTTCCGCATTGTTCTTATTTTTATCACCTGTTATTCTTTTATTTGTACATGCATGCTTGTTAAATTTTTAATGTGCCGCCCGTGTTAATACTTGTATAGTTGCTTCTTTAGGTATCATATTTTTTAATTGTTCGCTATCTAATTTTATTCTAGATAGTGCATCCGCGTTAGTATTCATCTTGCCTTGGTTAAAAATTATATCAAAGTCATAATCCATCAAGTCCAGTCGTACTCGTGTTAATTTTGATGATGGATTCTTATGTGTGAACAGACTTACTAATGGTCTATGGTCTGTGTATACCGTGAACTTTCTTCCATAGAGATATGGTCTGAAGTAATTGATTCCCCAGTGAATTCCTAAAAACTCCTTTTCTATTATTGCCTTATTTACTTCATGTTTATTTAATGTTTTGCTGGCATAGGCAATTGGTCTGTCGTGTCCTGGTTCACCTTGAGATAGTACAGCTCCTAAAGCAAATTGTGATGCATCTGTTGTCAGTATAAAAGGTTTATCAAAATCTGGATATGCTAATATTTGTGGAGATATTAGCTTTTCTCTTAGCTTGTTGAATGCTGCTTCACATGTTTCTGTCCAATTGAAAAGCTGTCCTTTCTTTAGCAACTAATTTAGTGGTCTTGCAATTTCTGCAAAATCTGGAATAAATTTTCTGTAGTAATTGCAGAATGCTACAAATCTTCTGGTATCATCAGCATTGTTTGGTTTTGGGTAATCCCTTATGGTTTTGTGTTTAGCTGGATCAGTTGTTATTCCTTTGGACGTTATCAGGTGTCCTAAGTATACAACTTCTGTCTTTAAAAATTCACATTTCTTGAGGTTTAGTTTTAAATTGTACCTTTGTAATTTTTGTAATACTCTTTCCAAGTTTTTGTTATGATGTCTCAGGTTTGATCCAAAAACGATGATGTCATCTACATAGAGAAATGCTGATTCTTGAAGTCCACTTAATGCAATTGAAAGCATGCGTTGAAAACTATTTGTCGCTATTTTTAATCCAAATGGTAAGCGCTTGAAATGATAGTGCCCTGAATTTGTTGAAAATGCTGTCATATTTCTTGAATTTTTGATGAGTGGTATCTGATGAAAAGAACTTGTCATATCCAACGTGGAAAAATATTTCGCATTTCCGAGCTTATCTAGTACATCTTCTAGTCTTGTCAGTGGGAATTTATCATTAATTATTTTTTTGTTTAGTGCCCTAAAGTCTACTACCAGTCTCCATTTTGCTGTTCCATCTGTTGATTTTTTTGGTACAACTAAAAGTGGAGAATTGTATGGGCTGAATGATGGTTCAATGATATCTTCTTCTAGTACCTTTTGTACTTGATCTTCTATTTCTAAAAGTTGTGTTTGTGGAAGTCTGTAGTTCTTTATATAAACAGGTGAGTTGTCAATGAAGTCTATCTACTGTTTATAAAAATTGTTTGTTGTTAGTATATCTCCTTCATTATGGAAAACGTTTCTGTATTTGTGACATAAATTAATTACTTCTTGTTTAGCTTTTTCATCTTTCCCATCTATGTGTATTTCAAGATTCTCATCACTTTGTTCTAAACCGATGTAGTTTAAAATTTTAAAATTCTTCAGTGGTTCTTTATTTAAATCACAATTATCCAAATAAATATCATTATTGGTTGTATTCAGTATTTTCACGTGCTTGAGTCCATCTGCTGGTATGATTGTATTTGCTATAATTATTCCTTTTCTTATTTCTGATGCATGTACTATACTGTCTTCCTCCAGGTCTACATTTATATTTGTTATTAGTTCACTTCTTCTTGGTATATTAATATTTGATATTGTTACTGGCAATGTCACGTACATTGGAATATCTTCTTGGTTTTCTGGATAAAACACATGTTTCGTAATCTATTTTACAATTATATTTCATTAAGAAATCTCTTCCAAGTATTCCATCTGCATTTATGTCAATATCTTCTTGTATGACATAAAATTTGTGTGAAATCTCTCCATCGTTGAGTTTTATTTTAATATTTGTTTGTTGTTGAATGGTTAATGGTCTGCTTGCAATACCTGTGATTTGGATTTGATTTGACGATTTTATATCATTTTCATTAATTTTCTCATTTTTTATTATTGATATGTCCGCACCTGTATCAATAAGTAAGGTTACTAAATAATTTCTATCTCCTATTTTTACTTGTTTGATATTAGTATTAAAATTATTACTAACACAGCTAATTTTATATTTATTGCTTTTTTTAGGCTGCGTTAACCCCGGTTGCCGGGGATTGATACGTTTCCCGAGTTTTGACGGTTTCTATTATTATTAAAGTTATTATTATTGTAATTCCTATAGCCATTGTTATTGTTATTGCTATTCCTGTTGCTATTGTTATTTCGAGAACCGTAACTATTTCTATTATTATAATTCCTAAAGTTATTATTGTTATTATTTTGATTATTTCTATTCCTATTATAGTTTCCATTTCTATTATTATAATCATTCCTATTTCTGAATGTCATGACATTATAGTTTGCATTTGTGTTACCATCTACTTCTGCTGCTATCTCTAAAGCTTTAGCAAATGTATTAGGTTGAGCTGCAAGAACTATGCTTCTGAAAGGCTCATTTAAACCTGTTGTAAATGCATTGACCGCTAATTGGATAGTGAATTTTTCACTATCACTATTACTGTCACTACTACTGTTATTACTACTGCTATCTATTTCATCATCCGTGTCATACAAAGTTAATCTGTGTTGAATTAATTTATTTATAGTTTTTATTAATGCTTTACAATCTATTATATTTTCATGGTCTGGTTGCGGACAATTTATAAAAGTTTTTAATTGATTTTCTAATATATTACATTCTTTTTGCTTATCTTGTAAAGTTTCTTTTTTGAATTTTCTTGTTGGAACTTTTGTTATACTATGTTTTAATTTCTTTAGTGCTTCTTTTAATTTATCCATAAAATTTTTTAAATATTAGCACTTGCAATTCTTTTTATTACATATTTTTTGTAATACTCATTGACTTTTTTTAGTACATATATTAATAATGCAATTAAACCTATGGCGACAAAGATGTCTAAATACATTTCTTGTTTGTTAGAAATATTTCCATTAAAAGAAATATTCTCTGTTATTTTTGTTTCCTGTCCTAGAGCAACCATTGTTTCTTTTAAATTTGTGATATTTACATATAACTGTGGGACATCTTTAGTCATGAATTGAATAGTTCAAAATTTTGTTTTCTTTAATTTTTATTGATTTTGTTCAAAATTTTATTTATTTTTACAAAAATTTGTTTGTGCAATTTTAAATGATCATTTATGTATTTAGTGTTGATCGTTGCTTCACAAATAAAACAATGCTTGTATTCTGTCATTTTTTAATATATTTTATTTTTTATTTTAAATTTTAAGTCTTTGAGTTGTCTTAAAAATTCAACTCTTTCTTTTCCTTTTGATAAGGTTATTAGTCTATATATATTGTTTAGTTCCTTCCTTTGCCGAACTTGTCTCCCAGCTCTTGTCTTCTTCTGGATCTGTTTTTCCTGTTGTTGCTTCTTTGCTGCTGTACGTCTGTTGTATTCCTCGATAGTAAGCTTCCTGTGTCCAGGTATTGGTGTCGCCTTGTATTGTGGTATTGTTGCTACTTGTTGCTGGGCAGCTACGGGAAGGGGTACGTATCTTTCCACTGATTTTTTGGTTTTTACGTATTCGGCTGCCTGTGCAACGCACTTGTGGAATATTTTGTCGAACTCCTCCGACATTCAGCTTGCTGTATTATGACGTCGCTTAACTTTGAGGATTCGGTCCACAGGATCTTAACTTCTCCGGGATTCGGTTTGCAGGATCTTAACTTCTCCAGGATTCGGTTTGCAGGATCTTAACTTCTCCTGGCAGGATAGCCATATAAAGGTTGTTACTTCCCTAACTTCCCTATCTAAGGACAAAGGGGATTCTTGGCCACAAGGTCTTTCAATCTCAGCCGCAAGGCTTTATTTCATAGTCTGCCACAAGGCAGTGTTTCAATATAGTCAAATATTGAATAAGCCACAAGGCTTGATTTGAGTTAATAGAAAAGACTTCTTTTTTTGATGTGATTCTAAGACTGATTTTATTTAACCCCAACTCGGGTTTTTATAATAAAAATATTGAGTGAAAAGTGACAATATTTTCTTTTCACTCAAAATAATATTTATTCTAAATAAGTTCTTACACATATACAATTAAAAGTCATGAAATCTAAATACAATTATTACACATCTGCTTACTATTACTTTTTACTTACTTACACATCTGTTTGTAATAATATCCATCACAACCCACTTACAGGTTACAAACTCCAATGACTTACTTTTGGCAGCGATTTGTTTTCACAATGTATAACATGAATCATGCCGCTAGTAGCACTTGAGTTTGTCACTGCTTGCGCTTCATGGTTTGGTTTCGCTGCAGGTATGCAGTGAGACCAACGTAGAGCGTTTGTAGCGTTGTGTGTTTATGTTATTGTTGAGGTAGGTTAGTGCTAGCCACATGTGCACTACAGGCTTAACCCACTTTAGAACTCAAGGCCTCATATATCAGCGCTTCTGCAATGTGTTTTCTTGCAATCTTCAATAATTCGATGCAATATTTTGGAAATAAAATTGGGAAGGAGCTTGCAGAGAACAAATTTGCAAGGAAACGCTGATCTACATAACAGTAATAAAAACTAATGAAAATTTCGCAACTTTTTGTTAAACAAATATTCGGGCGTATTTTCCTTATTTTAATGTGGTAAAAATGCCCGATTTGTTTTTCGTCAGAATCCCTCAGAAGAAGTGGAACTCTTTGAGAAAGTTCCGCTAAGTTGATTTACTCTGGGCATATTCTATCAAAAGTTCGATATAATTTATGCAGTTGGAGTCAGTGTAACAAGTTTCAGTTAGGACAAGTGGGAAGGATAATGAATAAAGCCCTAAAAACACTCTTTAATATGAATCCATTAACATCAACAAGAGAAACACAAAGCAAATGGACATCAACCAGCTTATATTAATGGAAAAGTGTACATCTACAAAATTAAAAATAGTATGCTCAAATAAAAACTGACACTGACAGCAAGAAATACTATTCACCAATATCATGCACGACTGCGAAACAACCTGGTAGTCCAGAAAGCTAGAACTATCAAACAACAAAGAAGTCCCAAACACAGCTCAATTTAGCAGGACAACACACTTCCTGAGGATATAAAGAATGCTCAAGATATCAAAATTTCCAAAAAATCTTTGAAAACACATATAATGAATTAAAGAAAAAAAAAACTTTTAAATCTTAATATTTTTGAATACGGCCTTTCATTATTTATATTGAAAACGAGTTTTTGAGCTCTAGGCCAATCATGTTGAGAACAAGACAACATGAAGAACAAAGAAGGCGACAGCCAACAACAACAACAACAACGGCTCTGTATAGAGCCAATCACAACAGCTTTGACTATACAGACTGTTTCATTGGTCGCTACACCAACTCATCAGTAGTCTTTTGTGTGACTTTACACTGTGATCCACTCAAGCTACTTAGGTTCTAGTTATACTGCCAATATGCCGAGAAAGTTACCCGGAATTTTATTTTTGGCAGAGAACGCTTGAATTTTTGTAACTGAGTTCTTATCGACATGTTGTGATTGGCTCTATACAGAGCCGTTGTTGTTGTTGTTGTTGGCTGTCGCCTTCTTTGTTCTTCATGTTGTCTTGTTCTCAACATGATTGGCCTAGAGCTCAAAAACTCGTTTTCAATATAAATAATGAAAGGCCGTATTCAAAAATATTAAGATTTAAAATTTCTGGGAGAGCACGCCCGTAAAATGTTAAGAAAATCATTAGTTGTATGGATCACAGTGTAAAGTCACACAAAAGACTACTGATGAGTTGGTGTAGCGACCAATGAAACAGTCTGTATAGTCAAAGCTGTTGTGATTGGCTCTATACAGAGCCGTTGTTGTTGTTGTTGTTGGCTGTCGCCTTCTTTGTTCTTCATGTTGTCTTGTTCTCAACATGATTGGCCTAGAGCTCAAAAACTCGTTTTCAATAGAAAAAAAAAACTTTGATATTGTATTATTATACTCAGATCTCAATTTGTGATATTGTAATAGTCAACAACTTTATTGTTTATTTATTACTTTTTTTCCACTGTAATTTTTCAAGCAAATTCTCTCATACACGGAATAAAATTCCTCTGGGAATCTTTTAGAATCTTAATTTAATTAATTTAATTTGAAATATTTAATTTGAAAAATATATTTTTCAACCTATTTATTTTAATTTAATTTATAAAAATTCTTAAAGGCAACTGAAATATTTACTTATAACTCTAAATAAAATATTATGATAAAACAATCTAAAGTAAATTTTAAATGTTTTGCAAGTTTTTAAATTAAAACATTTTTATTGAAATAAAAAAAAACACTATCAGCTAGGTTCCAGAAAACGAGTAAAACTAGGTCGAAATTGCAAATCGAGTGAATTCAGTGTTCTGCAATCCAAGTGATATGATCTTTTCGAAGTCGATTCAATTTCACTTTTGAAACAGCTGATAGCTGTCAGTACAGAGTAAAATTTATTCGTTTATTTTCGCTAATTGTGCATTTTTTCCATATTTTTAATATTTTGTAGTCATTTCATTAAAATGAGTGCTATTTATGTTGCTGCTGTGCTGCATAATTAAACACAGAAGAATGCAGATAAAAATCTGAAAATGATAACGTTGAGGAACACTTCTAACCCTTTGGAAATTCCTGATGCTGCGTTAGTATCAAGGATTTGCAGTTAATTTAAGTTTTAAAATATATTTTAGGTTTGTCAATTGCTACCGCGTCAATAAAAGCTTATGTTGCTGGACACCATAAAACATGACCTTAAAAAGTCATCTATTCCGAACGTACTTAAACTTGCCGCGGTCTTACGTTTTCTTGCTGAAGGCAGTTTCCAACCTTAGGTAGGAAAAGATGCTGATATTGCCTTAGACCGGAGCACAATATCAAAAGTGCTGACGTGTTTGATATTTTGGAAAAAAATATATGTCGCAATTGGATTACTCTTGCAATGTCGGAAGAAGAAACAATTAAATCCAAGTGACATTTCATGGATAAATTCAGCATTCCTGGTATTGTAGGCTGCGTGGACGGCACCCATGTCAAAATTTCGCAGCCACATCAATATCCAACACTTTTCTATAACAGAAAAGGTTATTTCAGTGTTAATGTCATGATAGTAAGGTCCAAAAATTTTACCTAATTTTTTGTAAAGTGATTGAATTTTTGTAATTTAGATTTGCGATTATAATTTGTTAATCAAAGCGGTCGATGCCCGTCGCCCTGGATAAAGTCATGATTCGCTCATATGGAACTTGAGCAAGGCACGGAACCATTTTAAACGTCAGTCATTTTTTAACACCATATAGAGATCCAGCAGCAGGAACTTCAAAGCATGCGCCTTATGAAAAACACTCGTCAGCACATAATGTTGTTGAAAGGACAATCGGCGTCTTGAAAAATCGTTTCAGGTGCTTAGCCCGTTCCCTTAAATACCAGCCGCAAAAATCTATACAAATAGTAAACGTATATTGCGCTTTGCATAATATTTGCAGACATTACAAAGTGCAAGAAGAAGACACAAGTTTTGAAATACAACATGACACAAATGAAACTGGTGAAAATTTAATAAGTACAGAAGATACAAATAATGATGCCAATCAAATACGGGATAGCATTGCAAATTCTATAAATTTTTTGAGTGTACATACTGTGAGGGATGGCTTGTGTCAAAATGTCTGAACACCTCCCAAGCCACTTTCCAATTCTTTGACAGCTCGATTTGCTAAGTTTGACAGATGTTGTGTCGTCGGAACACCTCCCATGACATTGTACGAAATTTTTTTGCCTTGTGACAGTTCAAAATGGAGATAGATGGTGACCTCCATGTACAACGCGCGACTTTGAATTCAATTTCAAAAGTCGAATATAGCGGCCAACGTTTATTTCTTGTCCGACCTGATAATGTTGTTGCTTTTGATACAGATCGTTGGAAGTGAAGTTTTGGTTCCGTGCTCAAAAGTGAATTTGAATTCAAATTTGGACAGGGAACCGACACGACGCAACGGCCATTTTCTTGATGTCACTTCATAT
This sequence comes from Pherbina coryleti, assembly GCA_943735915.1. Lineage (NCBI taxonomy): Eukaryota > Metazoa > Arthropoda > Insecta > Diptera > Sciomyzidae > Pherbina > Pherbina coryleti. The sequence continues at coordinate 113,515,835 of OX030948.1, read as the reverse complement.
TTTTTTTTATACATATTTATATTTTTTTGACTAGCGCTATCTACTGGTGGACACACGCAGCGGTACGCGTTTGAAAAATCTCAATTTCCTCCCTGGACAGGTTCGACATGTACAGAAAATCCAAAATGGCCAGCACGTGCTTGAGCCGGCATTAGCCAATAAAAATGGACGTTCTAACATAATGCCTATCGAATCTTGTCCGAAGTTGTGCACCAAAATCCATCTTGACGACAACTTAACGAACAAAAGCCTTAACCAAAATAGACGAGTCGCTACGTAACGAGTGAAGACAGAAATCTTCGCTTAAATGCAATTCAATGTTGTTGCCCAAAATAAGCAAACATAAACTCAACGAACTGAACGAAACTGTGTGACGAGACGTTCTGTTCCGTAACAACCGAACTTTTAGCGTCTCAAGTCGTCAACAACAGCTGTGCAGGTAGTCTTCTTCTTTTTTCAGACGATTGGAGAAACTCGTTTCATTTTGGGTTAAATGTCAAAACAGACGTAACGAATGCAAACGTTCGGCAAATTGCAATAGTCTCGTTTCGTCTATTTTGGTTAGGGCTAAATAAGCTCCTAAAACAGGCTTAACGAGAAAATAATTACGTAACTAAGTGTATTCACGTGTGAACGCCACGTTACGCAGTGTGATCGCACCTTTTCACATGCCTGTGCCAGCCCTGGTCGCCATGTCAGATGAAAGTAGATGAAAAAAATGGACGAAAAACGATGCTGCAGCCAAAGAAATAAAATATAAGGAAATGGTGTTCTCCTCACATACAGTGTGTGTGTACTGAGGCAACAGTTTCTTGACAGTTCGATCTCTCGTGTCTAAAAAAAATTGGAGTCGAATTATAAATACCTATTATTTAATAAAAAGCTATTTTTATTTCTAAATTTTGCAAAATTATTAACGTAAATAACATAAACAAGTGACTAAAAATTAGGGCTATGACTGTTATTCGAAGTTTTTGAAATTCGAAGTATTCGAAGCTTCGAAGTTCGAAGCTTCGTTTCAAAACTTCGAAGAGGAAAAAAAATTCGGATTTACGAAGCTTCGAAGCTTGACTATTCGTTCATCATAATAGGCAGTAAAAAAATTCGAAGCTTCGAAGTTTTTACTCAAAAATATTTCATAAATTTTTTGTGCGTGTGATACACTTCGATATAAGAAAAAACATGAGATTCTGAGTGTGGAGCTATTATACTAAAAGTTCTGATGCTCAATCAGCGATTTGCAATGTATGCGAGCGAGTATTGCAGTCGCATGGATTTACGCATGTGGCCGCCGCGGCTGGCTCGAATAAAGCCAATTCTACAGGTCCAATTTTCAACCACTTTTTCGTGCATAGGGGGCCGTATGTCGGCAATAACGCCACGAATGTTGGCCTCCAAGTCCCCTAACGTTTCTGGTTTGTTGGCGTAGACGAGCGACTTCACATATCCCCAAAGAAAATAATCCAATGGTGTCAAATCACACGATCTTGGTGGCCAATTGACAGGTCCATTCCGCGAAATTATGCGCTCATCGAATGTTTCCTTCAATAAATCGATTGTGACGTGCGCTGTGTGGCATGTAGCGCCGTCTTGTTGGAACCACAACTCATTCACATTCATGCCATCCAATTCGGGAACAAAATAGTCGGTTATCATGGCTCTATACCGGTCTCCATAGAAAAACAAACCCCTAAAAAAAACATCCTTTAGTATCTCTCGTAAGTTAACATGTAGAACAATGAAGAAATAATGATTATTGGACAATGGACGTAGCACGGAACATACATTTCAAATTTTTGATGAAATAGCTTTGGAACTAAATGTCGCATAACAACGAAATTAAGTATGGAATTACTATTGATTGATGTCCTTCTACTAGAAAACTGGTAGGCATTTTAAGAGGCTCCGCTCATACAAGCTAAATTTTTAAGATGGAATAGCTTTGGAAGTAGAAGGAAACTGAATCTCAGAATGGAGCTTTTACTTGGTGATATCTTGCGTGTAGTAGAGCGTTTTATAGAAACCGTATCTTAGTACACGGTTAAGTACATTTCAGAGAGCTTACGTTTATAAAACGCGTTCAATGTCGCATTAAAAACTGACTGAAACAAGTAGTAGCATTTTTTTCTGCATCTATGAATTACCCATTCAGAAACCAATCAAAAATTGTTTGTCAAATTAAAATAAATAAATATGTAGTAACACAATATGTATTTCAAACTGGGTATCATTCGAATACTCGAAGAATTGAATTCTTCGAAGTTTTTCCTATTCGAATAGTAACATTTGAAGCTTCGCCTTAAAAACTTCGAAGTTCCGAAGTTTGCTTCGAAGCTTCGAATATTCGAATACTTCGAAGCTTCGAAAAAACCGAACATGAACAGCCCTACTAAAAATGCATTGAAAAGTGAAAAGTTGTGCAAACAGCCATAAATTGAAGAACACGGTAATATCCTTTCACAAGTAAATATACCGGCATCAGTCGAATTTTATAAACAAAACAACTTTATTTAGTTTAAAGAAGATGTAACAAGTGAAAGTTTTAATATTTGCAATTGGAATTTTGCGAAAAAATTAAAATTAGAGCCCGTTGTCTTGTGAGATCGAACCGATTTAGTGAGATCGAACTGTCAAAATACAAATACCGCTTCAGAGGCGCATTCAATTTACACAATCGCACATATTTTTAAAGGGCTTACACATCGGCGAATCTGTTCGTCACACGGCGGCCATGTTCACACAAGTTCGCTAGTTAAGAAGCGCTGTTCGACAGTTTGTCACACGGTTGGCCGTGTTTACAAAAATTTTTGATTTTCTCTGTCGAACAAGGGATGCTGCAGAAAATGATGACAAACAACAACAAAAATCAATGGCTTGTGTGACGAACAGGTTCGTTCAATTTGAACGCTAGCTTTTTCACACACGTTCGCACCGCCATATTGTTCGACGAACAGATTCGCCGATGTGTAAGCCCTTTTAGGGCGCTCTTGTTTTCAGTGATTCAATTTCAATCTTTCAGATTTTCATATATTGCCGTCTGGGGATTCATGTGCTGTATGTGCAAAAAACACATTTTGAGTATATGGAAGTTTAAGTTTGAAGCGATTTTTTTTTTAAAAAACTACGATAGGATTTCCTGAATGTCTCACCATAAGTTTGTATAAAAATGGTTATCCACAAAACATATTTCCTAATCCTTAATCTCACGCACAAAAGTACACTTTGCTCTATACGCCATTTCAAACTTATTTTTATGTGAACTCATACTCATAGAGCAAAGATGCATAAGGAAAAAATTAAACAGATTTAAAGTTTTTCGTCAACAGCAGTTTATTCATTTACAAATTCAAATTAATATTCATTGAAACACAAAAGAAAAATATGTTCTTAAATTTATTTAACAGAAATCATAAAAAAATGTATTCATTTACAAAAAACAAAAATAAAAAGCTGTTGGTTTAACTATTACAAAATGGCGTATGGAGCACATGAATCCCCGGGCGACGATATGCGTGATTCAAAAACCCTTTGGATTCGAGCACTAGGATTATAAAATGATGTTATAAATGCAAGATCAGTAGTTTGCTGTTTGCATGATTGCTGAAAAGGAACTTCGTATTCAAACGAAATTTATTTGAATACGAAAATTCGTCTTATTCAAAAGACAAATCTATTTTGGAAAAAATATAAATATTTTAATAGAATACTGTTAAATACGCAAAAATCCCTTATTGGAGAAACTATGTTTGAAGGTCATATAAAGTCTTCCGGCCATTATATCGTAGTCAAATCATTAATTGAAATTTGTTTAAAAAGGCGATATTATATAACGAACAAAAATAAACGATAAGTCTTCAATCAGACAAAAGCTCCACAAGACTGTTAATTTTAAGGGGTTTAGTAGCTGAATTGTTTATTAATAATTTTACTAATGATTTCTGTTCTTTATGGGTGAAATAGGCCTACAAATGAACCGTACACCCAAAAAAAATCGATGATGCACCAAATTGTATATCTCAAAGGTGGTGTGGAAATACAATAAATTTTCACAACTTGTGAAGTTTAGATTTTCACATCTATCACTCACATAAGTTTCATGTCATTTCTTCATAATATTACCTGATGACTTCACATTGTCTACTTACATCATTATTCATCCTAGTTATTTATTCATTCCATTCAATTCTAGTTAATATTGCAAAAGTTTGCGCCTTCTTATTTGCTGCACCCGAATGCGGTCCTGCGTACATTTTTCTATGTGTGTGTTAACCAACACCAATGAGAAAATACCTCACTTTTGAGGAATAACACCGCTTCCTTATATCTTAGTTCTTTGGCTGCAGCCAAAGTGATGTTATTGTACAAAAGTGTGGTATTTTTCTTATTCGTGTTGGTTGCCACAAATACATAAACATTCACAAAGGGCCGTATTCAGTTGCATCGAAAAAGAAGGCTCAAATTGTTTCTGATTAGAATAACATAAAATATTTTTTTGGGTTTTACGGTATTAATAAAACGTTTGATAATTAAAGACCTAATATATTAAAAGAAAATTGTATTGTAATACAGAATTATTTTACTCAGGGCCGTATTCGGTAAGATCGTTAAAGAAGGTCCAAATGGTTTCTAATTGGAATCACATATACAATAGATTCTGAGTTAAATTTACTGATTTTGGAGCTAATTTAATTATATAATATAAAAATAATTAAATTATTATAAATTGAGGCTTTTTAAAAATATGATAATATAGTTTTCTTTTTAGTATATTTCCACACCACCTATTTTGTCTTTTTTTTTTTTTTTGATATTTCATTGGGTAATAATAATATAATAATATAATTTGAGATCCAAAATATGCGGATATCTGAAAAAAATTAGAAATAACAATTATATATCATAAACATTGCTGAAGACAAAAGCGCCCCAAAAGTATGTTAAAGAGTGAAAAAATAATGCGCCCCTGAAGCACTGATTGCGTTTTGACAACTGTGGTCGCATCAAATTGGCGCGACTATTTTTTTTTTACTGAGAAGACTTGTGAACAGCTGACGATCGCTCAGAAATGTCAAAAAAACACACTCTGTCTCGCTCACTCAATTTACGAAATTGGCCACAGTTCACGTACACTGTATGTGTAGACAACACCACTTCCTTATATTTTAGTTCTTTGGCTGCAGCAGAGCAGCCGATGAAGAAAAAACATTCTGTCTCTTTGGTTTTTGACTGTCATCGCCGCAACACGCTGTCGGAAAAAAGAAAGAAGACTACCGATTTATTTATTAATTACGGTATTTCTTTTATAATTTTGCAAATTACAACAGTTTGCCCAACCTGATTTGGAATCCTAAGACGCGTGCGTGTGTTTAAGTGTGGAAAACGAATTGCGACAGATTATTAATGATCGTCCTGGCCGGAACTATGATAGTTGCATGGAACCATCAAGAGTTTGAAACCTTATCAAGAGAAAGATGACTAGCCACAAAATTTCGTCCAAGATCCAGTTGAATTCTTCAACACTTTTGACTAGTGGACAGTGACATCCTTGCAGGCTTTAGCTAAATTCAACAAAAGGCACCACAAGGAAATCGGAAAATTTAGTGAAAGGACGTATATATTGCAATTAAGTGGAATATGTCTCTCACCATCTTCGATCATTGTACATTGTTTGATGGATAAAATAGTCGGTAGAGTGCAGCTAGTGGTTGTCGTTAGAGTGCAGCTACGAGTGGGACGATACATTTCCCATAGCTGATGTCACCTAAAAGACCAATTTTGAAGATAAACTCGGGAAAATCCATGGAACCAGCGACGCAGGAACGAGGATTAGTAAGACGTAGGTTAAGTTATTGTAAATTGCTTCCAATTATATAGTTTTACTTATTTTTTTTAAATTATTAATATGGTATATTCTTATGAAAACAAAAAAAAAAACAAAAAAAATAACTTCATTTTTTTTTATAAACCCTTAAAAAAACAAAACTTGAAAAATACGATTAGTTAAAAAATAATTTTTAGAATAAAGAAACAATCTTCAAAAATAAGATTAGCTAAAACGAACGTAATTGAAACCAATAAGACAAAAGAAAAACAAAAATAAAATTTTACGATAAAGTTAATTAAATTAACTTAAATTAAATTAATTAAGCATGTTCACATTGAGCTAAAATTAAGTAATTTAGAGCTTTTTTATAATTTCGTCTGAAATGATATAATTTAAATGGTAATTTCCCATACAATTGGTTAGTTTCGAAATTACCTCAAACAAGCTAATTTCGTTGAAATTACTCACGAAATGAGGCCACTATTTACTTGCAACCCTAAAATCTGAAAATTGTGTGCATTGAACACAACCTTTTTTGACACAATAAGAATCTTGTTATCAAAAAGATTGTTGTTTTTAAATTGAATAATTGTTGCTAAAAATGGCTATATATCATTATTTTATAATATTTATATTATTTATTACAGAATCTACACATTTTTCTGTATCTTCAAGCTCATTAAAATAAAATAAGACAACTCTTGAAATTTCCTCTGGATTCATGCTGCTGTATTGTGTTCAAAAATTATGGAATTAGTGTTGGAATTAGTTTTAAAGGTTTTCTAAGAGATGGCGTAACTATCAATATATCGCATCGGGCACACCTGTGACTATATTCATTTCAAAGCACATTGTCTAAGCTTCATTTTTCAGTATGTGTCATTCCACTGAAGTGTAAACAACATATATTTTTTTCTCTGTGAACATGTCGACTTTCGTTCCAACAAAACGCAATTCGCGGGAAGGTTTACTTTTGTGCTTCCATTTGAAGAAAAAAGCGGTTGAAGAACAACGCACGCTTACTGAGGCTTACGGAGACTATGCTCCATCGATTTCTACTTGTGAGTACTGGTTCCGTCGGTTTAAAAGTGGTGATTTTGATACGGAAGACAAAGAGCGTCCGGGCCAGCTGAAAAAGTTTGAAGATGAGGAATTGGAGGCTTTGCTCGATGAAGACCCGTGTCAAACCCTTCAAGAATTGTCAGAATCATTGGGAGTCGATTTATCAACGGTCAGCAAACGCCTAAAGGCCATGGGAATGATTAAAAAGCAAGGAAATTGGGTGCCGTACGAGTTGAAGCCGAGAGACGTTGAACGGCGATTTTGCATGTGCGAACAACTGCTTAAACGGCATAAAAGGAAGAGTTTTTTGCATCGTATTATCACTGGCGATGAAAAGTGGATCCATTACGATAATCCTAAGCGAAAAAAATCGTGGGGACCACCCGGCCATGCATCAACATCGACGGCCAAGCCGAATATTCATGGCGCCAAGCTTATGATGTGTATTTGGTGGGATCAGAAGGGTATCGTGTACTATGAGCTGCTAAGACCTAATGAAACCATCACTGGGGAACGCTACCAACAACAATTGATGCAATTGAGCCAAGCATTAAAGGTTAAACGGCCGGAATATGGCAAAAGACACGACAAAGTGGTTTTTCAACATGACAACGCACGGCCACATGTTGCAAGAACCGTCAAGGAAACGTTGGAGGCGCTGAATTGGGATGTGCTACCCCACCCGCCTTATAGCCCAGACATAGCCCCTTCCGACTACCACCTATTCAGATCGATGACGCATGGCTTGGCTGAGCAGCGCTTCACTTCTTACGAGGATACCAAAAAATGGGTCGATTCGTGGATTGCCTCAAAAGACGAGTCGTTTTTCCGGCGCGGAATCCATATGCTGCCAGAAAGATGGGAAAATGTTGTAGCTAACGATGGACAGTACTTTGAATAGTATACATTGTACCGTTGTTTCTAAATAAATGCTCAAAAACCGAAAAAAAACCTTTAAAATTAATTCCTACCCCAATAATTAATTGACACAAAAAAAATTAAACGTCAAACAAAATTATCAAAACCCAGTGTGAACACTTTTCCACAATTTCGAAATTTTCAAACGAAATTACTTAATTTTAGCTCAATGTGAACATGCTATTAATTTAAAAATCAAAACGAAATTTTCAGATTTTTTATTTTTGAACAAATCTTAAAAGATTTTAAGGAGAGAATATTAATTATAAGATTATTTACTTATACAGTAGATTAAGTTACAATAATATAAATAATGGAAGAATAAATTGTGAACTAAACTAATAAAATTATTATAACATGCCTAGGTAAACAATCCCTTTTCATTTCTTCATATCAAAGGTAATGCGGCGGGGCAAATAAGTAAGGCATGGGTTTTGAAGAGGGCTCCGATAAAATTTTAAATTGGAGAAGGTTGGGTGGGTAAAGACCGGGTGGTGATTAACACCTCCTCCCCTCCCACAATTCGAATCACCATGTCGCGGTCTAAAACTTTAGTTGCGCCAAAGTGACGTGCGGACAAAACTACACTGCGACCATTTTATGAGTAGTCATAAAATGACGATTTTGTTTTGTCTGGACGTAATCACTGTGCGTTTGGAGTGGCGCCCAACACACACATGCACTCCAGTGGTCATTAAACCACTTTAATTATTACTTCTAAAACTCGGTTTGGCTAAGGTTTCTCCTTGTGCTCCATGCTCGACGAAACTGAAATCCCACGAGTGACTGAACGCACGGAATTGCGCGACAAATAAAACGAACAGGACTAGGACTGTTATTGTGAAAAAAGTAAAAATCACTTGGCCAAGTCACAATGAGGGTAGCCATTGTGGGCTGTGGAAGGTGTGGAGTGTTGCCACACCAATACTAGCATAGATGCCGCCAAGATGTAGAAAAACACTTGGTGGGTAGAAGGTTTTATTTAAATTTGCTCAAGATGCACCTTAAAAAATCCGTAAAATGATTTTAAAAATAGGTGTGAGCAAAGCCTTCAGGTGTGAATACCGGTTTCTGCGAAAACCGCATCTATGCTAGAAAAAAGATGGCTGTGTTTAGGTTCCCATCTTGTGGAACCTAAGCATCGTCAGTCTGCACCGCTGGTTGGCAGTTCAGTTCGTTCTGAACATCGAAGCAAGGTGGTAGTGTGCCAAAGTGGTAGTGTGTGGTGGAAAAAAAATTTGCCAAGTGATTTTTCGGACAAAACGTCGAGAAAGAACAGAATATCAAAAATAGATATATATATGTATATATAGATATAGAATATATATATATATATATATATATATATATATAAAAATCGGAAGTGTAGTGGTTCCAGTGACGCTGTCGAGCCCACCAGTACAGACGGAGTCGGTGGGATTTTTGGATCGGGAGCCGCTGGAGCGAGGAGGAGCTAAAGGCCAGGACCTGGGAAAAGTCAGTGTATTTGTTTGTGTGTGTTGGTGCGCTCACCACACACCGTGCTTACTTTTTGATTGTCCGGTTAATTTTTCTCGGTATTACCGCGCTTCTTTTTTCCTCCGTACTTGCCTATCGCGTGCTTAGTTTTGGTATGTACTCGCTTTGGCGCGTTTTTTTTGTATTAGGCCCCGCGCACTCGAGCCTAGTTCCGTCCGGAACAGGTGAAATCAATTGATTCCACCGGTGGAATCGTGTGAGGGTTCAAGTGGTCCCCTTGAACCCGCAATTAGAGTGCGACCCAAAAATTGGGTTATTTTTTTTCTATCGCGATAACTTTTTATTACAACTTTTTTTTAAAATACTTTAATATATTTATATTATACTTTGTGTCGATCAATTCATCTTTCCGTCCCACTGTGAATAAGTTTGGTAAGACTTTGATTAAAAAGTCTTATCAAACACACCTGCATCGTTGTCCTTCGCGTCAATACGTTCGTTGTGTTATAAATACCCACACCCGTCTCCGCTGAGCAGGTGGCAACCCTTGTCGTCGGCACTATTGTGCACTTGGGTTCCACATCAAGATAAGTAAATCAGCTGTTCGCGCATTAAATAAGTGTTAAATTCGCGATCGTGCCTGTGAACGTTTTTAATAATAAATTAATAAACAAATAAGTGTGCGCGACTATAATACGTCTTATAATCCTGGTAAAAAGTGCGAACAAAAGTGCCGCGACAAATTGGCGCCCAACGTGGGGCCCGAAAAACAAAAAAAAAAACCAATCCAAAAAGCGATCAACTTGAGTGCAAAACAAAAAAAAACAAATGTTTGATTGTGCGCCGCCGGTTAGCACAATCTGCGTGTGTTAAATAGTGAAAAAAAAGCAAACAAAAATTTCAACAAGTGCGCGAAGTGTTAATTAAAAAAATAAAGAAAAAAAATCCAAGTGCGAGTGGTGGAAATCGTCGGTTCCACCTAGTGTTGCGCAGGACGGACGGACATTTCGTTTCGGACCGACATTTTAACAAAATATTATTGTGTGCGATTGGACGGACAATTTCTTTTAAGTACAACCTCGGACGGACATTTGGTATACTTTCGGACGGACATTTTGAAAATATTCGGAAAGACATTTTGTGTACATTCGGTCATTTTTTTTATTGTGTTAACTTTGGACGGACACTTTTAGAAAACCTTAAACAAATTAATCAAAGTTTTTATTTCAGAAAATTATCAGCATTGTGAGAAGTGATTGGGTCAAGTGTGAGAGGCAGCGAAAAATTACAGCAGTGCGTCGACAACTCGTTGGGGCGTTGAAATTGGCATCAGAGCAGAGGTTGCGTCAGCAGGTAGCCCAGGATAGGGAATCGTTTGTTCGCAGGTTTGGAGATTCCAGTGAAGACCACAGGACTTCCCGGTGAGTCTGTTCCATTTATTGTGTTAGGGATCCAGTATAATTTCCTATAGAGTTAGCGAAGTTACAGTGAGCGCAATCGCGTAGGCAAGGCACGTTTATATTTTATTTGTTTACTAGTGGTTGTTGTTTCTCTTTTTTGTGCACAGTGGGCTAGGTGCCATTAAAATGAAATTAAAATTAAAATCCGAATTATATTAGAATTAAATCAAAAATTAAATTAAAATTAAAATTAAATAAAAATTAAATTTAAATTAAATTAAAATTAAAATTAAATTAAAACTAAATAAAAATTAAATTGAAATTAAATTAAAAATTAAACTAAAATTAAATTAAATTTAAATTAAACTAAAATTAAATTAAATTGAAATAAAATTAAAATTAGAATTGGATTAAAATTGGATGGGTATCAAATTAAAATTAAATTAAAAATTATACTGGAATTAAATTCAACTTGGATTAAAGTTAAAATTAAATTAAAAGTAACTTAGAGTTACATGAAAATTAACAAAAAAAATTAACTGAAATTGAATTGAGATTGAACTCGAAATAAATTAAAATCAAAAGTTAAGTTAGATTAAAGGAAAAAAATTAACTTACAATAAAATCAAATGAAATTAAAATTAAATAACAAATTAAATTATAAATCAAATCAAAGGTTCGTTGATATTAAATAAAAATACAATTAAATTTATATCTGAATTCTATTAGAATCAAATAAAAATTAAATAAAATTAAATTAAAATCCAAACAAGTCTATTGAGACTAATCAAAAAAAAATTTTAGAGTGGATGTTAAATTGAAGTTAAAGGGAGATGATCTAAAGAGTAAATCGAAATTAAATTAAAATTTGGTAAATTATAGTGAACATAAATTGAAATAAAGGTAAACGAATTAAAAAAAATAAATTGAATTAAAACAAATTAAACTACGTTAAATAAAATAACATTGAAGTAAAATTTAAAATAACTTAAACTAAATTAATTTAATTAATTTCATTTTTTAACTAAATTAATTTTATTGGATTTTAATTGGAGGTGAATTGGGATACTGCTCCGAGTTTAAATGAAATTGAAGCGATTAAGTGCTATTAAGAACAACACGGTGCGCCATAGGAATTTTATTAAATTTAAATAACATTTCTTTTAATTTTAACTACATTTTATTATATATATATTTTATTTTTTTATTATATTTTTTTCATTATTTTGGTTGTTTTATTGTTTTCTTTTTTTTATTATATTATTTTTCTTATATTGGGTTTTTTTTTATTGTTTTATTTTCGTCAATTATTGTTTTTGTTGTTAAATAAAATAAAAATTTAAAACGTCTGAATCTTTTGGAAAAAAATAGACCCGAGCTCAGTCCGGAAATTACTCGCGAATATTTGATACGGTTCTTTCTTTGGTCGCTGGTCCGACTTTTGAGGTCGGTCCGTCTCTGGATACTTCAGAGAATTTATTTATTGCGTTTTTATTTTAACACTGGTCCGACGTTTGTTGTTGGTCCACTAACATTTATATATTTTTGGTTTTATTTATTTGGTTTTTTTGGATTTCGATTTATTTTAGTAAACGTCGGTTTGTTGGTCTTTTCTTTTCTTATTTTTCTTATTTTGTAGTAGGTTTTCAGCGATTTTATTTTTTTTTACCCTTGTTTATTCTTTTGTCTTGTAATCTGATACCATGGAGATCAACCGTTTAAACCAAGAAGAGTTGGTGTACGAGATGGAGTCTCGTGGGTTACCAACAGGTACGGTTGACTCTATGAGGAAAAGCTTGAGAGCTTCAAGGCATCTGGAGCGCAGGGACTCGGTTGACATCTTTGCCGTGTACCCGTTTGAATTTTCTGAGGATAAGGCAGCGTTGGAGGCGAAGATCGTGGAGATCGAGGCGCTCATGGAGAACCCACCACAGGACCCGAAGTCTTCAGAGTTCCTGAAGATTATGACCAAGCTCGAGTGGAGCGTTGGTCGGGTTAACCGGTCTAGGCCTACGTCCGCCAGTATGGTATCCGAGCAGATGGAGCTGAGGAACCGGCTGATGTTGCTCCTGAAGGATCTTCTGGAGCTAGCTGGTGTGCAGGATGAGGAAAACGAGGTAACACCAAAACCCGTCAAAACTACGGAGGAGATGGCCAGGCCAAGGGCCACGCTGAAAAAAACAGCTGCGGTTGAGGACGATGTTCCACCGGCGCCACCGGTACCCGAACCCGTGGCAGGTCGCTCGGTTAGTGAAGAGGGAGGTCGGCAGTATCCAGAAAAAATTGAAAATTTATCGAAGTGGGAGTTGAAGTTTTCTAGAGAAAAGGTAGGAGTGTCCTTAAGTTCATTTTTAGAGAGGGTAGAGGAGCTTTGTAAAGCTCGAGGGGTCAGTGAGACCCAACTTTTTAAAGGGGCAGTAGATTTGTTTAGTGGTAAGGCGCTTTTATGGTTCCGTGAGGTACGTAAGACCGTGTCAGGTTGGCAGAAGTTGGTGAAGGAGTTGAAACTGGAGTTTCTCCCACCCAATTATGATGAGTTGCTAATGGATGAGATTAGGAGAAGGACTCAAGGGGGAAATGAGTCCATAGGAATTTTTGTAGCGGCGATGAGAGGCTTATTTGGTCGGCTGGCTGAACCTCTATCAGAGCGTCGCAAGTTAGGGTTGGTAATGTCGAATTTGACACCTTTTTTTCAAACTCAGCTAGGCTTAGCTGAGCCAACCACCCTATCCGAATTGGTCTCTTTAGGTCGTAAGTTGGAAGCCGTACGTACGAATGTGGAATCATTCGTCCCGCCGCCAAGCAGTCGTTCGAGGAATCTTCTGGAGCCGGACTTAGCGTACGTGTCAGCAGAGCCCGCTGTAGCAGAAGTGAACGCCCCGCTCAGGGCGCAACGATTGGAACGCAGGATCTCTTCGCCACCACAACCGACGTTCCGGTGCTTTAATTGCAGACGATTTGGACATGTTTCGGTCAACTGTCCAAAGGGAATTAAGTGCAACGGCTGCGGGATAGCCGGGTATATGAAGCGCGACTGTCCTCGGTGCTCGAATAGAGCAGGGCTGTCAGACAGAAGCGAGTTCAGGGCCGAAGCAGATAGGGGCCGAGATGGGCCACGGGAGGGACCTAACCCGAACATGTCGGGAAATGTGTTGCGAGCCCATGCAGACGCAGGGCAAGGAGCTCACAGAGAATGAACAGGTTGCCTGCGAGCAACCAGCTGGCTAGGGTAGATAGGGACATAGAAAATTGTTGTCATGAGGTTAGATTAGGGTTCACACTCTTAAAAAGGAATTAGACAATAGGCCGTATTTAGGTGTTAGGATTTTTGGAGTTTTTCTGAGAGGGTTGTTAGATTCAGGAGCTTCGAGGACCATCATTGGCCGCCCAGGGTGGGATATTTTAAGTTCTTGGGGTATAGAGTTGTCTTCATCAACCATTTCTAGGATCGCGTTAGCGGATGGCGAGTTTGTTCCAGTACGCGGAGTTATCACACTTCCGATCGAGGTCGAGGGCAAGTCGGTCCTCATAGAGTGCCTCGTTATACCAGGCTTACAGCAAAACCTGATTTTAGGCATTGACTTTTGGGTCAAGGCGGGCATTGTCCCGGATGTAGCCAGAAATCAGTGGAGGTTTAGCGATAGGGTAGAAGTGTCGGCAGTGGCAAGCATCGTGGAAAGGTCGGAGTTGACCTCTAGCGAAGCCGCGTCGTTGGAACGACTAGTAGGAGAGATTTTTGAGGCGATGCCCGAGGGTCTTGGCTGCACACATTTGGTTGAACATCGGATCAGACCAAAGCCAAATGTGGAGCCCATCAAGCAGAGATACTACCCAGTGTCTCCAGCCATCCAGAAGCACATCGACGCGGAAATCGAGCAGATGTTGGAGAAGGACGTGATCGAGGTCTCTCACAGTCCGTGGGCCTCACCGGTGGTCATGATCAAGAAGGACGGCTCTTATCGATTTTGTGTCGACTATAGAGCACTCAACAAGCACACCGAGCGTGATAGTTACCCGTTGCCGTATATCTCCGCAACTTTGGATAAGCTGAAAGATGCCAAATAGCTTTCAAGCTTGGATATAAAATCAGCGTATTGGCAGATTCCAGTCGCGGAAAAGTCAAGGGCGTTCACCGCTTTTACGGTCCCAGGTCGGGGACTTTACCAGTTTAAGCGAATGCCCTATGGCCTGCATAATGCGCCTGCCACGTGGCAGAGATTTATAGATACGGTGATCGGAGCTGATTTGGAGCCGCACGTATTCGTTTACCTGTATGACATCATCATCCTGGCGAAAACGTTCGAAAAACACGTAGAGGTTTTGAGGGAAGTTCTTCGTAGAATTGGTGACGCCGGGTTACGGCTGAATACGGGAAAGTGTAACTTTTGTTTATCTTCACTTCGATATTTAGGTTACGTTGTTGATAGGCAAGGTCTACACGTAGACCCAAAAAAGGTGGAGGCGATGTTAAAGATACCCGCCCCCAGGAATGTGAAAGAAGTTCGGTCGTTTGTAGGCACTATCTCTTGGTACAGGCGATTTGTACCAAACTTTGCCGATCTAGTGAAACCACGGATCTTCTAAAGAAAAACAAGAGATTTCACTGGTCGGCTGAGTGCGAAGATAGTTTTCTGAAGGCCAAAGAGCGCCTTGTCACTGCCCCTGTTTTAAGTTGCCCAGATTTTGATAGGCCCTTTTCTGTACAAACTGACGCCTCTGATTTTGGCATAGGCGCAGTCCTGACAGCAGTTTGATGAGGGCAAAAAGGTAATTTCTTACTTGAGTAGGTCGCTTAGTAAGTGTGAAAAAAAATTATTCCACAACGGAGAAGGAGTGTCTGGCAGTTTTGTGGGCAGTGGAGAAGCCGAGTCCATACATCGAGGGAGTTCATTTTACGGTGGTAACTGATCACTACTCGCTCGTGTGGCTTAACAATTTGAAGGACCCCTGTGGAAGACTGGCCAGATGGACCCTTAAACTACAGCAGTACGATTTTGAAATCGTACACCGCAAGGGTAAGGACCATGTTGTCCCGGATATGCTGTCACGGAGTGTTCCAGTAATCAGCGAAATAACCGATGGACCAACGGACCCTTGGGTATTGGAGATGAGTAAAAAGGTGGCACAGACGCCCCTCGATTTTCCCACGTGGCGCTTAGAAAACGGTGTTTTATACAAACACGTTAAGGCAGGGTGTAGCAACGTTTATGATAGGGCATATGAGTGGAAACGAGTGTTAGGGAAAAGTGAGAGAAAAGAGGCTTTGCGCGAGTGTCATGATGACCCGTTGTCAGGACATATGGGCGTACGGAAGGCGTCAGCTAGGGTGGCCGAAAAATACTATTGGCCAAAGATGAAGGCAGATATAGCTAGGTATATTAAAGGATATCAGGTTTGCCAAAAGGTGAAACCAGACAATAGAAAGCCAGCTGGTGGAATGGTAGATAGGATCAAGGATTTGGAGCCATGGGAGATGATATCCGAGGATCTGGTAGGACCCCTTGTGAAGTTTAGTCAAGGTTACAGTTATATTTTAACTGTGGTTGACTACTTCACCAAATTCCCGCTTTTGTTTCCGTTACGTTCAGCAACGGCAAAAAGCATCTGCAAAGAGTTGGAGAACAACGTGTTCTTACTCTTTGGCGTCCCTAGGTCAATCGTGTGCGACAATGGTCCTCAATTTAAGAGCAGAGAACTGCAGTCTTTGTGTGACTCCTTTGGAGTCCAGCTCCGGTTCACTGCCCACTATCATCCGCAGGCGAACCCGGCCGAACGGATCAATCAGATCATTAAGACAACCCTTAGGGCTTATATTTCTGAAAATCACCGAACGTGGGGTACACACCTGGCTAAAGTAGCCTGCTGCATTCGCACGTCGCAGCACGAGGTGATAGGGCAATCTCCTTATTTTGTGAATTTTGGCAGGAACATGGCGGTCCGGGGAGATAGGGACTATCGACGAAAGGATGACTTAGACGAACCGACTTGTAATAATAGTGAGGAACGAGCGGAACTCATAGCCAAGTTGAGGCAAGACATACTGACGAAAATGGAAATAGCGAGCGCCAAGATGGCAAAGACCTATAATCTGAGAAGTAGGGATGTACAATACTTACCGAACGAGTTAGTCTGGAGACGAAATTTTGTGCTGTCCGATGCAGCCAATTACTTTGCAGCAAAGTTAGCACCCAAGTTCATAGGACCATATAGGGTTAAAAAGAGGGTATCTCCCTGGACTTATGTCCTCGAAGATGAGGATGGGCGTGAGAAAGGGACGTGGCACGTACAGGATCTACGGCCACATATAGGAGAAACTTAGTATCCCCTAGGTTAGTTTTCTGTAACGAAAGTTTCTCGGTTATCAGATACCGAGCAACTTTCGTGGAGGTGGGGGTGGGGTTGTCGCGGTCTAAAACTTTAGTTGCGCCAAAGTGACGTACGGACAAAACTACACTGCGACCATTTTATGAGTAGTCATAAAATGACGATTTCGTTTTGTCCGGACGTAATCACTGTGCGTTTGGAGTGGCGCCCAACACACACATGCACTCCAGTGGTCATTAAACCACTTTAATTATTACTTCTAAAACTCGGTTTGGCTAAGGTTTCTCCTTGTGCTCCATGCTCGACGAAACTGAAATCCCACGAGTGACTGAACGCACGGAATTGCGCGACAAATAAAACGAACAGGACTAGGACTGTTATTGTGAAAAAAGTAAAAATCACTTGGCCAAGTCACAATGAGGGTAGCCATTGTGGGCTGTGGAAGGTGTGGAGTGTTGCCACACCAATACTAGCATAGATGCCGCCAAGATGTAGAAAAACACGTGGTGGGTAGAAGGTTTTATTTAAATTTGCTCAAGATGCACCTTAAAAAATCCGTAAAATGATTTTAAAAAGGTGTGAGCAAAGCCTTCAGGTGTGAATACCGGTTTCTGCGAAAACCGCATCTATGCTAGAAAAAAGATGGCTGTGTTTAGGTTCCCATCTTGTGGAACCTAAGCATCGTCAGTCTGCACCGCTGGTTGGCAGTTCAGTTCGTTCTGAACATCGAAGCAAGGTGGTAGTGTGCCAAAGTGGTAGTGTGTGGTGGAAAAAAAATTTGCCAAGTGATTTTTCGGACAAAACGTCGAGAAAGAACAGAATATCAAAAATAGATATATATATGTATATATAGATATAGAATATATATATATATATATATATATATATATATAAATATCGGAAGTGTAGTGGTTCCAGTGACGCTGTCGAGCCCACCAGGACAGACGGAGTCGGTGGGATTTTTGGATCGGGAGCCGCTGGAGCGAGGAGGAGCTAAAGGCCAGGACCTGGGAAAAGTCAGGGAGTACTTTTTTATTATATACATATTTGTGTATTTGTTTGTGTGTGTTGGTGCGCTCACCACACACCGTGCTTACTTTTTGATTGTCCGGTTAATTTTTCTCGGTATTACCGCGCTTCTTTTTTCCTCCGTATTTGCCTATCGCGTGCTTAGTTTTGGTATGTACTCGCTTTGGCGCGTTTTTTTTTTATTAGGCCCCGCGCACTCGAGCCTAGTTCCGTCCGGAACAGGTGAAATCAATTGATTCCACCGGTGGAATCGTGTGAGGGTTCAAGTGGTCCCCTTGAACCCGCAATTAGAGTGCGACCCAAAAATTGGGTTATTTTTTTTCTATCGCGATAACTTTTTATTACAACTTTTTTTTAAAATACTTTAATATATTTATATTATACTTTGTGTCGATCAATTCATCTTTCCGTCCCACTGTGAATAAGTTTGGTAAGACTTTGATTAAAAAGTCTTATCAAACACACCTGCATCGTTGTCCTTCGCGTCAATACGTTCGTTGTGTTATAAATACCCACACCCGTCTCCGCTGAGCAGGTGGCAACCCTTGTCGTCGGCACTATTGTGCACTTGAGTTCCACATCAAGATAAGTAAATCAGCTGTTCGCGCATTAAATAAGTGTTAAATTCGCGATCGTGCCTGTGAACGTTTTTAATAATAAATTCATAAACAAATAAGTGTGCGCGACTATAATACGTCTTATAATCCCGGTAAAAAGTGCGAACAAAAGTGCCGCGACAAATTGGCGCCCAACGTGGGGCCCGAAAAACAAAAAAAAACCAATCCGAAAAGCGATCAACTTGAGTGCAAAACAAAAAAAAAGAAATGTTTGATTGTGCGCCGCCGGTTAGCACAATCTGCGTGTGTTAAATAGTGAAAAAAAAGCAAACAAAAATTTCAACAAGTGTGTATAAATTCCCGACGGAAGATTTAAAGAAAATATAAAGAATTAAACTTTTTCGCCCAAGTAAAAACACGACTTTGTTTTTCGGTAGATCAAAACGAATTGAATTCTTTATTTGGCTGAGGCCGAACTTTCTTTTATTTTGTGGACATGAAAAGGAGGGAGTGAGAGGCACTCCCACATAAGGAACAACTGAAAATGAAGCAACTCAGCCGCTGTACAGAAGGTACAGGGTTGACCAGGAATGCGTTTACATTTGTAAACAAAGTGCGCGAAGTGTTAATTAAAAAAATAAAGAAAAAAAATCCAAGTGCGAGTGGTGGAAATCGTCGGTTCCACCTAGTGTTGCGCAGGACGGACGGACATTTCGTTTCGGACCGACATTTTAACAAAATATTATTGTGTGCGATTGGACGGACAATTTCTTTTAAGTACAACCTCGTACGGACATTTGGTATACTTTCGGACGGACATTTTGAAAATATTCGGACAGACATTTTGTGTACTTTCGGTCATTTTTTTTATTGTGTTAACTTTGGACAGACACTTTTAGAAAACCTTAAACAAATTAATCAAAGTTTTTATTTCAGAAAATTATCAGCATTGTGAGAAGTGATTGGGTCAAGTGTGAGAGGCAGCGAAAAATTACAGCAGTGCGTCGACAACTCGTTGGGGCGTTGAAATTGGCATCAGAGCAGAGGTTGCGTCAGCAGGTAGCCCAGGATAGGGAATCGTTTGTTCGCAGGTTTGGAGATTCCAGTGAAGACCACAGGACTTCCCGGTGAGTCTGTTCCATTTATTGTGTTAGGGATCCAGTATAATTTCCTATAGAGTTAGCGAAGTTACAGTGAGCGCAATCACGTAGGCAAGGCACGTTTATATTTTATTTGTTTACTAGTGGTTGTTGTTTCTCTTTTTTGTGCACAGTGGGCTAGGTGCCATTAAAATGAAATTAAAATTAAAATCCGAATTATATTAGAATTAAGTCAAAAATTAAATTAAAATTAAAATTAAATAAAAATTAAATTTAAATTAAACTAAAATTAAAATTAAATTAAAACTAAATAAAAATTAAATTGAAATTAAATTAAAAATTAAACTAAAATTAAATTAAATTTAAATTAAACTAAAATTAAATTAAATTGAAATAAAATTAAAATTAGAATTGGATTAAAATTGGATGGGGATCAAATTAAAATTAAATTAAAAATTATACTGGAATTAAATTCAACTTGGATTAAAGTTAAAATTAAATTAAAAGTAACTTAGAGTTAAATGAAAATTAACAAAAAAAATTAACTGAAATTGAATTGAGATTGAACTCGAAATAAATTAAAATCAAAAGTTAAGTTAGATTAAAGGAAAAAAATTAACTTACAATAAAATCAAATGAAATTAAAATTAAATAACAAATTAAATTATAAATCAAATCAAAGGTTCGTTGATATTAAATAAAAATACAATTAAATTTATATCTGAATTCTATTAGAATCAAATAAAAATTAAATAAAATTAAATTAAAATCCAAACAAGTCTATTGAGACTAATCAAAAAAAAATTTTAGAGTGGATGTTAAATTGAAGTTAAAGGGAGATGATCTAAAGAGTAAATCGAAATTAAATTAAAATTTGGTAAATTATAGTGAACATAAATTGAAATAAAGGTAAACGAATTAAAAAAAATAAATTGAATTAAAACAAATTAAACTACGTTAAATAAAATAACATTGAAGTAAAATTTAAAATAACTTAAACTAAATTAATTTAACTAATTTCATTTTTTAACTAAATTAATTTTATTGAATTTTAATTGGAGGTGAATTGGGATAGTGCTCCGAGTTTAAATGAAATTGAAGCGATTAAGTGCTATTAAGAACAACACGGTGCGCCATAGGAATTTTATTAAATTTAAATAACATTTCTTTTAATTTTAACTACATTTTATTATATATATATTTTATTTTTTTATTATATTTTTTTCATTATTTTGGTTGTTTTATTGTTTTCTTTTTTTTATTATATTATTTTTCTTATATTGGGTTTTTTTTTATTGTTTTATTTTCGTCAATTATTGTTTTTGTTGTTAAATAAAATAAAAATTTAAAACGTCTGAATCTTTTGGAAAAAAATAGACCCGAGCTCAGTCCGGAAATTACTCGCGAATATTTGATACGGTTCTTTCTTTGGTCGCTGGTCCGACTTTTGAGGTCGGTCCGTCTCTGGATATTTCAGAGAATTTATTTATTGCGTTTTTATTTTAACACTGGTCCGACGTTTGTTGTTGGTCCACTAACATTTATATATTTTTGGTTTTATTTATTTGGTTTTTTTGGATTTCGATTTATTTTAGTAAACGTCGGTTTGTTGGTCTTTTCTTTTCTTATTTTTCTTATTTTGTAGTAGGTTTTCAGCGATTTTATTTTTTTTTACCCTTGTTTATTCTTTTGTCTTGTAATCTGATACCATGGAGATCAACCGTTTAAACCAAGAAGAGTTGGCGTACGAGATGCAGTCTCGTGGGTTACCAACAGGTACGGTTGACTCTATGAGGAAAACCTTGAGAGCTTCAAGGCATCTGGAGCGCAGGGACTCGGTTGACATCTTCGCCGTGTACCCGTTTAAATTTTCTGAGGATAAGGCAGCGTTGGAGGCGAAGATCGTGGAGATCGAGGCGCTCATGGAGAACCCACCACAGGACCCGAAGTCTTCAGAGTTCCTGAATATTATGACCAAGCTCGAGTGGAGCGTTGGTCGGGTTAACCGGTCTAGGCCTACGTCCGCCAGTATGGTATCCGAGCAGATGGAGCTGAGGAACCGGCTGATGTTGCTCCTGACGGATCTTCTGGAGCTAGCTGGTGTGCAGGATGAGGAAAACGAGGTAACACCAAAACCCGTCAAAACTACGGAGGAGATGGCCAGACCAAGGGCCACGCTGAAAAAAACAGCTGCGGTTGAGGACGATGTTCCACCGGCGCCACCGGTACCCGAACCCGTGGCAGGTCGCTCGGTTAGTGAAGAGGGAGGTCGGCAGTATCCAGAAAAAATTGAAAATTTATCGAAGTGGGAGTTGAAGTTTTCTAGAGAAAAGGTAGGAGTGTCCTTAAGTTCATTTTTAGAGAGGGTAGAGGAGCTTTGTAAAGCTCGAGGGGTCAGTGAGACCCAACTTTTTAAAGGGGCAGTAGATTTGTTTAGTGGTAAGGCGCTTTTATGGTTCCGTGAGGTACGTAAGACCGTGTCAGGTTGGCAGAAGTTGGTGAAGGAGTTGAAACTGGAGTTTCTCCCACCCAATTATGATGAGTTGCTAATGGATGAGATTAGGAGAAGGACTCAAGGGGGAAATGAGTCCATAGGAATTTTTGTAGCGGCGATGAGAGGCTTATTTGGTCGGCTGGCTGAACCTCTATCAGAGCGTCGCAAGTTAGGGTTGGTAATGTCGAATTTGACACCTTTTTTTCAAACTCAGCTAGGCTTAGCTGAGCCAACCACCCTATCCGAATTGGTCTCTTTAGGTCGTAAGTTGGAAGCCGTACGTACGAATGTGGAATCACTCGTCCCGCCGCCAAGCAGTCGTTCGAGGAATCTTCTGGAGCCGGACTTAGCGTACGTGTCAGCAGAGCCCGCTGTAGCAGAAGTGAACGCCCCGCTCAGGGCGCAACGATTGGAACGCAGGATCTCTTCGCCACCACAACCGACGTTCCGGTGCTTTAATTGCAGACGATTTGGACATGTTTCGGTCAACTGTCCAAAGGGAATTAAGTGCAACGGCTGCGGGATAGCCGGGTATATGAAGCGCGACTGTCCTCGGTGCTCGAATAGAGCAGGGCCGTCAGACAGAAGCGAGTTCAGAGCCGAAGCAGATAGGGGCCGAGATGGGCCACGGGAGGGACCTAACCCGAACATGTCGGGAAATGTGTTGCGAGCCCATGCAGACGCAGGGCAAGGAGCTCACAGAGAATGAACAGGTTGCCTGCGAGCAACCAGCTGGCTAGGGTAGATAGGGACATAGAAAATTGTTGTCATGAGGTTAGATTAGGGTTCACACTCTTAGAAAAAGAATTAGACAATAGGCCGTATTTAGGTGTTAGGATTTTTGGAGTTTTTCTGAGAGGGTTGTTAGATTCAGGAGCTTCGAGGACCATCATTGGCCGCCCAGGGTGGGATATTTTAAGTTCTTGGGGTATAGAGTTGTCTTCTTCAACCATTTCTAGGATCGCGTTAGCGGATGGCGAGTTTGTTCCAGTACGCGGAGTTATCACACTTCCGATCGAGGTCGAGGGCAAGTCGGTCCTCATAGAGTGCCTCGTTATACCAGGCTTACCGCAAAACCGGATTTTAGGCATTGACTTTTGGGTCAAGGCGGGCATTGTCCCGGATGTAGCCAGAAATCAGTGGAGGTTTAGCGATAGGGTAGAAGTGTCGGCAGTGGCAAGCATCGTGGAAAGGTCGGAGTTGACCTCTAGCGAAGCCGCGTCGTTGGAACGACTAGTAGGAGAGATTTTTGAGGCGATGCCCGAGGGTCTTGGCTGCACACATTTGGTTGAACATCGGATCAGACCAAAGCCAAATGTGGAGCCCATCAAGCAGAGATACTACCCAGTGTCTCCAGCCATCCAGAAGCACATCGACGCGGAAATCGAGCAGATGTTGGAGAAGGACGTGATCGAGGTCTCTCACAGTCCGTGGGCCTCACCGGTGGTCATGATCAAGAAGGACGGCTCTTATCGATTTTGTGTCGACTATAGAGCACTCAACAAGCACACCGAGCGTGATAGTTACCCGTTGCCGTATATCTCCGCAACTTTGGATAAGCTGAAAGATGCCAAATAGCTTTCAAGCTTGGATATAAAATCAGCGTATTGGCAGATTCTAGTCGCGGAAAAGTCAAGGGCGTTTACCGCTTTTACGGTCCCAGGTCGGGGACTTTACCAGTTTAAGCGAATGCCCTATGGCCTGCATAATGCGCCTGCCACGTGGCAGAGATTTATAGATACGGTGATCGGAGCTGATTTGGAGCCGCACGTATTCGTTTACCTGGATGACATCATCATCCTGGCGAAAACGTTCGAAAAACACGTAGAGGTTTTGAGGGAAGTTCTTCGTAGAATTGGTGACGCCGGCTTACGGCTGAATAGGGGAAAGTGTAACTTTTGTTTATCTTCACTTCGATATTTAGGTTACGATGTTGATAGGCAAGGTCTACCCCTAGACCCAGAAAAGGTGGAGGCGATGTTAAAGATACCCGCCCCCAGGAATGTGAAAGAAGTTCGGTCGTTTGTAGGCACTATCTCTTGGTACAGGCGGTTTGTACCAAACTTTGCCGATCTAGTGAAACCACGGATCTTCTAAAGAAAAACAAGAGATTTCACTGGTCGGCTGAGTGCGAAGATAGTTTTCTGAAGGCCAAAGAGCGCCTTGTCACTGCCCCTGTTTTAAGTTGCCCAGATTTTGATAGGCCCTTTTCTGTACAAACTGACGCCTCTGATTTTGGCATAGGCGCAGTCCTGACAGCAGTTTGATGAGGGCGAAAAGGTAATTTCTTACTTGAGTAGGTCGCTTAGTAAGTGTGAAAAAAAATTATTCCACAACGGAGAAGGAGTGTCTGGCAGTTTTGTGGGCAGTGGAGAAGCCGAGTCCATACATCGAGGGAGTTCATTTTACGGTAGTAACTGATCACTACTCGCTCGTGTGGCTTAACAATTTGAAGGACCCCTGCGGAAGACTGGCCAGATGGGCCCTTAAACTACAGCAGTACGATTTTGAAATCGTACACCGCAAGGGTAAGGACCATGTTGTCCCGGATATGCTGTCACGGAGTGTTCCAGTAATCAGCGAAATAACCGATGGACCAACGGACCTTTGGGTATTGGAGATGAGTAAAAAGGTGGCACAGACGCCCCTCGATTTTCCCGCGTGGCGCTTAGAAAACGGTGTTTTATACAAACACGTTAAGGCAGGGTGTAGCAACGTTTATGATAGGGCATATGAGTGGAAACGAGGGAAAAGTGAGAGAAAAGAGGCTTTGCGCGAGTGTCATGATGACCCGTTGTCAGGACACATGGGCGTACGGAAGGCGTCAGCTAGGGTGGCTGAAAAATACTATTGGCCAAAGATGAAGGCAGATATAGCTAGGTATATTAAAGGATATCAGGTTTGCCAAAAGGTGAAACCAGACAATAGAAAGCCAGCTGGTGGAATGGTAGGTAGGATCAAGGATTCGGAGCCATGGAAGATGATATCCGAGGATCTGGTAGGACCCCTTGTGAAGTCTAGTCAAGGTTACAGTTATATTTTAACTGTGGTTGACTACTTCACCAAATTCCCGCTTTTGTTTCCGTTACGTTCAGCAACGGCAAAAAGCATCTGCAAAGAGCTGGAGAACAACGTGTTCTTACTCTTTGGCGTCCCTAGGTCAATCGTGTGCGACAATGGTCCTCAATTTAAGAGCAGAGAACTGCAGTCTTTGTGTGACTCCTTTGGAGTCCAGCTCCGGTTCAGTGCCCACTATCATCCGCAGGCGAACCCGGCCAAACGGATCAATCAGATCATTAAGACAACCCTTAGGGCTTATATTTCTGAAAATCACCGAACGTGGGATACACACCTGGCTAAAGTAGCCTGCTGCATTCGCACGTCGCAGCACGAGGTGATAGGGCAATCTCCTTATTTTGTGAATTTTGGCAGGAACATGGCGGTCCGGGGAGATAGGGACTATCGACGAAAGGATGACTTAGACGAACCGACTTGTAATAATAGTGAGGAACGAGCGGAACTCATAGCCAAGTTGAGGCAAGACATACTGACGAAAATGGAAATAGCGAGCGCCAAGATGGCAAAGACCTATTATCTGAGAAGTAGGGATGTACAATACTTACCGAACGAGTTAGTCTGGAGACGAAATTTTGTGCTGTCCGATGCAGCCAATTACTTTGCAGCAAAGTTAGCACCCAAGTTCATAGGACCATATAGGGTTAAAAAGAGGGTATCTCCCTGGACTTATGTCCTCGAAGATGAGGATGGGCGTGAGAAAGGGACGTGGCACGTACAGGATCTACGGCCGCATATAGGAGAAACTTAGTATCCCCTAGGTTAGTTTTCTGTAACGAAAGTTTCTCGGTTATCAGATACCGAGCAACTTTCGTGGAGGTGGGGGTGGGGTTGTCGCGGTCTAAAACTTTAGTTGCGCCAAAGTGACGTACGGACAAAACTACACTGCGACCATTTTATGAGTAGTCATAAAATGACGATTTCGTTTTGTCCGGACGTAATCACTGTGCGTTTGGAGTGGCGCCCAACACACACATGCACTCCAGTGGTCATTAAACCACTTTAATTATTACTTCTAAAACTCGGTTTGGCTAAGGTTTCTCCTTGTGCTCCATGCTCGACGAAACTGAAATCCCACGAGTGACTGAACGCACGGAATTGCGCGACAAATAAAACGAACAGGACTAGGACTGTTATTGTGAAAAAAGTAAAAATCACTTGGCCAAGTCACAATGAGGGTAGCCATTGTGGGCTGTGGAAGGTGTGGATTGTTGCCACACCAATACTAGCATAGATGCCGCCAAGATGTAGAAAAACACTTGGTGGGTAGAAGGTTTTATTTAAATTTGCTCAAGATGCACCTTAAAAAATCCGTAAAATGATTTTAAAAATAGGTGTGAGCAAAGCCTTCAGGTGTGAATACCGGTTTCTGCGAAAACCGCATCTATGCTAGAAAAAAGATGGCTGTGTTTAGGTTCCCATCTTGTGGAACCTAAGCATCGTCAGTCTGCACCGCTGGTTGGCAGTTCAGTTCGTTCTGAACATCGAAGCAAGGTGGTAGTGTGCCAAAGTGGTAGTGTGTGGTGGAAAAAAAATTTGCCAAGTGATTTTTCGGACAAAACGTCGAGAAAGAACAGAATATCAAAAATAGATATATATATGTATATATAGATATAGAATATATATATATATATATATATATATATATATATATAAATATCGGAAGTGTAGTGGTTCCAGTGACGCTGTCGAGCCCACCAGGACAGACGGAGTCGGTGGGATTTTTGGATCGGGAGCCGCTGGAGCGAGGAGGAGCTAAAGGCCAGGACCTGGGAAAAGTCAGGCAGTACTTTTTTATTATATACATATTTGTGTATTTGTTTGTGTGTGTTGGTGCGCTCACCACACACCGTGCTTACTTTTTGATTGTCCGGTTAATTTTTCTCGGTATTACCGCGCTTCTTTTTTCCTCCGTATTTGCCTATCGCGTGCTTAGTTTTGGTATGTACTCGCTTTGGCGCGTTTTTTTTGTATTAGGCCCCGCGCACTCGAGCCTAGTTCCGTCCGGAACAGGTGAAATCAATTTATTCCACCGGTGGAATCGTGTGAGGGTTCAAGTGGTCCCCTTGAGCCCGCAATTAGAGTGCGACCCAAAAATTGGGTTATTTTTTTTCTATCGCGATAACTTTTTATTACAACTTTTTTTTAAAATACTTTAATATATTTATATTATACTTTGTGTCGATCAATTCATCTTTCCGTCCCACTGTGAATAAGTTTGGTAAGACTTTGATTAAAAAGTCTTATCAAACACACCTGCATCGTTGTCCTTCGCGTCAATACGTTCGTTGTGTTATAAATACCCACACCCGTCTCCGCTGAGCAGGTGGCAACCCTTGTCGTCGGCACTATTGTGCACTTGGGTTCCACATCAAGATAAGTAAATCAGCTGTTCGCGCATTAAATAAGTGTTTAATTCGCGATCGTGCCTGTGAACGTTTTTAATAATAAATTAATAAACAAATAAGTGTGCGCGTCTATAATACGTCTTATAATCCCGGTAAAAAGTGCGAACAAAAGTGCCGCGACAAATTGGCGCCCAACGTGGGGCCCGAAAAACAAAAAAAAAACCAATCCATAAAGCGATCAACTTGAGTGCAAAACAAAAAAAAACAAATGTTTGATTGTGCGCCGCCGGTTAGCACAATCTGCGTGTGTTAAATAGTGAAAAAAAAGCAAACAAAAATTTCAACAAGTGCGCAAAGTGTTAATTAAAAAAATAAAGAAAAAAAATCCAAGTGCGAGTGGTGGAAATCGTCGGTTCCACCTAGTGTTGCGCAGGACGGACGGACATTTCGTTTCGGACCGACATTTTAACAAAATATTATTGTGTGCGATTGGACGGACAATTTCTTTTAACTACAACTTCGGACGGACATTTGGTATACTTTCGGACGGACATTTTGAAAATATTCGGACAGACATTTTGTGTACATTCGGTCATTTTTTTTATTGTGTTAACTTTGGACGGACACTTTTAGAAAACCTTAAACAAATTAATCAAAGTTTTTATTTCAGAAAATTATCAGCATTGTGAGAAGTGATTGGGTCAAGTGTGAGAGGCAGCGAAAAATTACAGCAGTGCGTCGACAACTCGTTGGGGCGTTGAAATTGGCATCAGAGCAGAGGTTGCGTCAGCAGGTAGCCCAGGATAGGGAATCGTTTGTTCGCAGGTTTGGAGATTCCAGTGAAGACCACAGGACTTCCCGGTGAGTCTGTTCCATTTATTGTGTTAGGGATCCAGTATAATTTCCTATAGATTTAGCGAAGTTACAGTGAGCGCAATCACGTAGGCAAGGCACGTTTATATTTTATTTGTTTACTAGTGGTTGTTGTTTCTCTTTTTTGTGCACAGTGGGCTAGGTGCCATTAAAATGAAATTAAAATTAAAATCCGAATTATATTAGAATTAAGTCAAAAATTAAATTAAAATTAAAATTAAATAAAAATTAAATTTAAATTAAACTAAAATTAAAATTAAATTAAAACTAAATAAAAATTAAATTGAAATTAAATTAAAAATTAAACTAAAATTAAATTAAATTTAAATTAAACTAAAATTAAATTAAATTGAAATAAAATTAAAATTAGAATTGGATTAAAATTGGATGGGGATCAAATTAAAATTAAATTAAAAATTATACTGGAATTAAATTCAACTTGGATTAAAGTTAAAATTAAATTAAAAGTAACTTAGAGTTAAATGAAAATTAACAAAAAAAATTAACTGAAATTGAATTGAGATTGAACTCGAAATAAATTAAAATCAAAAGTTAAGTTAGATTAAAGGAAAAAAATTAACTTACAATAAAATCAAATGAAATTAAAATTAAATAACAAATTAAATTATAAATCAAATCAAAGGTTCGTTGATATTAAATAAAAATACAATTAAATTTATATCTGAATTCTATTAGAATCAAATAAAAATTAAATAAAATTAAATTAAAATCCAAACAAGTCTATTGAGACTAATCAAAAAAAAATTTTAGAGTGGATGTTAAATTGAAGTTAAAGGGAGATGATCTAAAGAGTAAATCGAAATTAAATTAAAATTTGGTAAATTATAGTGAACATAAATTGAAATAAAGGTAAACGAATTAAAAAAAATAAATTGAATTAAAACAAATTAAACTACGTTAAATAAAATAACATTGAAGTAAAATTTAAAATAACTTAAACTAAATTAATTTAATTAATTTCATTTTTTAACTAAATTAATTTTATTGGATTTTAATTGGAGGTGAATTGGGATAGTGCTCCGAGTTTAAATGAAATTGAAGCGATTAAGTGCTATTAAGAACAACACGGTGCGCCATAGGAATTTTATTAAATTTAAATAACATTTCTTTTAATTTTAACTACATTTTATTATATATATATTTTATTTTTTTATTATATTTTTTTCATTATTTTGGTTGTTTTATTGTTTTCTTTTTTTTATTATATTATTTTTCTTATATTGGGTTTTTTTTTATTGTTTTATTTTCGTCAATTATTGTTTTTGTTGTTAAATAAAATAAAAATTTAAAACGTCTGAATCTTTTGGAAAAAAATAGACCCGAGCTCAGTCCGGAAATTACTCGCGAATATTTGATACGGTTCTTTCTTTGGTCGCTGGTCCGACTTTTGAGGTCGGTCCGTCTCTGGATATTTCAGAGAATTTATTTATTGCGTTTTTATTTTAACACTGGTCCGACGTTTGTTGTTGGTCCACTAACATTTATATATTTTTGGTTTTATTTATTTGGTTTTTTTGGATTTCGATTTATTTTAGTAAACGTCGGTTTGTTGGTCTTTTCTTTTCTTATTTTTCTTATTTTGTAGTAGGTTTTCAGCGATTTTATTTTTTTTTACCCTTGTTTATTCTTTTGTCTTGTAATCTGATACCATGGAGATCAACCGTTTAAACCAAGAAGAGTTGGCGTACGAGATGCAGTCTCGTGGGTTACCAACAGGTACGGTTGACTCTATGAGGAAAACCTTGAGAGCTTCAAGGCATCTGGAGCGCAGGGACTCGGTTGACATCTTCGCCGTGTACCCGTTTGAATTTTCTGAGGATAAGGCAGCGTTGGAGGCGAAGATCGTGGAGATCGAGGCGCTCATGGAGAACCCACCACAGGACCCGAAGTCTTCAGAGTTCCTGAAGATTATGACCAAGCTCGAGTGGAGCGTTGGTCGGGTTAACCGGTCTAGGCCTACGTCCGCCAGTATGGTATCCGAGCAGATGGAGCTGAGGAACCGGCTGATGTTGCTCCTGACGGATCTTCTGGAGCTAGGTGGTGTGCAGGATGAGGAAAACGAGGTAACACCAAAACCCGTCAAAACTACGGAGGAGATGGCCAGACCAAGGGCCACGCTGAAAAAAACAGCTGCGGTTGAGGACGATGTTCCACCGGCGCCACCGGTACCCGAACCCGTGGCAGGTCGCTCGGTTAGTGAAGAGGGAGGTCGGCAGTATCCAGAAAAAATTTAAAATTTATCGAAGTGGGAGTTGAAGTTTTCTAGAGAAAAGGTAGGAGTGTCCTTAAGTTCATTTTTAGAGAGGGTAGAGGAGCTTTGTAAAGCTCGAGGGGTCAGTGAGACCCAACTTTTTAAAGGGGCAGTAGATTTGTTTAGTGGTAAGGCGCTTTTATGGTTCCGTGAGGTACGTAAGACCGTGTCAGGTTGGCAGAAGTTGGTGAAGGAGTTGAAACTGGAGTTTCTCCCACCCAATTATGATGAGTTGCTAATGGATGAGATTAGGAGAAGGACTCAAGGGGGAAATGAGTCCATAGGAATTTTTGTAGCGGCGATGAGAGGCTTATTTGGTCGGCTGGCTGAACCTCTATCAGAGCGTCGCAAGTTAGGGTTGGTAATGTCGAATTTGACACCTTTTTTTCAAACTCAGCTAGGCTTAGCTGAGCCAACCACCCTATCGGAATTGGTCTCTTTAGGTCATAAGTTGGAAGCCGTACGTACGAATGTGGAATCATTCGTCCCGCCGCCAAGCAGTCGTTCGAGGAATCTTCTGGAGCCGGACTTAGCGTACGTGTCAGCAGAGCCCGCTGTAGCAGAAGTGAACGCCCCGCTCAGGGCGCAACGATTGGAACGCAGGATCTCTTCGCCACCACAACCGACGTTCCGGTGCTTTAATTGCAGACGATTTGGACATGTTTCGGTCAACTGTCCAAAGGGAATTAAGTGCAACGGCTGCGGGATAGCCGGGTATATGAAGCGCGACTGTCCTCGGTGCTCGAATAGAGCAGGGCCGTCAGACAGAAGCGAGTTCAGAGCCGAAGCAGATAGGGGCCGAGATGGGCCACGGGAGGGACCTAACCCGAACATGTCGGGAAATGTGTTGCGAGCCCATGCAGACGCAGGGCAAGGAGCTCACAGAGAATGAACAGGTTGCCTGCGAGCAACCAGCTGGCTAGGGTAGATAGGGACATAGAAAATTGTTGTCATGAGGTTAGATTAGGGTTCACACTCTTAGAAAAAGAATTAGACAATAGGCCGTATTTAGGTGTTAGGATTTTTGGAGTTTTTCTGAGAGGGTTGTTAGATTCAGGAGCTTCGAGGACCATCATTGGCCGCCCAGGGTGGGATATTTTAAGTTCTTGGGGTATAGAGTTGTCTTCTTCAACCATTTCTAGGATCGCGTTAGCGGATGGCGAGTTTGTTCCAGTACGCGGAGTTATCACACTTCCGATCGAGGTCGAGGGCAAGTCGGTCCTCATAGAGTGCCTCGTTATACCAGGCTTACCGCAAAACCTGATTTTAGGCATTGACTTTTGGGTCAAGGCGGGCATTGTCCCGGATGTAGCCAGAAATCAGTGGAGGTTTAGCGATAGGGTAGAAGTGTCGGCAGTGGCAAGCATCGTGGAAAGGTCGGAGTTGACCTCTAGCGAAGCCGCGTCGTTGGAACGACTAGTAGGAGAGATTTTTGAGGCGATGCCCGAGGGTCTTGGCTGCACACATTTGGTTGAACATCGGATCAGACCAAAGCCAAATGTGGAGCCCATCAAGCAGAGATACTACCCAGTGTCTCCAGCCATCCAGAAGCACATCGACGTGGAAATCGAGCAGATGTTGGAGAAGGACGTGATCGAGGTCTCTCACAGTCCGTGGGCCTCACCGGTGGTCATGATCAAGAAGGACGGCTCTTATCGATTTTGTGTCGACTATAGAGCACTCAACAAGCACACCGAGCGTGATAGTTACCCGTTGCCGTATATCTCCGCAACTTTGGATAAGCTGAAAGATGCCAAATAGCTTTCAAGCTTGGATATAAAATCAGCGTATTGGCAGATTCCAGTCGCGGAAAAGTCAAGGGCGTTCACCGCTTTTACGGTCCCAGGTCGGGGACTTTACCAGTTTAAGCGAATGCCCTATGGCCTGCATAATGCGCCTGCCACGTGGCAGAGGTTTATAGATACGGTGATCGGAGCTGATTTGGAGCCGCACGTATTCGTTTACCTGGATGACATCATCATCCTGGCGAAAACGTTCGAAAAACACGTAGAGGTTTTGAGGGAAGTTCTTCGTAGAATTGGTGACGCCGGGTTACGGCTGAATAGGGGAAAGTGTAACTTTTGCTTATCTTCACTTCGATATTTAGGTTACGATGTTGATAGGCAAGGTCTACCCCTAGACCCAGAAAAGGTGGAGGCGATGTTAAAGATACCCGCCCCCAGGAATGTGAAAGAAGTTCGGTCGTTTGTAGGCACTATCTCTTGGTACAGGCGATTTGTACCAAACTTTGCCGATCTAGTGAAACCACGGATCTTCTAAAGAAAAACAAGAGATTTCACTGGTCGGCTGAGTGCGAAGATAGTTTTCTGAAGGCCAAAGAGCGCCTTGTCACTGCCCCTGTTTTAAGTTGCCCAGATTTTGATAGGCCCTTTTCTGTACAAACTGACGCCTCTGATTTTGGCATAGGCGCAGTCCTGACAGCAGTTTGATGAGGGCGAAAAGGTAATTTCTTACTTGAGTAGGTCGCTTAGTAAGTGTGAAAAAAAATTATTCCACAACGGAGAAGGAGTGTCTGGCAGTTTTGTGGGCAGTGCAGAAGCCGAGTCCATACATCGAGGGAGTTCATTTTACGGTGGTAACTGATCACTACTCGCTCGTGTGGCTTAACAATTTGAAGGACCCCTGCGGAAGACTGGCCAGGTGGGCCCTTTAACTACAGCAGTACGATTTTGAAATCGTACACCGCAAGGGTAAGGACCATGTTGTCCCGGATATGCTGTCACGGAGTGTTCCAGTAATCAGCGAAATAACCGATGGACCAACGGACCTTTGGGTATTGGAGATGAGTAAAAAGGTGGCACAGACGCCCCTCGTTTTATACAAACACGTTAAGGCAGGGTGTAGCAACGTTTATGATAGGGCATATGAGTGGAAACGAGTGTTAGGGAAAAGTGAGAGAAAAGAGGCTTTGCGCGAGTGTCATGATGACCCGTTGTCAGGACACATGGGCGTACGGAAGGCGTCAGCTAGGGTGGCTGAAAAATACTATTGGCCAAAGATGAAGGCAGATATAGCTAGGTATATTAAAGGATATCAGGTTTGCCAAAAGGTGAAACCAGACAATAGAAAGCCAGCTGGTGGAATGGTAGGTAGGATCAAGGATTTGGAGCCATGGGAGATGATATCCGAGGATCTGGTAGGACCCCTTGTGAAGTCTAGTCAAGGTTACAGTTATATTTTAACTGTGGTTGACTACTTCACCAAATTCCCGCTTTTGTTTCCGTTACGTTCAGCAACGGCAAAAAGCATCTGCAAAGAGCTGGAGAACAACGTGTTCTTACTCTTTGGCGTCCCTAGGTCAATCGTGTGCGACAATGGTCCTCAATTTAAGAGCAGAGAACTGCAGTCTTTGTGTGACTCCTTTGGAGTCCAGCTCCGGTTCACTGCCCACTATCATCCGCAGGCGAACCCGGCCGAACGGATCAATCAGATCATTAAGACAACCCTTAGGGCTTATATTTCTGAAAATCACCGAACGTGGGATACACACCTGGCTAAAGTAGCCTGCTGCATTCGCACGTCGCAGCACGAGGTGATAGGGCAATCTCCTTATTTTGTGAATTTTGGCAGGAACATGGCGGTCCGGGGAGATAGGGACTATCGACGAAAGGATGACTTAGACGAACCGACTTGTAATAATAGTGAGGAACGAGCGGAACTCATAGCCAAGTTGAGGCAAGACATACTGACGAAAATGGAAATAGCGAGCGCCAAGATGGCAAAGACCTATTATCTGAGAAGTAGGGATGTACAATACTTACCGAACGAGTTAGTCTGGAGACGAAATTTTGTGCTGTCCGATGCAGCCAATTACTTTGCAGCAAAGTTAGCACCCAAGTTCATAGGACCATATAGGGTTAAAAAGAGGGTATCTCCCTGGACTTATGTCCTCGAAGATGAGGATGGGCGTGAGAAAGGGACGTGGCACGTACAGGATCTACGGCCGCATATAGGAGAAACTTAGTATCCCCTAGGTTAGTTTTCTGTAACGAAAGTTTCTCGGTTATCAGATACCGAGCAACTTTCGTGGAGGTGGGGGTGGGGTTGTCGCGGTCTAAAACTTTAGTTGCGCCAAAGTGACGTACGGACAAAACTACACTGCGACCATTTTATGAGTAGTCATAAAATGACGATTTCGTTTTGTCCGGACGTAATCACTGTGCGTTTGGAGTGGCGCCCAACACACACATGCACTCCAGTGGTCATTAAACCACTTTAATTATTACTTCTAAAACTCGGTTTGGCTAAGGTTTCTCCTTGTGCTCCATGCTCGACGAAACTGAAATCCCACGAGTGACTGAACGCACGGAATTGCGCGACAAATAAAACGAACAGGACTAGGACTGTTATTGTGAAAAAAGTAAAAATCACTTGGCCAAGTCACAATGAGGGTAGCCATTGTGGGCTGTGGAAGGTGTGGATTGTTGCCACACCAATACTAGCATAGATGCCGCCAAGATGTAGAAAAACACTTGGTGGGTAGAAGGTTTTATTTAAATTTGCTCAAGATGCACCTTAAAAAATCCGTAAAATGATTTTAAAAATAGGTGTGAGCAAAGCCTTCAGGTGTGAATACCGGTTTCTGCGAAAACCGCATCTATGCTAGAAAAAAGATGGCTGTGTTTAGGTTCCCATCTTGTGGAACCTAAGCATCGTCAGTCTGCACCGCTGGTTGGCAGTTCAGTTCGTTCTGAACATCGAAGCAAGGTGGTAGTGTGCCAAAGTGGTAGTGTGTGGTGGAAAAAAAATTTGCCAAGTGATTTTTCGGACAAAACGTCGAGAAAGAACAGAATATCAAAAATAGATATATATATGTATATATAGATATAGAATATATATATATATATATATATATATATATATATATAAATATCGGAAGTGTAGTGGTTCCAGTGACGCTGTCGAGCCCACCAGGACAGACGGAGTCGGTGGGATTTTTGGATCGGGAGCCGCTGGAGCGAGGAGGAGCTAAAGGCCAGGACCTGGGAAAAGTCAGGCAGTACTTTTTTATTATATACATATTTGTGTATTTGTTTGTGTGTGTTGGTGCGCTCACCACACACCGTGCTTACTTTTTTAATGTCCGGTTAATTTTTCTCGGTATTACCGCGCTTCTTTTTTCCTCCGTATTTGCCTATCGCGTGCTTAGTTTTGGTATGTACTCGCTTTGGCGCGTTTTTTTTGTATTAGGCCCCGCGCACTCGAGCCTAGTTCCGTCCGGAACAGGTGAAATCAATTTATTCCACCGGTGGAATCGTGTGAGGGTTCAAGTGGTCCCCTTGAGCCCGCAATTAGAGTGCGACCCAAAAATTGGGTTATTTTTTTTCTATCGCGATAACTTTTTATTACAACTTTTTTTTAAAATACTTTAATATATTTATATTATACTTTGTGTCGATCAATTCATCTTTCCGTCCCACTGTGAATAAGTTTGGTAAGACTTTGATTAAAAAGTCTTATCAAACACACCTGCATCGTTGTCCTTCGCGTCAATACGTTCGTTGTGTTATAAATACCCACACCCGTCTCCGCTGAGCAGGTGGCAACCCTTGTCGTCGGCACTATTGTGCACTTGGGTTCCACATCAAGATAAGTAAATCAGCTGTTCGCGCATTAAATAAGTGTTTAATTCGCGATCGTGCCTGTGAACGTTTTTAATAATAAATTAATAAACAAATAAGTGTGCGCGTCTATAATACGTCTTATAATCCCGGTAAAAAGTGCGAACAAAAGTGCCGCGACAAATTGGCGCCCAACGTGGGGCCCGAAAAACAAAAAAAAAACCAATCCATAAAGCGATCAACTTGAGTGCAAAACAAAAAAAAACAAATGTTTGATTGTGCGCCGCCGGTTAGCACAATCTGCGTGTGTTAAATAGTGAAAAAAAAGCAAACAAAAATTTCAACAAGTGCGCAAAGTGTTAATTAAAAAAATAAAGAAAAAAAATCCAAGTGCGAGTGGTGGAAATCGTCGGTTCCACCTAGTGTTGCGCAGGACGGACGGACATTTCGTTTCGGACCGACATTTTAACAAAATATTATTGTGTGCGATTGGACGGACAATTTCTTTTAACTACAACTTCGGACGGACATTTGGTATACTTTCGGACGGACATTTTGAAAATATTCGGACAGACATTTTGTGTACATTCGGTCATTTTTTTTATTGTGTTAACTTTGGACGGACACTTTTAGAAAACCTTAAACAAATTAATCAAAGTTTTTATTTCAGAAAATTATCAGCATTGTGAGAAGTGATTGGGTCAAGTGTGAGAGGCAGCGAAAAATTACAGCAGTGCGTCGACAACTCGTTGGGGCGTTGAAATTGGCATCAGAGCAGAGGTTGCGTCAGCAGGTAGCCCAGGATAGGGAATCGTTTGTTCGCAGGTTTGGAGATTCCAGTGAAGACCACAGGACTTCCCGGTGAGTCTGTTCCATTTATTGTGTTAGGGATCCAGTATAATTTCCTATAGAGTTAGCGAAGTTACAGTGAGCGCAATCACGTAGGCAAGGCACGTTTATATTTTATTTGTTTACTAGTGGTTGTTGTTTCTCTTTTTTGTGCACAGTGGGCTAGGTGCCATTAAAATGAAATTAAAATTAAAATCCGAATTATATTAGAATTAAGTCAAAAATTAAATTAAAATTAAAATTAAATAAAAATTAAATTTAAATTAAACTAAAATTAAAATTAAATTAAAACTAAATAAAAATTAAATTGAAATTAAATTAAAAATTAAACTAAAATTAAATTAAATTTAAATTAAACTAAAATTAAATTAAATTGAAATAAAATTAAAATTAGAATTGGATTAAAATTGGATGGGGATCAAATTAAAATTAAATTAAAAATTATACTGGAATTAAATTCAACTTGGATTAAAGTTAAAATTAAATTAAAAGTAACTTAGAGTTAAATGAAAATTAACAAAAAAAATTAACTGAAATTGAATTGAGATTGAACTCGAAATAAATTAAAATCAAAAGTTAAGTTAGATTAAAGGAAAAAAATTAACTTACA
Organism: Pherbina coryleti; assembly: GCA_943735915.1. Taxonomy (NCBI): domain Eukaryota; kingdom Metazoa; phylum Arthropoda; class Insecta; order Diptera; family Sciomyzidae; genus Pherbina; species Pherbina coryleti. The sequence goes on along the minus strand of OX030948.1, from coordinate 113,478,060 downwards.
ATAAAATCAAATGAAATTAAAATTAAATAACAAATTAAATTATAAATCAAATCAAAGGTTCGTTGATATTAAATAAAAATACAATTAAATTTATATCTGAATTCTATTAGAATCAAATAAAAATTAAATAAAATTAAATTAAAATCCAAACAAGTCTATTGAGACTAATCAAAAAAAAATTTTAGAGTGGATGTTAAATTGAAGTTAAAGGGAGATGATCTAAAGAGTAAATCGAAATTAAATTAAAATTTGGTAAATTATAGTGAACATAAATTGAAATAAAGGTAAACGAATTAAAAAAAATAAATTGAATTAAAACAAATTAAACTACGTTAAATAAAATAACATTGAAGTAAAATTTAAAATAACTTAAACTAAATTAATTTAATTAATTTCATTTTTTAACTAAATTAATTTTATTGGATTTTAATTGGAGGTGAATTGGGATAGTGCTCCGAGTTTAAATGAAATTGAAGCGATTAAGTGCTATTAAGAACAACACGGTGCGCCATAGGAATTTTATTAAATTTAAATAACATTTCTTTTAATTTTAACTACATTTTATTATATATATATTTTATTTTTTTATTATATTTTTTTCATTATTTTGGTTGTTTTATTGTTTTCTTTTTTTTATTATATTATTTTTCTTATATTGGGTTTTTTTTTATTGTTTTATTTTCGTCAATTATTGTTTTTGTTGTTAAATAAAATAAAAATTTAAAACGTCTGAATCTTTTGGAAAAAAATAGACCCGAGCTCAGTCCGGAAATTACTCGCGAATATTTGATACGGTTCTTTCTTTGGTCGCTGGTCCGACTTTTGAGGTCGGTCCGTCTCTGGATATTTCAGAGAATTTATTTATTGCGTTTTTATTTTAACACTGGTCCGACGTTTGTTGTTGGTCCACTAACATTTATATATTTTTGGTTTTATTTATTTGGTTTTTTTGGATTTCGATTTATTTTAGTAAACGTCGGTTTGTTGGTCTTTTCTTTTCTTATTTTTCTTATTTTGTAGTAGGTTTTCAGCGATTTTATTTTTTTTTACCCTTGTTTATTCTTTTGTCTTGTAATCTGATACCATGGAGATCAACCGTTTAAACCAAGAAGAGTTGGTGTACGAGATGGAGTCTCGTGGGTTACCAACAGGTACGGTTGACTCTATGAGGAAAACCTTGAGAGCTTCAAGGCATCTGGAGCGCAGGGACTCGGTTGACATCTTCGCCGTGTACCCGTTTGAATTTTCTGAGGATAAGGCAGCGTTGGAGGCGAAGATCGTGGAGATCGAGGCGCTCATGGAGAACCCACCACAGGACCCGAAGTCTTCAGAGTTCCTGAAGATTATGACCAAGCTCGAGTGGAGCGTTGGTCGGGTTAACCGGTCTAGGCCTACGTCCGCCAGTATGGTATCCGAGCAGATGGAGCTGAGGAACCGGCTGATGTTGCTCCTGACGGATCTTCTGGAGCTAGGTGGTGTGCAGGATGAGGAAAACGAGGTAACACCAAAACCCGTCAAAACTACGGAGGAGATGGCCAGACCAAGGGCCACGCTGAAAAAAACAGCTGCGGTTGAGGACGATGTTCCACCGGCGCCACCGGTACCCGAACCCGTGGCAGGTCGCTCGGTTAGTGAAGAGGGAGGTCGGCAGTATCCAGAAAAAATTTAAAATTTATCGAAGTGGGAGTTGAAGTTTTCTAGAGAAAAGGTAGGAGTGTCCTTAAGTTCATTTTTAGAGAGGGTAGAGGAGCTTTGTAAAGCTCGAGGGGTCAGTGAGACCCAACTTTTTAAAGGGGCAGTAGATTTGTTTAGTGGTAAGGCGCTTTTATGGTTCCGTGAGGTACGTAAGACCGTGTCAGGTTGGCAGAAGTTGGTGAAGGAGTTGAAACTGGAGTTTCTCCCACCCAATTATGATGAGTTGCTAATGGATGAGATTAGGAGAAGGACTCAAGGGGGAAATGAGTCCATAGGAATTTTTGTAGCGGCGATGAGAGGCTTATTTGGTCGGCTGGCTGAACCTCTATCAGAGCGTCGCAAGTTAGGGTTGGTAATGTCGAATTTGACACCTTTTTTTCAAACTCAGCTAGGCTTAGCTGAGCCAACCACCCTATCGGAATTGGTCTCTTTAGGTCATAAGTTGGAAGCCGTACGTACGAATGTGGAATCATTCGTCCCGCCGCCAAGCAGTCGTTCGAGGAATCTTCTGGAGCCGGACTTAGCGTACGTGTCAGCAGAGCCCGCTGTAGCAGAAGTGAACGCCCCGCTCAGGGCGCAACGATTGGAACGCAGGATCTCTTCGCCACCACAACCGACGTTCCGGTGCTTTAATTGCAGACGATTTGGACATGTTTCGGTCAACTGTCCAAAGGGAATTAAGTGCAACGGCTGCGGGATAGCCGGGTATATGAAGCGCGACTGTCCTCGGTGCTCGAATAGAGCAGGGCCGTCAGACAGAAGCGAGTTCAGAGCCGAAGCAGATAGGGGCCGAGATGGGCCACGGGAGGGACCTAACCCGAACATGTCGGGAAATGTGTTGCGAGCCCATGCAGACGCAGGGCAAGGAGCTCACAGAGAATGAACAGGTTGCCTGCGAGCAACCAGCTGGCTAGGGTAGATAGGGACATAGAAAATTGTTGTCATGAGGTTAGATTAGGGTTCACACTCTTAGAAAAAGAATTAGACAATAGGCCGTATTTAGGTGTTAGGATTTTTGGAGTTTTTCTGAGAGGGTTGTTAGATTCAGGAGCTTCGAGGACCATCATTGGCCGCCCAGGGTGGGATATTTTAAGTTCTTGGGGTATAGAGTTGTCTTCTTCAACCATTTCTAGGATCGCGTTAGCGGATGGCGAGTTTGTTCCAGTACGCGGAGTTATCACACTTCCGATCGAGGTCGAGGGCAAGTCGGTCCTCATAGAGTGCCTCGTTATACCAGGCTTACCGCAAAACCTGATTTTAGGCATTGACTTTTGGGTCAAGGCGGGCATTGTCCCGGATGTAGCCAGAAATCAGTGGAGGTTTAGCGATAGGGTAGAAGTGTCGGCAGTGGCAAGCATCGTGGAAAGGTCGGAGTTGACCTCTAGCGAAGCCGCGTCGTTGGAACGACTAGTAGGAGAGATTTTTGAGGCGATGCCCGAGGGTCTTGGCTGCACACATTTGGTTGAACATCGGATCAGACCAAAGCCAAATGTGGAGCCCATCAAGCAGAGATACTACCCAGTGTCTCCAGCCATCCAGAAGCACATCGACGTGGAAATCGAGCAGATGTTGGAGAAGGACGTGATCGAGGTCTCTCACAGTCCGTGGGCCTCACCGGTGGTCATGATCAAGAAGGACGGCTCTTATCGATTTTGTGTCGACTATAGAGCACTCAACAAGCACACCGAGCGTGATAGTTACCCGTTGCCGTATATCTCCGCAACTTTGGATAAGCTGAAAGATGCCAAATAGCTTTCAAGCTTGGATATAAAATCAGCGTATTGGCAGATTCCAGTCGCGGAAAAGTCAAGGGCGTTCACCGCTTTTACGGTCCCAGGTCGGGGACTTTACCAGTTTAAGCGAATGCCCTATGGCCTGCATAATGCGCCTGCCACGTGGCAGAGGTTTATAGATACGGTGATCGGAGCTGATTTGGAGCCGCACGTATTCGTTTACCTGGATGACATCATCATCCTGGCGAAAACGTTCGAAAAACACGTAGAGGTTTTGAGGGAAGTTCTTCGTAGAATTGGTGACGCCGGGTTACGGCTGAATAGGGGAAAGTGTAACTTTTGCTTATCTTCACTTCGATATTTAGGTTACGATGTTGATAGGCAAGGTCTACCCCTAGACCCAGAAAAGGTGGAGGCGATGTTAAAGATACCCGCCCCCAGGAATGTGAAAGAAGTTCGGTCGTTTGTAGGCACTATCTCTTGGTACAGGCGATTTGTACCAAACTTTGCCGATCTAGTGAAACCACGGATCTTCTAAAGAAAAACAAGAGATTTCACTGGTCGGCTGAGTGCGAAGATAGTTTTCTGAAGGCCAAAGAGCGCCTTGTCACTGCCCCTGTTTTAAGTTGCCCAGATTTTGATAGGCCCTTTTCTGTACAAACTGACGCCTCTGATTTTGGCATAGGCGCAGTCCTGACAGCAGTTTGATGAGGGCGAAAAGGTAATTTCTTACTTGAGTAGGTCGCTTAGTAAGTGTGAAAAAAAATTATTCCACAACGGAGAAGGAGTGTCTGGCAGTTTTGTGGGCAGTGCAGAAGCCGAGTCCATACATCGAGGGAGTTCATTTTACGGTGGTAACTGATCACTACTCGCTCGTGTGGCTTAACAATTTGAAGGACCCCTGCGGAAGACTGGCCAGGTGGGCCCTTTAACTACAGCAGTACGATTTTGAAATCGTACACCGCAAGGGTAAGGACCATGTTGTCCCGGATATGCTGTCACGGAGTGTTCCAGTAATCAGCGAAATAACCGATGGACCAACGGACCTTTGGGTATTGGAGATGAGTAAAAAGGTGGCACAGACGCCCCTCGTTTTATACAAACACGTTAAGGCAGGGTGTAGCAACGTTTATGATAGGGCATATGAGTGGAAACGAGTGTTAGGGAAAAGTGAGAGAAAAGAGGCTTTGCGCGAGTGTCATGATGACCCGTTGTCAGGACACATGGGCGTACGGAAGGCGTCAGCTAGGGTGGCTGAAAAATACTATTGGCCAAAGATGAAGGCAGATATAGCTAGGTATATTAAAGGATATCAGGTTTGCCAAAAGGTGAAACCAGACAATAGAAAGCCAGCTGGTGGAATGGTAGGTAGGATCAAGGATTTGGAGCCATGGGAGATGATATCCGAGGATCTGGTAGGACCCCTTGTGAAGTCTAGTCAAGGTTACAGTTATATTTTAACTGTGGTTGACTACTTCACCAAATTCCCGCTTTTGTTTCCGTTACGTTCAGCAACGGCAAAAAGCATCTGCAAAGAGCTGGAGAACAACGTGTTCTTACTCTTTGGCGTCCCTAGGTCAATCGTGTGCGACAATGGTCCTCAATTTAAGAGCAGAGAACTGCAGTCTTTGTGTGACTCCTTTGGAGTCCAGCTCCGGTTCACTGCCCACTATCATCCGCAGGCGAACCCGGCCGAACGGATCAATCAGATCATTAAGACAACCCTTAGGGCTTATATTTCTGAAAATCACCGAACGTGGGATACACACCTGGCTAAAGTAGCCTGCTGCATTCGCACGTCGCAGCACGAGGTGATAGGGCAATCTCCTTATTTTGTGAATTTTGGCAGGAACATGGCGGTCCGGGGAGATAGGGACTATCGACGAAAGGATGACTTAGACGAACCGACTTGTAATAATAGTGAGGAACGAGCGGAACTCATAGCCAAGTTGAGGCAAGACATACTGACGAAAATGGAAATAGCGAGCGCCAAGATGGCAAAGACCTATTATCTGAGAAGTAGGGATGTACAATACTTACCGAACGAGTTAGTCTGGAGACGAAATTTTGTGCTGTCCGATGTAGCCAATTACTTTGCAGCAAAGTTAGCACCCAAGTTCATAGGACCATATAGGGTTAAAAAGAGGGTATCTCCCTGGACTTATGTCCTCGAAGATGAGGATGGGCGTGAGAAAGGGACGTGGCACGTACAGGATCTACGGCCGCATATAGGAGAAACTTAGTATCCCCTAGGTTAGTTTTCTGTAACGAAAGTTTCTCGGTTATCAGATACCGAGCAACTTTCGTGGAGGTGGGGGTGGGGTTGTCGCGGTCTAAAACTTTAGTTGCGCCAAAGTGACGTACGGACAAAACTACACTGCGACCATTTTATGAGTAGTCATAAAATGACGATTTCGTTTTGTCCGGACGTAATCACTGTGCGTTTGGAGTGGCGCCCAACACACACATGCACTCCAGTGGTCATTAAACCACTTTAATTATTACTTCTAAAACTCGGTTTGGCTAAGGTTTCTCCTTGTGCTCCATGCTCGACGAAACTGAAATCCCACGAGTGACTGAACGCACGGAATTGCGCGACAAATAAAACGAACAGGACTAGGACTGTTATTGTGAAAAAAGTAAAAATCACTTGGCCAAGTCACAATGAGGGTAGCCATTGTGGGCTGTGGAAGGTGTGGATTGTTGCCACACCAATACTAGCATAGATGCCGCCAAGATGTAGAAAAACACTTGGTGGGTAGAAGGTTTTATTTAAATTTGCTCAAGATGCACCTTAAAAAATCCGTAAAATGATTTTAAAAATAGGTGTGAGCAAAGCCTTCAGGTGTGAATACCGGTTTCTGCGAAAACCGCATCTATGCTAGAAAAAAGATGGCTGTGTTTAGGTTCCCATCTTGTGGAACCTAAGCATCGTCAGTCTGCACCGCTGGTTGGCAGTTCAGTTCGTTCTGAACATCGAAGCAAGGTGGTAGTGTGCCAAAGTGGTAGTGTGTGGTGGAAAAAAAATTTGCCAAGTGATTTTTCGGACAAAACGTCGAGAAAGAACAGAATATCAAAAATAGATATATATATGTATATATAGATATAGCACATATATATATATATATATATATATATAAATATCGGAAGTGTAGTGGTTCCAGTGACGCTGTCGAGCCCACCAGGACAGACGGAGTCGGTGGGATTTTTGGATCGGGAGCCGCTGGAGCGAGGAGGAAGCTAAAGGCCAGGACCTGGGAAAAGTCAGGGAGTACTTTTTTGTTATATACATATTTGTGTATTTGTTTGTGTGTTTTGGTGCGCTCACCACACACCGTGCTTACTTTTTGATTGTCCGGTTAATTTTTCTCGGTATTACCGCGCTTCTTTTTTCCTCCGTACTTGCCTATCGCGTGCTTAGTTTTGGTATGTACTCGCTTTGGCGCGTTTTTTTGTATTAGGCCCCGCGCACTCGAGCCTAGTTCCGTCCGGAACAGGTGAAATCAATTGATTCCACCGGTGGAATCGTGTGAGGGTTCAAGTGGTCCCCTTGAACCCGCAATTAGAGTGCGACCCAAAAATTGGGTTATTTTTTTTTTTTCGCGATAACTTTTTATTACAACTTTTTTTTAAAATACTTTAATATATTTATATTATACTTTGTGTCGATCAATTCATCTTTCCGTCCCACTGTGAATAAGTTTGGTAAGACTTTGATTAAAAAGTCTTATCAAACACACCTGCATCGTTGTCCTTCGCGTCAATACGTTCGTTGTGTTATAAATACCCACACCCGTCTCCGCTGAGCAGGTGGCAACCCTTGTCGTCGGCACTATTGTGCACTTGGGTTCCACATCAAGATAAGTAAATCAGCTGTTCGCGCATTAAATAAGTGTTAAATTCGCGATCGTGCCGGTAAACGTTTTTAATAATAAATTAATAAACAAATAAGTGTGCGCGACTAAAATACGTCTTATAATCCCGGTAAAAAGTGCGAACAAAAGTGTGCGAACAAAAGTGCGAAAAAAGTTCCTTTTTTTTCTTAATTTTTGTTTGGGTAGAATAGACCCTTAACCCTCTGCACCTGATTTTTTTAAGTATCTGTAACACCCACACCATCCCACTGTCCAACGCAACCCCACTCCCATTTTCCATGAGCTACGACCGAAGCATAGTTAGGTGTGCAGAAATCGCGTCGACACCGTGGGACTTGGCTCATTTCCATCGTAGCCAAGTAAGTGGGCAATTCTTGTTTGTTACAATACATAAGTTGAAAAAATGTATATATTTATACCCCCACGTTTAAAAAACGTAAATGGGGGTATATTAATTTTGTCACTCCGTTTGTAACGCCCATAAGGAGGCGTGGTAGGCATAGAAAAGTATATATATTCTTGATCAGCATCACCACCCGAGTGGATTTAGCCATGTCCGTCTGTCTGTCCGTCTGTCCGTCTGTCTGTGATCACGATTACAGCCGTAATTTTAAAGCTATCATCACGAAATTCAATATTTAAGGTTTTATATAAAAACTGAAGGTCATGTTCGTAAATGAGCCAAATCGGATGAAAACCACGCCTACCTCCCATACAAAGTGACTTTATCAAAACGGTAAAATCTCTTAGAATTCAACAAAAATCAATATATGGACTTGCAATTTTGGATATGAGTTTTGATGTTCAAAATACACTCTCATTATGAAATTCAACCAAATCGGATGAAAACCACGCCTACCTCCCATACAAAGTGACTTTATCAAAAAGGTAAAATTTCTCTAAGATCCACAAAAATTAATGTATGGACTTGAAATTTTGCATATACACTTTGACATATATCATGTACTATGTGTATGGAATTCAACCAAATTGATTGAAAACCACGCCCACCTCCCATACAAAGCGACTTTATCAAAAAAACAAAAGCGAATATTTTCTGTTAAAAATATAACGAAAACGTTTTTATAGATAAACATTTTATTGATTGCTTAAGACTTTGAATATACTTTGGTTCGGCCGTGGGGGTATTTTAACTTCGGCCCAGTCGAAGATCATTTCTTACTAGTTTTAATGTAAATATAAAAAAATAGTTTCTTAACAAAATCATTTCAATTTCTCTAAAATATAATATTAAAAGGAACATAAAAATATCAATTCTTGAAATTGAATTAAAACATTAATCTCTATTTTGGTCCATAGACAGCCTCATTTCTTCAATTTCAATTTTTCTTCTTTTCAGTTCAGGTTCTTCCTGGCGCAATGTTTCCATTTGCAGGTTGTGTCGAATATTTTCTTAATTGTTTTCTTTTAAAGAAACGTTTAAGTTTTCAACTGACTTTTGCACTTTTCTTATGTTGCTTTCCATATATTTAAGATTTTTCACAAGATTCTTGGACTCTGCCAATGTTTCTTTAATATATCCTGATATATTGGTTATCTCTGTGGTTTACTCTGTCATAAATTTATTTAAGTTTTTATTAGATGAAGGCTGGTATCTTATTTTCGCGGATGTTGCAGACATCCACAACCTCAACATATAATTCGCATACTCTTGCTACGGCATCCTCTACACTGGAAATCACGAATTTGTTGAAAGGGCCGGCACCAGTGGATATATCTTCAGTCTTATTATGGGCTAAATTTTTCCGAATTTCTGCCTTCCAATCCATCTAAACTTAAAATTATATTTGGTAAAGCAAACAATATTTATTTAGTGATGTTTGAAATTTACTTTATGCCACCCAGTAGCATCCTTTTGATGTGGAACGTGTTTATTTAAGCAAAAGTGCTCCATAGTGCATCTGCTGCTACTCGTTTATTTTATTTAATATGAGCTTAATACAAGCAGATACTTAACGTTAATTTCTTAATCCTAGGGTTTTTTTTTTTTTTTTTTTTTTATTTGTAGGGTAGGGAATTTACATTTACGTGGGCTATAGGCTGCACACAAGACGTATGAGAAAAATATATCACAATTATTTAAGAGGGAGGAAGGGGGTTTGAGTTAAGAAGGATATTTCGGAGTTCGGATCTGCTGAGATGGAAGTCGAATTCATTGATCAAATTGTTGGTCAGACGAAGCATCCTAGTTATAGGTTCGCCACATCCATAGACGGTGCGATGAAAGTTGAGATGGAAGAGAGGTACAGACCTTAGGTAGCGTGGGTTGGTATTAAGGGATATCAATTGGAGCAGTGTAGGGCAGTTAATGGTGCCGTCTAGTAGTTGATGAATGAAGAGGACATCGGCAACCACCCTGCGTTTTTCAAGAGATTGCATGTTAATCAACATCAAACGATCAGCATAAGGAGGTAGATTGAAGCTGTCGGAACCAGGGAGGCCGCGTAACGCAAATCGAAGGAATCTACGCTGTACAGCTTCAATACGCAAATATTGAGAAAAATAGAGCGGTGACCAAACTTGGCTAGCATATTCGAGTATCGGCCTCACAAAGGTTAGGTAGAGAGATTTTGTAACATATGGGTTAGAGAATTCCCTGGACCAATGTTTTACAAAACCAAGAGTAGAGTTGGCTCTACTAATGATATTATCGATATGGGATCGAAAATGAAGTTCTTTATCGCAAATTATACCCAAGTATCGCAAAGAACTTACTAAAGAAATCGGGTCGCCAAATATGTAATAAGTTCGCGATGGAGATTGGGGTCTCTTACGCGAGTATGTCATAGCTTGGCATTTCTTGATGTTGAGTTCCAGGAAGTTTTTTTTGCACCAAGTAGAAAAACTGATTAGATCATCTTGAAGGCGGGTTGAGTCAGCATTAGTATGTATGCGTTGATAGATTTTCATGTCATCAGCATAAACAGAAAGATTTGAGTATTTGATGACCTCATCGACATCGGTTATTGTTAAGACGAATAACAAAGGACCAAGGTGGCTGCCTTGAGGGACGCCAGAAGTTGCTGTAAAAAACTCGGATTTTGAAAACCTAAAGATGACATTATATCGACGTTCTTCAAGGTAAGATTTGATCCAAGCAATAAACGGGGGTTGAAAGCCGAAAGTTTTTAGCTTACGAAGGATGACTGTGTGCGAGATTTTATCGAATGCTTTGCTAAAGTCAGTTGAGACAACGTCAACTTCATAACCACTTTCCAAAGAACATAGGGTATTCGAGACGAATTCTGTGAGGTTGGTAGTAGTGGATCTTCCCTTCAGAAAGCCATGTTGGTTAGGGGAGAAGATAGACTTACAGTGAAAAAACATAATATCGTAGAGTATACTGTTATAGTTTTGTTATTCAATTCTTTATTTGTGAAACGTGTGAACAAAACTGACTTAACAATAACAAGATAACATATATTTATAGCTTAAATTACTAAGCCAGCGAAAGCGTTTTGTAAGCTCGCTGACAAGGCGGTGTCATGAATAAGGGTAAAGAACTGCAGGTGCAATGAACTGCTAATCTAGTTCGATCAGCTTGAGTCACAACGTATTACATAGTTTTGTCAGCTTGAGTTCGGTCAGCTTGGCTCACAATGTATCGCATGTCACATTAGGCCGATGACCGACTCCAATCAGCTTGAGTCATATTGTAGCGCGATATATTTAATATTATTATCAATCGTTGAACCTTTATCCATGACACCTCCCCTTTTTGGGAAAAAAAAAAACTTTATATAATTTGAAGAAGAATAAAGATTTTTTTTTTTTGAATTGAGTTGAAGTTATAATTTATAAAGCATATGTTGATATTTCTTAAAGTTACTTAATTATAAAATTATTAACTACTGCTAATTGTATAAGATAGTATGGTTTTTTTTTTTTTTTTTTTTAGATTGGTAAATATTTTTTTTTTTTAGAGATATCGGCCGATATTACTTATATTTTCTAGTGTTCTTATTCAAAAATATTCTTAAACTCAACTTTTATTAGATTTATGTTTATGTTTACTTACTAATAATAAAATTTGAATTAGGCTAATTTTAATCTATTTTTATGAACTATTATAATTTTTTGCTTTGTGTCGATTTTGCAATTTTTGACATAAGATTTCACGTCTGAAATCATATTTTTCCAAAAATATTGTCGTTTTAGTTTAGATAGTAGTCGGGTGACTCCTGGGTGGCCTCCAAATACAGGGTCATCATGATTCTTTTGTAATATTTCAATCTTTTGTGAGGGTGAAGTAATTTCAATGATTTTTGGTGTTATTGCAAGTGTTACCTTTTTTAATTTCTTGTTGCCTATCTTCTTGAATTCCTCGACGTCGACGTATTTAAATAATTTATCATTAATCGCGATTTTAATATTCTTAAAGTTTGCATTGCCAACTACTGTTTCAAGTTTGGGAAAAAATTGATCTAGTTCAATCTTCCCATAAGCAATAAAATCTTTAACATTTATTTCACATACCTTCTTTTTTCCATGGAATAAAATTAGGTTAGAGGAATCATTTAATTTTTCATTATTTTTTTCATTTTTGGTGCACCTTTTTGTTATAAGTTTTAGGCATGGTAACTTTTTTACTTCGTGTGTCGTTATAGAGGTATACACATTTTGTTTTGTATAAAGTTTATGCTCACTGCGTTATCAGTGTCTGCATTTAGATCTACAAATTTTGTAACTACCTCGTTGACATTAGTAAAATTTCCTGCTCTCATTAAGAGTTTTACTTCTGGTGAACGAGCGTTTTTTACGATAGATTTCACAGCTACTTGTGTAGCATAGTTTTGAGCTATTTGAGGACTAAGTCCATCTGAAAGATATGCATTTTGCAATTGTGATGTTAATTGCTCTATTTCTTTTGCATACTCGTTTGTGTTTTTTAAATTTTTTTTTGGTGTTAAGCAATTTTGCAGCTGCTGATTGTGCTGATTCACTTTTGATTTCTCGTTTTAACGTAGCTTTTATGGCTGAAATTGTTCTTTCATTACTTACGGCAGTTTGTGCTACGCCAGATAGTTTGGTTTTAATAAGCGAAATAGCTATTAATTCGTGTTCTCCTTTAATAGATTCTATAAGGTCTAGTGCGTTTAGAAATTTAACTAAATGTTCTTGCCTGCCATCGAAATCTGGCAGTAGCTTTGATGCTAAACCAAGAAATTCCGCTGGAGTCATATTTATTTTTTCTTTCGCTGTATTAACCGATGACATTGAATTGTCTGCTTGGGGTATTATACTTTCGTCGTCGGTTTTTGATGGAGTTTCTAAATCTGATTCTGGTTCTGATCCCGAGTCAGGGTCAGATTTTTCTTGAAATGTAAAGTTTACATTTATGGTTTCTGTTGGTGATTTGGGTATTTTTTCAGATATATCTAATCTCTTAAATAAAACTTCTAATCGCGTTTTAAGCGTTTGGCAAAATGTTTCTATTTCAACCTTATGCTGTGCGGTTAAAAATTTGTATACGGTACTTAAAAGAGTTGCTATTTCGTTATGCTTTAGTAATAATAACTTGATATGCTTTGTTTGAGTTGATTGTGAGGGAAGATTTGACTTGTTCAAACATTTAAATGATTTGTCAAAAACCAACTTAATTTCTTTTAGTTTTGCATTTAATTCTTCCCATTTAATCGACATTGATTTTGATTAACAAAGAATAGAAAAATTCAAATAAGGGTTTATTTAGTTAATAAACATGATTAATTTTTTTTTTTTTTATATGCTTTTTTTTTAACTTTTGTTTTTTTTTTAATGTTATTTACTAAAATAAAAAAAGTTACTTCCTACACTTCGTCCTCAGAAGTAAATTTTTTTTTTTTTTTTTTTTTCGTTTTAAAATTTTGTTATAATTGGTGTAGAATTTTATAATCATAATTAATTCATAAATGCATTGCATCATATGTGCAAATTTACATACAAATTTCATAATTATTCTAAATCACATTTCCTGTATTCTTAACCAATAAAATAAAAATAAAAAGAAAATATACTTAAATAAACGGCAGACGATGAGTCGGGTACTTTAGGTTCTCAGATGCAGATTCAGATGCAGATTCAGATGCTGGTGTTTGATGTCCGCAAATTGCATATATGAAGTTGATAATTTTGGTGTTTTCATCCCCCATTCCCAATCGTTGGGGGGTGTTGGGCCTTCAGCTTTAAGGCACTCTCTTCTTTATACACTCGGTGTTTCTATTTGTCTTACGCGTCGGCTTAAATAGTTTTTAAAAAACGTATAAATTATCATTATTGACACTAATATTGCTAACAGTGCTATTAATTGCCATGTATTTTGTTTGCTGTTGCTATCACTTTTGTTCTGTATTTGTTGAGTTTCACTTACTTGAAAGTGTCTTTCAACGTATTTTTCGAGCTTATTTTGCTACACCTCTTGTCCAACTTCATATCCTGATATTGCTATCAGAATTGCACTTAGCACTTTGTTCCACCAGGACATAGTAAATAATTTTTCACTTCTCTTTTTTTTATATTTTACACTTTCTGTTGCCTATTGTTTTATGGATAAGTAACCACCACAGTTTTCACCACATGTTTATTATTAACAAATGTTGTTCTGTTTTTATTTTATATTTTTTTTTCACTCTTTTTCTCTTAAATGTCAATAAATTTTCCCGCACTGTAGATTGTAGTTACTTTTACTCCGCTATGAATTTTATTTTTTTTGGTTTACCCGCTCGACGTACTAAACTCGTTTTTAGTTCTAGCCAACTCCTGGAATCTTCTGATTCCAGGACTGGCAGGATCGCCATGTTATAGTTTTGTTATTCAATTCTTTATTTGTGAAACGTGTGAACAAAACTGACTTAACAATAACAAGATAACATATATTTATAGCTTAAATTACTAAGCCAGCGAAAGCGTCTTGTAAGCTCGCTGACTAGGCGGTGTCATGAATAAGGGTAAAGAACTGCAGGTGCAATGAACTGCTAATCTAGTTCGATCAGCTTGAGTCACAACGTATTACATAGTTTTGTCAGCTTGAGTTCGGTCAGCTTGGCTCACAATGTATCGCATGTCACATTGGGCCGATGACCGACTCCAATCAGCTTGAGTCATATTGTAGCGCGATATATTTAATATTATTATCAATCGTTGAACCTTTATCCATGACAATACTTTCAAATATTTTGGGTGTGCATGATAGTTTTGCAATGGGTCTATAGTTTGTGATATCATTTTTAGGCCCTTTTTTGTGCAGAGGTATAATGTACGAATTCTTCCAAAACTTAGGAAAAATTGATTGAGAGATAGAGAGCTGGAATAGAGCTAAAAGGGGATGAGCTAAAGTGTTTGAAAGTTTTTTTAAAACAATAGCAGGCAAGCCATCGGGTCCAGCAGAGTAATCGTTTTTTAAATTTCGTAATTTTTCGTTCACATTAGGTAGTGTAATATTAACCGAAACTAAAGACGTTTGGGCACAATTTTTTAAAGAAGAGAAGTATTCAGAGTCCAGTACATCATTATGATTGGTAAATGACTGACTGAAGAAACTTGCAAAAAGATTTGCAATTATTTCAGGGTCGTCCGAAGATTTGTCTGACAATTTAAGGGTGGACGGGTAATTATCTGATTTTCTCTTGATATTAATGAACTGGTAGAACTTTTTTGGATCAGTGATAAGTTTGGTTTGGATATGGTTTAGATAGGATTCGTAAAGAAGATCACAAAGATAAGAAAAATGGTTGTAAACGTTAAGGTATCTCGTGAAGTCAGCAGAAGATCTAGATATTAAATATGTACGCCAAAGTTTGTTTCTTTTATTCCGAAGTGAACGTAGCTCTTTATTATACCAAGGAGGCGAAGACGAAAAGCTCTTCTGCCTTGTAAAGGGAACAGATTGTGTGAAGCAGTTAAACATTATGCCATAGAAAAAGCCGACAGCATTGTCGATATCTTCATTAGCATTTTCAAGAACGTAAGGGAAATCAATGCCACCGAGAAGTGATTCTAGTTTTTCAAAATCCGTTTTCCGAAAGTTAAAACTGTACAAGTGCTCCGAGTGTGTGTTTATGTTAGTATTATTGTAGGAAAAGGTAATTGAAAGAGGTGGATGGTAGTGATCCAGTGTAGAGAGTAGGTGGTTGCTTGCAGAAACTGCAGTTTTCAACTTCTGATGAAAAAACAAGGTCTAGTTGTCTACCCATATAGTTAGTTACTCCACTTAACTGGAAGAGTCCGGAGTCGGAGAGGCAACTAGTAAAGAGAATTTCTTTTTCAGATATTGGATTTGAGGGGAGATGTGACATTCATCATCTGATAAAACCCACTGAAGATAAGGGAGGTTAAAGTCATCCAAAAATATTACAGAATCAAATGGATCCATGAGATCTAAAATAGAATCTATAGCATCTACTGCCAGCTGATAGCCAGTCGTTGGTTGAGACGGGCGAATATAACAGCATATAACGTATAAATTACGCTTAGCGATACTGATTTTGGCACAAATAAATTCAAAGTTTGCAGTAAGTGAATTCTGAACTAACGTTGAATCATAACGATTATTAATTGCCAAAAGGACACCGCGGCCAGAGGAATGATCGTCTTTGTCTAGTCCATCGTCTCTGAACACTACAAAATCGGACGCAAAAACTTCTTGATCCTTGAAATCTTGGCAGAGATTAGTTTCGGTGAGAGCAAAAATATCATAGGGAAGTTTCAGAGAGTTCAGGAATACTGAGGAAGTTTTTGTGCGCAGTCCTCTCACATTTTGGTAATAGAGAGACACAAATATTGAGCTGCGATCAGTAGGTTGGTTAGGAATAGTATTGTTGCTGTTCTTTACGTGACTTTTGAAGATATGAGACGTGTTTCGATCGGACGTGAGCACCATAGGTATCAAGATCCTCCTTTACTTGGTTTATTGTCAGTTGGCAGACCTTCTTGCTGTATCAAGACTTTGAGATTAGTCTTGGTCTTGCCTTCTATACATGTTGAGTCAGGGGCTTAATGCATGTATGCGAGAAATAGACGAACGTTGTTGTAAACACTATTCTCTCTAAGGCGAGAAAGGGCATATCTGCTCTCGGTATCTGCACAGGAGTTCTCAGTCAGTTTAACCCTTGGAGGTAAGAGAGGGTCTAAGAAGGACTTAGGGCTACAAACTTGGTTTGAGGGTGCACTTGTGATAGGAGCAGACAATGGAGGGGTTAAAGTATGCGAATGGACAAATTTAGGATAAAGTATGTTGAGAATTTTCGGATTATTTTTATTAGAGGGTGGGTCAGTGATTGGGTTCAAATTGAAAGAAACGCAATTGCGATGAGTAGTTTGAGGTTTGTTGTTTTGATGATGAATTTTTTTTGAAATGGAATTATTATCATAGTTAACCGATGTGGGCTTATGACTGATCTGTGAAAAGAAGGTTGGAAAAATATTGGTTTTTAGTTCCCAGTTGGGGGCAGGGCTGTGATGGCGCTTAGGTAACATTTTCTCCACTGATGCGTTAGGCCTAGTGGAAGGATGAAGATATGTATTGTGTTCTCTGATATGTGTAGGTTTCGTAATGCAATAATTAGGAACAGAATTTAAGTTGGAGTTTGGAATACCATAAGGTGTTTTTTTGGGCTTATAACTATTGCTTATTCTAGGGTTAGAGTTAATGTTTTTCTAGAATTAGAACTTATATTAGGATTAGACTTAGGTATATTACTAATTGGATATACGTTTACTTAGATATATTTCTCGGTTTCCAGGTTCTGCCAGGTTTGTCCATCCACTTAGATATTTGTACAGTTCCGTGTTTTTGCATACCGGTAGGACTCAGGACCATCCAAGCGTATTTAGAAGGTAAGTTAAATTTAAAACTGCTTAGCTTGGCACGAATTGGAGATGTTTTTTGGCATTCGGATATGGTGAAGCGGAACTTTTTAAAAAAGTATTTACGCACCCAGGATATACTTGCATTGGTTGGGAAACCTCTAACAAATAATGTGATATCATCATTTTGGTTGACCGTTTTTAGCTTTTGCAGACGGCTTTCCCGGCAATGGAAGAGTCAAGAGTTATATTATGTTGAGTAGTAGGTAAAGAGGCAACTGATGGCGGACGCTTGGATGCTATCATGATTTATTCGAAAATAGAGGAGGAGTTATGTTGAAGTATCTGTGGTGGTGGGGATTCAACTCTATTGGGCGCTATTCTAACTTCATCCGCTATATCTGCGAGCGTAACTCGAAACACATCTAGATCATCGCTTATGTCATTCATTTTTTGAAATAATATTTCAAACATGGGATCAGGCTTGAAGTGCAGAGGTGTTATTTTCGCTTTACTTGATGTAGCTTGAAGTGCAATATCCATATCATACCGCAAGGAAGTAAGATTACTCATTATTTTTTTGTTAGATTCATAATTTTTAAGGATTTCAAAGCTATTTTTGACTTCTTTTTTTAGCTCATTGATCGCCTTATCACAATGCAAAGCTTTCTCATTATCTCTTACTATTTCAGTTAATACTCGGAGGTTCTTAGAAATAGTTGAGATGTCAGAGTTATTTGCTTTACACGTGGACTCTACTCTAGCTAGATCTTCAGATAGGTGTGTGAAGACGTCAAAGTTGGGAAGTTTACTGCACAGTAGTTTATAATTCGAGTGCATTACATTCAAATAGTCACTCAGACATTTAATGGCGAGCATCACGTGTGAAAGCGACAAATCCCAACACTCGTCTCAGAAAAACTTAAAATGTGATGAGTAATCCTGAATGTAGTTCAGACTCCTCTTTGTCATGCCCACACAGCAGCCATGGTAGGATTTCCCGCAGAGACCATTGCAGCTAAGTTTTAGTGCATTTTTGTCTTCGATAGAGCAGTTTTTGTTGGCACAAGTGAAATCCATTATACGATTTTTTTTTTCACAAAATGATGACACGCACAATTGTTATTTTAATTATAGTTTGTAATCAACTTCTTACTTATAAACTTATAAACTTATAAACTTTTGTAATCAACTTCTTTTTTTTTTTTTGGTGTGATTAAGTACTGTTGTTAAGCTGTTAAAGTGCAAGTTGGCAAAAACGCAAAATATTTATTTTAAAATTGAAATGCACAATAAATTGGGTCAGACTTTTGTTATTGTGTTGATGGATTATTTTGCAGGTAAATTACAAGGTACAAGAATTTAGCAAAATTAAAATTGGAGCGGGTTATAAAGCACGTCCGAACTGTTTGGAAGTTGAGAACCCAAAAAAAAAGAACTCGATCACCTTTCATAAAACCTCTGGCAAGGTCTTTATGATTTTCCATCAAGGAAAAAAATTTATTATCCTGGGCAAAATTCTTATGTTTACCCCTGCATTAAAAAATAAGATAAGCATTTTTTACAAAATTTATTCAATATTTTATACTCACAAATCCGTACGCAGCAGTTAATTTTATCAGTATGAAAAGTAAAGCAGATTATATTTGAATAGTTAACTTATAGATTATTAATAATCTTTGAAAAACCTATGTTGTCACAACGAAAAATAAGTTTCTGAATTTTTTGCACAAAATCAACTTATTTTTTAATAATTTACACATCTTAAACTAGTCGGTTTGAAATCACTTTAAAATCGTTGAAAGTGATTTGTGGAACACGCCATTTCGCTCGATTTTAACTTCGAAAGAAAAGTGAGATTGAAACCGAAAAAATGAGATGTGGAACACCAAGTTTCGTTTTGCAACGATTTCAATGCCAAATTCGAGTGAAAGTGAAATCAGAACCTAGCTGTGTAAGTACAAAAAAGTGCAAAACTGGCATTTTCATGGCTGCAAAATGTAACAAATTTTTACTTTTTCAGCCGCTAGCAGCTTAAAATTTGACAGAGGCACATTAAATGTTGACATTTCTCAATATTCTATTATATTGTCAATATTGAAAATATTTTATCAAATAAAAATGGATATAAAACAGAAATTGCGTGCATTGCACAATTTAATAATTTAGCTGCGGTAGATTTGTTGGAGTCAGGGAAGATACTCAATCAAATAAGAAAAAATGTTCTTCCCTCCCGTTGGCTATTGAGCAAGGAAGAAGGTGAGTTAAGTTCAGAGGCAAAAAGAGGCGCCATCGTCTTCACTTGGCTCAGGAGCTCTACATTTAGTACACATGTGCAGAGTTAGTGATTGTTTGCCTCAGTGGCGATGCAACTCTACTAAAAACTGTCCATTATCATTTAAATATATGTGGACTTTACCAGGTTTCAGTCACAAACTTCTTAATGAAATACAATGCGAAGACACAAAACTGTATAAAATTATTCTTCGTATGACAGCGGGACAATTTTGAAAAATTTTAACAAAAGTAAGACTTTTCCTTGTGGCGTCCATGGCGTAGTTGGTTAAAGTGGTGGCTGTTCGGCCGCCACCTCTCTGTAGACAATGGCAAACCTCAGAGAGTAATCAAAATGCCATGTAAAGCTCCTTGAAAATAAGAACATTCCGTTCATCGCCTTTCGGAGTGTGCGTTAAACCTGAAGGTCTGTTTCTCTGTCAATTGTGTACAAACTTAATAACACTCACAACACAATTGATCATAAGAAGCTAGGTCAAAGTCCTTTCAAGGGCTGAAATGGCCAGTTATTTATTTTTTTTATTTTTTAAGACTGTTCCTTACCAAAGAGGAGTCGAAATTCAGGTACTGAATTGGACCAGCTGAGCGATTGCATATAACTCTTCGATATCTGGCCACAATTAAGCTATTTTGATATGGTGTGTGATATATAGGGAAGAAAAACTTTATCATGAACAGCTCCAATCGGCTTAGTGCTCATTTTAATGCATTAAGAGTATTGTTTATGTTTATGTTTATGTTATGTTTATGTTTATTTAACAAAAATTGTTGGCAAATAAGAATAAATCTTTTGCTTGCCGCTTTGACAATGGAAATAACAACATCAAGAATAAAAAATAACAAATTTACAATTATTACAATTTAAGATACTTAATAATGAATTTAGTATGAATTAATATGAATTTAGATTAAACAATGAAAAATTATTCCAAGACCAGAGAATGCTGATTTTATTTAAGGAAAAGTAAGAGAATAGTAAGAATGCGCAAAAAGAGGAAGTTAGGAAAAGTATTCGAATATAAAATGCTTAAAGTTTTGCTTGTCGGAAACGGAGTTGATACTATTAGGTAGTGAATTCCACGACCTTATAGCACTGACGAAAAACAATCTACTAGAGTTAACGAAATTATATCTAGGGACCACGAGGTTCATTCCTCTGTTGGATCTGCAAAATTTTATTTTTTCAAAAAGATACGTAGGACTACGCGTATAAATAATCCGGTGAAGAAAAATGCAATGTCTCGCTTCAAGGTATTTAAGTAAGCAGCAGCCAAGTAGCTTTTTGCTATAAATGGAGATATGATTGAATTTTTTTAGGCCATATACATATCGAGCACAATTATTAAAGGCGACCAGGAGCTTGTGGGACGACCGTGAATCAAGATTGCAATACACGACTTCAGAGTAAATTATTATAAGCATCAACAACTGCAATACCAGTTTTTTCCTAGTTTCAACGGGGACAAAACTCGATGTCATTCGAAGATTTCGGAGTACGTAGTATACCTTTTTTATACAAGAATTAATGTGATCACAGCATGATAAAGATGAGTTAATTCGAAAACCAAGATTAGTGACAGTGCTAACCAGTTTCAGCTGCACGTTGTTCAAAAGAATTGCTGGTAGATCCTCGTGATGAAATGTTTTTTAGATATTGGCAGTACTTACGATTTAAATGGGTTCAGCATAAGCATGTTTTCATCCGCCCAAGTGGATACCGCAGTTAAGTCCTCATTAATTCTAGCACATAGATCTTCAACTAGGCCCA
Organism: Pherbina coryleti; assembly: GCA_943735915.1. Classification (NCBI taxonomy): domain Eukaryota; kingdom Metazoa; phylum Arthropoda; class Insecta; order Diptera; family Sciomyzidae; genus Pherbina; species Pherbina coryleti. Next base: position 113,456,890 of record OX030948.1, on the reverse strand, counting down.
AGGGCCTGGACAAGTACAATTGAAGGTCATCAGCATATGCATGCATAGTAACATGGTGGCATTTGCTGAAAATATCATTAATAAACATAGTAAACAGCAGGGAACCAAGAACTGAGCCTTGAGGTACTCCGCTAGTAGTGCTTTTTAGCATAGAAAAATGTTGACCCACATGTACTCTTTGAGACCTACCTACCAAGTAGCTTCGTAAGAGACAGACCGCAGACTTTGAAAAACGAAAATTTAGAGCAAGTTTCCTGCAAAGGATATGGTGACTGACGGTATCAAACGCTTTGGAAAAATCTAACAAGCAGAGCAGAGATCACCTTTCATAAAACCTCTGGCAAGATCTTTATGATTTTCCATCAAGGAAAAAAATTTATTATCCTGGGTGTTAAGAACCAACAGGGTCTCAACGATTAATGTAGCGCAAGTCTTTAGTAGAACGCGCATTAATTGTTTAACCTACATATTAATGAAGTTTATGCAGTGTAAGCCAAACAACATTTAAACCATTCATAGTCGCTAACAATGCTTAGCATGCATTAATTTATTATGTTATTATTTTTCTTGATTTGTATTTTATTTGTAAAATATCTTTTTGCTTAATTGTAATATTTGGTGTTATTTTTGCTTAACATGTAATATTAAACTTTCACATTAATTCTTATGTAAATTGGAATTTGTATTATAAGCATTCTGTACCTAAAAAAGGTTCAATTAATAAACATATTATTCATTACGTAAAACCTAGTCAAAGTGTTTTAAGTATTCAAGCCCTGCTTAATCGGTTTCAAGTGCCAATTAAGTGTTTTATCCAAAGCCCTGCTTAATTGGTTCCAAGTGCCAATTAAGTGCCCGTCTTTATCAATTCAAGTGTTGATAAAGGTTCTGTTGGAATCATCTAGGATTCCAACATTTTGGTGACCCCGACGTGATCGCGACACAGCCTTCAATCAAGTCAGCAGAAATATCGCTAGTGGACATCTATAGTCGTCATCAATATCAACATTATCAACATCGGTCTATTCAATCATGGCCAAGCTGCAAGAAGTCATTGAGAATCAACAGGCCACTGGCCAAGAAATTCAGCGAATCATCATAAATTTCAAAAAGGATTCATCCAGCCGCAAATCTTCAAAAACATATTTTGAGGATAAGCTTTCTCGACTTCAAGAACTCTTCGATAAATTTGAAGATCAGGACACAATTATAAGAGAACACTCCAAGGAACCACTAGATCTCGAGTATTTTTCTGAAGACTTTTATGGTAAAATAGCAACCATAGCTAAAAAATATATCAGTGAGTTTTCGATGATAATCGAGACTTGGCGTTCTGAGCACAACTTATCTCAAAACAATCAACCATCAGCATTGTCGGAACCGCAACAGAGCTATGACAATCAAAAGATACAAGCAACAGTTGCACCAGAAAACATTTCTACAAATGCAACAAGCATTATAAGAAAACAAGATGCCATTATTGAATCATTACAACGTCAACTGGCATCAATACCAACACAAATTGAACTTACTCACTCTCAATTTTGGGAGGTTAAGATTAAAATTATAACAAAACTCTGGGAGCAAGTCGAACAGCTACACTATTCGATTCACGAAATATGCCAAAATCCCACTGAATTTGGCTACAATTTAGAAGCATACATTGAGCTTGAGAACTGCACACAAACCAAGCTCATTGCTATGTCACACAACATAAAAACAATCAACGTATCATCAAATACAAATATCAATGAAACAAGTCTACCGAAAATATCAATACCTAAATTTGATGGAAATTACTTGAACTGGCGACAATTCCTTGATTTATTTAGCGAAATCATTCACAAGAAGTCAATGCCAAATATAACAAAGTTTTGGTATCTGAAGGCAAATCTATCTGGTGAAGCGGAAAGAATAATTAGCCACCTCTCGTTAACAGAAGAGAACTATCATACGGCTTGGAACCTTCTCAAGGATAGATTTGACAACAAACGAATACTAACAGAGTCTCTTATAAAAAAATTAGTGGAACAACCACAGTGCGATACAGCATGTGCCAATAACATTAAGCAGTTGCATGACGTCACCAGAGAATGCTTATTTGCTTTGCAGAATTTGGAAATAGAAACTGATTCATGGGATCCTTTGCTCATTCATCTGTTGCTGAAGAAGTTGGATAAGCAAAGTCTGATGCTGTTTGAACAATCACTGAGCAATCCTACCCAAACTCCGTCAATGAATTCGTTTTTGAAGTTTTTGGAAGGAAGATTCCGTTATTTCGAAGCAGTTAGCCGCAAAAATGTTCCATCACAAGGAAGACCAAATCAGGCAAATACATTTGTAACAACTTCAACCAGTAAGACTGTCGAAGTATCTTGCAAATGCTGCAAAAATGGGTCACATCCTCTCTTCGCATGCAGGCAATTCCTACAACTATCAGCAACTGATCGCATCAAGTTTGTTCAATCGCAACGACTTTGTACAAACTGTTTGAGAGCTGGGCATAAACAACAAGCATGCACAAGCAGAACCTGCAGCAAGTGCAACATAAAGCACAACACACTCCTACATGTCGATAGGGCAACACAACCGCCACCATCACCATCAGCCGATTGTAACAATGCATCATCGTCGGTATCATTAAGCACATCGAGTAAACCAACGCAAAGGGGTTACGTTTTACTCAGCACCGCACGAGTGATTCTGGAATCTACATCTGGTAGAACAATTGAATGCAGAGCTATCCTAGATTCTGGGTCACAAATAAATATCATCTCCGAGCGAATCATCAAGATATTAGGAATAAATTGCAAACAAACGTCTTTTCAAATTGAAGGAATAGGAGAGGGAACAAAAATTGCTCACAAAAGAGTGTTCCTTACACTAAGATCCAGATTAAATAAATTTTCTGCACCCCTTGAGGCTTTTGCGTTACCCAACATTGTGTCCGACCAACCAACACACAAGTTAGATTCATCAAATTGGAAAATTCCAGCAAACATAGAACTCGCCGATGCAAGGTTTCATCAGCCAGGCAAGATTGATGTCCTTTTGGGAGCAGAATTCTTTTTTCAAATACTGACAAGCGGAAAATTGAAAATTCATAATAATGGTCCAACTCTTCAGAACACAGTCTTTGGATGGATTGCCTTCGGAAAGATTGACAGCTCTTCACAACAACTGGCCACCTGCGGCATCGCTACTGAGAACGACGTAAACCTCAACAATCAGCTGAAGAAATTCTGGGAATTAGAAGAAATCGTCTCACCCCACGATAAGTTTACAGAATCTCAACGTAAATGTGAAGATCTCTTCAATTTACAAACAAAAAGAAATAGAGAAGGACGCTTTATTGTAAAGTTTCCATTCATGGAAGATCCTGCATTATTAGGAGACTCCATGCACATAGCCACTAATCGTTTTTATGCATTAGAAAAACGACTAGCACAAAAACCTCAAGTTAAGGCAGCGTACATACAGTTCATGCGGGATTATGAAACACTTGGTCATATGCAAAGGTTAGACAGAAATCTGCTCTTGTCACCACATTTTTGTATACCACATCATTATGTCCTTAAACCAGAAAGTTCCACAACGAAGTTGAGAGTTGTATTCGACGCTTCCGCCAAAACCTCATCAGGCTACTCATTAAATGACATAATGTACAACGGACCTGTGGTACAAAGCGAGCTGTCTTCAGTATTGCTTCGGTTTAGAACTCCACGTTTTGTATTTACCACTGACATTGAAAAAATGTACCGTCAAATACTTATCAACGATGAAGATCAACAGTTTCAAACAATAGTCTGGAGAGAGGATTCCAAGAAACAACTGAACTACTATCAACTTAAAACGGTGACTTACGGAACCAGGTCAGCCCCCTATCTTGCAACAAAGTGCTTACAACAATTGGCGACTCAGTTCTCCCACAATTTACCACTCGGATCAAGGGCATTATCTCACGATTTCTATGTCGATGATGGTTTGATCGGTTCAAACAGTCTAAATGAATTAATTGAAACCCAGAAACAACTCATCAAGATTTTATCAACAGCAGGTTTCAAATTGCAAAAATGGTGTGCCAATCATCCAAGTTTACTGCAAGGCCTTTCAATCAAGGATCAAGAAGTAGATTTAAATTTTGAGGATGAAGATAATGCAACAATCAAAACGCTTGGTCTTATATGGCATCCAAAGGCTGACACGCTTCACATAAAGGTTATTCCGAAGGAAATCACTACTGTAACAATGAGAACTGTATCATCAGAACTGGCACGTCTTTATGATCCAATGGGCCTGGTTGCACCAGTAGTTGTAACAGCCAAAATATACATTCAAGAATTATGGCAACTAAAATTGACATGGGATGAGCCTGTTTCTACAGAATTTCGTGATAAATGGTTATCATTTTATCATAAGTTGCCAATGCTTAATGAAGTTCATTTTCCTCGACACATATTCAAAGGGCAAATTCCTCAATCAGTTCAACTTCATGGTTTTGCAGACGCTTCTGGAAAGGCCTGAGGTGCTGTTATCTACATACGCTCGAAATTTCCCAACGGATCAATAACAGTCAACCTATTGTGCTCCAAGTCTCGAGTAGCTCCGATAAAAACACAGACTATACCCAGACTCGAACTGTGTGCAGCATTACTTTGCGCCGAACTCATGGCAAAAATAAAAAATGATCTAGAATACAATAATCATCCAACCTACTATTGGACAGACTCACAAATTGTCTTGTCCTGGCTTCACTCTTCTCCTGCAAGCTTTCTCACATTTGTTGCAAACAGAATTGCAAAGATTCACGAGTTGACTAACAAACAGCAATGGTGTCATGTACCATCAAAACAAAATCCTGCTGACGTGTTATCCAGAGGGATAATGCCAAATCAGCTGAAGACCTGCTTATTGTGGTTTCACGGACCTATTTTTCTGCATGGAGAAGAAACTGTCTGGCCATCACTATTTCGAGCAGATCTGAAAATAGACACAGACGAAGAAAGGAAATTCAAGAGTCACACATTGGTTGTCACCAACGCACCATTAGGACAAACAATCTATAACATCAATCACCATAACTCGTTCCCAACGCTTCAAAGGATTGTAGCCTTTATAATTCGTTTTCTCAAACACTTACAAGGAATACCACCTGGAAACGAACTTCAATTATCACCACAAGAACTCGATGATTCCCTGACTCTCATCATAAAGACAGTACAACAGTCGGAATTTAGTGAAGAAATCAAGTCATTATCAAAACACGAGCAAGTGCACAAATCAAGCTCATTAACAACCTTGGACCCGTTTTTGGATGCCAAGGGAGTGATAAGAGTAGGAGGTCGCTTGGCATCATCGTCATTAAGTTACAATGCAAAACACCCAATGCTTGTTCCATACAACGACAAGATAATAAAATTACTGTTAAAAATGATACACGAAAATCATCTACATTGCGGACCACAAGCCTTGTTAGCTCACACAAGACAACAATTCTGGCCTATAAAGGGAAAAATAATGGCACGATCTATTGTTCAACATTGTGTACGGTGCAGTAAGGTCAAACCAACTCTACTCAACCAAGTCATGGGAGACCTACCCAAAGAAAGAATCCAACCTTCTCGACCGTTCCTCAACAGTGGTGTGGATTATTGTGGACCATTCGAAGTTCACTACAAAATTCGAGGAAAAAGGCCCCACAAGGCGTACATAGCTATATTTTGTTGCTTCTCTACAAAGGCAGTCCATTTAGAACTAGTATCAGATCTAACAACCGCAGCTTTCATCGGAGCCTTAAAACGTTTTATGAGCAGAAGAGGCCACTGTATAAATATATACAGTGACAATGCAACGAACTTTGTGGGGGCAAGCAACGAACTGCGAAAACTAATAAATTCGGTTCACTCAGCAGAAGGTCAAGAAGCCATTATCAGAGAATGCAGCAACAAGGGCACAAAGTTCAACTTTATTCCTCCCCGAGCTCCTCATTTTGGAGGTCTTTGGGAGGCCGCGGTAAAATCTGCAAAGTATCTTTTATCAAGAAGTGTATCATCGGCATCTCTGACATACGAAGAACTTGAGACCGTGGTAGTTGAAGTTGAAGCCATCCTTAACTCAAGACCAATAATGCAAATGTCATCCGATCCAAATGACCTAACGGCACTTACTCCAGGACATTTTCTCATCGGAGAAGCACTTACCACACCGATAGACGTTACAGCTAAAACTAGGGACACCAGTTTGCCAACAAGGTGGAAAATGGTGACTCATCTCAAACAAGAATTCTGGAAACGATGGTCTACTGAATACCTCAATCAGTTACAGCAACGATCAAAATGGAGAAGTCGATCCCCAAATATTGAACTTGACACGTTGGTAATAATTAAAGAAGACAACGTTCCACCATTGAAATGGCCATTAGGCAGAATAATGAAGACGTACAAGGGGGACGATGGTTTTGTAAGGGTAGCAAAGGTAAAAACTTCATCAGGAATCTGGAAGCGTCCTATTCACCGGTTGGCTCCACTACCCACACAAGAAGCACCGACAACAAGCGTGAAAAGGGACGAGGCAGAGAGTACTGTTGAAGATATTCCATCTAAAAGAAGAAAATTCTCTATTGGATTTACGTTACTATGTTGTCTATTACTGTTACCAATTGTTCTAGCTGACCCAATCACAGTTACAAGATTCAATTCAACCCCAAGCATTCACTTTGAAGGCATTGGCACAGCAAAGTTAGTAACAGCTGAATGGAATCTCATCGCCTTCTTCAATTTGCACCCAATAAAAACTAATCTTGCTATCTTTGCAAATGGTACAACCTCCTTGAAACGACTTTGTAAGCAGTTAAACAAACTCACACAATGTGATCTGCTGGTTAAACAATATGAACAAGACATAGATCATCTTCAACGAAACAACCAATTATTTGCGAAGGGACGACAGAAGCGAGGAGCAATAAACGCAATTGGAAACATAGCAAATGCCTTATTTGGGGTACAAGATTCGACCTACGCTGAGGAAATGTCATCTACAATCAACAGTATTAGCGAAAATGAAGGTCATTTACTAACCTTGTTAAAAAACCAAACTTCAATCATTGACTCAACAATTAACATAATGAAAGAGGATCACAAAACAATATCAACAAGATTTCAACAGCTCGATGAACAACTTGATGCTCTCCGAAACACCATAAACAATAAACAGGAAGACAAGATACAACAGAATCGCTTTCAACTCTTTACTACTCTAGCAATTCAACTTACTATGTTAAGGGCTGACATCGAACAAATACAGGCAGCCATACTTGATATATTAACAGACATTCATCACGGTAAAATTCACCCATTATTAGTATCACCATACCAACTTAAAGAGGAAATCATCAAAATCAAAAATCATTTGCCGTCAACACTTCAATTACCAACTGATCAAGATAATTTATTAACCCTTTACAAACTCATGAAAGTTGTTCCAGGATTAACCGAAGATCACATTTTGTTTAACATTCAAATTCCACTGAGTGATCAAAGAGAATTCGAATTACTCAACCTAATACCCATTCCACATGTGGTCAACAACACAATAACAACAGTAAAAATCTCAACGCAGTACTTGGCCATCTCTCGACACCGGGACAATTATTTTCCAATGAACTCTACCTTGTTGCAGCTATCTTTACCAATAACTATCAATAAATATTTATGTCCACATATCCAGACGGTATATAATTATGGCTCTGGGATCAATTCCTGCGAAGTCGAACTGTTCAACAATGCAACTAAGGTCAACTGTGAAATAACAGAAATTCATGACAGCTTGATATGGAAACAAATGAAAGGGTCCAATCAATGGATATTCGGTGCTACTGTTCCAACTCGGATGAACGCCGTTTGCGGATCTGAATCTTCACAAGTCACACTTGTTGGTTCTGGAATTCTCTCACTAAAATCAAACTGCATGCTTAAAAACAATCAGTTAACGGTCCACGGTCTTCAAATAGTCAACACTACTCAACAAATTTCATACACTAGTTCGAACAACATAATTCCTATAAATACCGAACACCAGCCAATGCACTTCATAAAAAATATGAGCCAATACATATTTAAGGTCGATCAGCTAGCAGCTCTTCACGAACAATTGGTTAAACAAAGTATTTTCGAGTTGCCTCATCGAATTCAAAGGAATGACAAACATCACTTTGCAGTTGGATATTCATCACTCGTCATCGGCATTGCACTTCTAGCTGGAGTAATATGGAGATGGAAATCAAAGTCAAAGGCTACAACAATAAGTGTACCTGAACCACTTCCCCGTCATAAGAGGGCCTTCGATGTCGTTGTCAGTTAAACTTCGTTCAACGGGGCGGAGAATGTTAAGAACCAACAGGGTCTCAACGATTAATGTAGCGCAAGTCTTTAGTAGAACGCGCATTAATTGTTTAACCTACATATTAATGAAGTTTATGCAGTGTAAGCCAAACAACATTTAAACCATTCATAGTCGCTAACAATGCTTAGCATGCATTAATTTATTATGTTATTATTTTTCTTGATTTGTATTTTATTTGTAAAATATCTTTTTGCTTAATTGTAATATTTGGTGTTATTTTTGCTTAACATGTAATATTAAACTTTCACATTAATTCTTATGTAAATTGGAATTTGTATTATAAGCATTCTGTACCTATAAAAGGTTCAATTAATAAACATATTATTCATTACGTAAAACCTAGTCAAAGTGTTTTAAGTATTCAAGCCCTGCTTAATCGGTTTCAAGTGCCAATTAAGTGTTTTATCCAAAGCCCTGCTTAATTGGTTCCAAGTGCCAATTAAGTGCCCGTCTTTATCAATTCAAGTGTTGATAAAGGTTCTGTTGGAATCATCTAGGATTCCAACACTGGGCAAAATTCTTATGTTTACCCCTGCATTAAAAAATAAGATAAGCATTTTTTACAAAATTTATTCAATATTTTATACTCACAAATCCGCACGCAGCAGTTAATTTTATCAGTATGAAAAGTAAAGCAGATTATATTTGAATAGTTAACTTATAGATTATTAATAATCTTTGAAAAACCTATGTTGTCACAGCGAAAAATAAGTTTCTGAATTTTTTGCACAAAATCAACTTATTTTTTAATAATTTACACATCTTAAACTAGTCGGTTTGAAATCACTTTAAAATCGTTGAAAGTGATTTGTGGAACACGCCATTTCGCTCGATTTTAACTTCGAAAGAAAAGTGAGATTGAAACCGAAAAAATGAGATGTGGAACACCAAGTTTCGTTTTGCAACGATTTCAATGCCAAATTCGAGTGAAAGTGAAATCAGAACCTAGCTGTGTTCCTTTGACTGGAAAATTGAGTGACCATTGGACAAGGGGGTGTGGTACTGCCCATTCAATTCAAATTAATGGTTTCGAATTGCTTTGAAATTAAATACCGCATAATAATAAAATTCGGTGTGAAGTTGCTACTTGGTTATATCCACCTAGTAGAAAACCGTGATGGGAATAGGACAAGGGGGTGCGGCTCGTACTATACAACCCATCTTTTTGATATCGAATAGGTTTGGAACTAAACGCCGCATAACAATGAAACTTGGCGTTACTGAAGTATAAAGTTACTCATTGCCAAAGTCTTTCTCCTGGAAAACTGACACTTGCATTGGAGTAGGGGCCGTGGCTTGATTTGCGATATAGAAAAACTATGGAAGTAAAAGACACAAAATATTGAAACTCATAATGGAGTTGCCACCTGAGTGTGATGTATTGCCACAAGGAAACTGTAATGGGCAGCTAACCATGATCGCGGTGTAAGACTAAGGGACTAATAAACGTTTTTACTTATTACTTTTGAATTAACTTGCCGGGTGTAGCAACGAGTGCCAGGTATCGCTATGTTTTCCGAAAAAAAACACACAACATATGACAACCAATAAGAATTTGTAAAAAACAGAACAAAAATATTATATTTTCAGGTGTCTGCATATTTAGATATGTAGGCATAAGGTAAAAAAGAAAACTTATTAACTTCGCAGTCTTAAGAACTGACGGAACAAAAACATTACATTTTCAGGTACATATTTGTATATGTATGTATAAGGTTAAACAAAGAAATCTTATTAATGGCGTTGTCTTAAAAACTAACTTTTCTTACTTTAAGAGCTGCAAAATTTGAAATAACCTCATCGAAATCAATATTTCTTGCAAGCTCGTTTTCAATGGATAAAATAGCAAGATCGGAAAGACCTTAAATAAGTCTTAATTAATGTTAGCTTTGAAAAACTCATTTCGGATGAAGCTATTGATTCTATTGATATTGATACATTGTTAGAAATAATTTCAATGCGACAAAATGGGACACACATTTTTTAACGTTATGTTTTGTACCTTTTTCTTTCTGTTTGAGAAGTAAAAAAAAAAAAAAAATAGCGAAATGGTGTCACCCCTAAAATGGTGGTACCCGGGGCGGACCTTCGAATATATATAATATATATATATATATATGTATATCTATATAATATATATATTATATAATATATATATATATTAGCGTGGCCGTTATTTTTTTTTTTTTAATTTCTTATACTCTCTCCCCCCAAATCGGTTCAGTTTTATGTAAAAAAAAATACAAAAAAGTTTCAAAGCGATAAGTTGTGTTTAAGGGGTGTCGCCCGCCCCTCAAAGTTGGCCTTCAAGCCCATTTATTCAAATGTAGTTTGTTTGTATATGAGTATCTTTTTAAAAAACATTTTACAAGAATATGATGTATGGCAATATTTTAGCTCTTTTAGTCAACAACATTAGCCTCAAAGAAAGTTTTTTGCTAAAATTAATATTTTAGAAAATAACCAACAAAATACCAAAAATTATATGTACCAAAATTAAATTTATATGGAAATTATTTGTTCTAAGCATGTGCGGTAAAAGCTTATGTCTATTAAATTATTTCATACATAGCTATACTTCGTATAGTCAAAAGAAAACTAAACAAAAACAAAATTATTGAGTTATATTAAAAAATTTATAACTCTTGACTTACAGTAGATTTCTTAGAGTTCGAAAACCGGCGACGATAGTCGCTAACAACCTGCAGTACAAATTGTTTTTGCTCTTCATTTCTTGTAAAGAGCTTATTATACTCATCCATCAACTTCACTCCTCTTTCGGCGGTATCATTGATGACTCTTAATTTTTTTAATGTTTTTACCGCTGTCATAAAGCAATCCTGCGCATGCCATTTGGACGGAGTTAATGTCATGAAAGACGTATCAATTTGAAATCTCTCAAAAAAATTTCTTGTTTGAGAAGAAACAAACTGCTCAAGCCCACCACTAATGAATTTTGAAACTGTTTGTTTTCCCATTGTGGCGCGGTTAAAGTTAATTTGTTTTTCTTTTTCAATAGTCAAAGCAGCGACCATATTTTCTTTTGTTGCATCTACGACATTGTTGTCAAAAAACGCAAATGCAACAGCCTCCCCATTTAAATACCATAACTGGTTTTTGAATTTTTTGACGGCAACCTGCGAGATTCCTAAATCAATATTTTCAAAATCTTTTAATTTTGACAAAACATTTAAGTCGGTGTATGGTGCTTGTATTGCTTAGGGAGCAGAAAACCAGGCTTCAACATATACGGCGACAATAAAAATGCAAATTTGACGTAGTCCAATGCTTTCAGATTCTGTCAAGTTAAACTCTTCATGAAACAAATATATTTTCAAGCTGTAAATAGCTTTTCCCATCCAACGCGCATGATGATAAGCACCCGGTGAACGAATTATTACACTGTTTGGCGGTTTTTTAGGTTCTCACCCAGGAATAGCAAGGTAAGTTCTAGTAACTCCTTATAATCCTCTCTAGGTTGTACTTCTTGTAAGATTGTATTAACAAAACTTATAACCCGAGATTTTCTGTTTTTCAAATAATTATTTACCACTTCATCTTGTATTCCTTGCTGCCAGTTGTTAACGTTTAATTTTGGCTATGTATTTTCAAATTTTTCAAATATTGTTACGTTAGGGCTTGACTGATTTTGAAATTTTTCCTCAAACACACTTCTCAGTACAACTTCATAAATGTGGTCGCTTCATAAAACTTCATAAAAGAAAATATGATCGCTGCTTTGAATATTGAAAAAGAAAAACAAATTAACTTTAACCGCGCCACAATGGGAAAACAAACAGTTTCAAAATTCATTAGTGGTGGGCTTAAGCAGTTTTTTTCTTCTCAAACAAGAAATTTTCGAACTCTAAGAAATCTACTGTAAGTCAAGAGTTATAAATATTTTAATATAACTCAATAATTTTGTTTTTGTTTGGTTTTCTTTTGACTATACGTAGTATAGCTATATATGAAATAATTTAATAGACATAAGCTTTCAACGCACATGCTTAGAACAAATAATTTCCATATAAATTTAATTTGGTACATATAATTTTTGGTATTTTGTTTGTTATTTTCTTCATTATTTTTTAAAATATTGATTGTATCAAAAAACTTTATTTAAGGCTAATGTTTTTGATTAAAAGAGCTAAAATATTGCCATACATCATATTCTTGTAAAATATTTTTTTAAAAAGATACTCATATACAAACAAATTACATTTGAATAAATGGGCTTGAAGGCCAACTTTGAGGGGCGGGCGACACCCCTTAAACACAACTTATCGCTTTGAAACTTTTTTGTATTTTTTTTACATAAAACTGAACCGATTTGGGGGGAGAGAATATAAGAAATAAAAAAAAAATTTTCTCCATACAACTAACGGCCACGCTAATATATATATTAGGGCGGGTCGATTTAAAAATCGCTCAATGCTCTGTGAAAATCGTATTCTAGGGATCAAAGTAAGAAACTTTGTCGAAGGAACCATACCTCTAAAACGAATTGTGATGTCCCCCAATTTGGGTCGAACTTTTGGGTAGGGGCAAATTTTGAAAAATCCCACTTTGACCCATTTAGAGTGCTCCAATCGAGTCCAAATGTATGACCGACCCCCACTAACTTTGGAGGCCCGACCCACCCATGCCAGTGGTACACCCCCTGGAACCCCCTGTGGGGTTCCCCATACAAACATTTCAAAAAATCACAATTTTTGGCCTTTACATGAAAAAATCAGCGAAATGGCTATGTTTTTTCTTTATTTTTATTTATTTATTTATAATAATATTTTTATTTCTTTTATAATTCTTAAAAAACATATTTTTTAAGAATTATATTGTGAGCTTAATGCCAAAAACGTCATGAAGCAACAGGTTGCTACAACAACAAAGTTCTTTGCAGAACTAAACCAAGCTGACTAGACCATGGTTTCGTCGGACGCTACTCCGACTCATCAGTAGTCTCAGTGGTTCTAGCAGTCCACTAACTTTGACAAGCTAATAGGCGCAAGAGCAATAAAACCAAAGCAGAATTATAGAAGCGCTATACTTTATCAAAGCAATGTTTTTCTACTCTTTTGCTAGTCGCAAAATTTCAAAAAGTTGACTGCATTGATTCTGCAAAGATTTTGTTGTTGCGCTTTTTTGTTTACTTCTTTATCACGTATCAATCTAGGTTCCAACATTTTGTTGGTATTAAACCATAGAAGGCGTGAAGAAGGTTTTTTTTTTAAAACAGATGTTTATTATATGCGCAGACATATAATATTACATCATGTTTTCGTAGGTCGTGCTCGCACCAGTTTACATGAGTTTAAAATTGTGGCATTTTTTAATAAGTTTATTTCTTTTATAATTCTTAAAAAACATATTTTTTAAGAATTATATTGTGAGCTTAATGCCAAAAACGTCATGAAGCATTAAACGTCATTGGTTTAGTTCTGCAAAGAACTTTGTTGTTGTAGCAACCTGTTGCTTCATGACGTTTTTGGCATTAAGCTCACAATATAATTCTTAAAAAATATGTTTTTTAAGAATTATAAAAGAAATAAACTTATTAAAAAATGCCACAATTTTAAACTCATTTATAATAATATTTATTATTTATTTATAATAATATCTATTTTTTCTCTTTTGAAATTGATTTAGTCAGAACATATGTAAATGAAAAAATTAATTTAAGTTAGTTATAGAAAAGAAACTAAAAAATTATTGTTTGAAGTCTTTTTTACTTTCAAGTCTGGGCAATTTCGCACGGCTCTCTAATGTCGTCGCCATAACAGCCTCTACATTTTCCGGTATAACCCGTTTGGAAACGCTAGCTAGCAATTGAACATGTCGTTCCGTTCCTTGTATGTGTGATGGAATTTTTGGATCATTAAACGGTGGATCATCTTGATTTAAATATTCTTTCAATGTATCGTACGGAATGCTTCGCGTGAATGGTGGTTCAAATATGTTATTTATGTCATTCATATTGATCATTTCCGTGTAACTTGTGCAATTAAACTTTATATCTGGTTTTTTTATAAGCTCTATGTTGCGATGGGTCGTCAACATCTGTTCGATAGCGTATAATTATGTTGATAGCACAGTCGCGCTTTTCTTTGCTATCATCAAACAACATTGATAACAAGATATTTTCCGAATGCGCATAATATGAATTATCTGTAATTATTTGATTGACAATTTTGCATAAACGAGGTTCTAGAAATCGTGACCAACTAATGAAGTTGAAAAATAATGCACTGCCGTACACGACAGAGCTGTAATACTTCATATTGAAGTTCATTGGCACATAACATTTAATTATAAATTCAACCAGAATTCTTAAATTTGCATCTGGATTTTCCGTTGTCACATATAATCGTAATAATCTAGCGGCCTTGGTGAGCCACCGAGAATGTACAATTTTCCCTGGTTTGATGTTAGCCAGATCCACCGAAACCACGCCGCTAGAAATTGCATGGGCCATGTCGTATAAGTACTTCGAATCGGTGGAAAATTCAATTTTTTTCTGGAGCGGGGGCATATTTTGCAACTCAATTTTCTGGAAGCCGTCCACCACCTGAAAATATATAATAATAAAATAATTAAAAGTGGTTGACAATTATAATAAATGAGTGATAGCAATAACTTACCGGAAGAGTTTCACAAGTTTCGATTTGACGGCTCAGTTTTCCGGTGCCGATCTTGGTCCAGTGCTGGTTGATTTATCCAAAGCTTCAAACAAATGCCGAAACGGAAGTTCGTTGAAGTGTAGAAGGCAAACGAACCAATGCAATGGTCTTTTTAACAGCAATTCGAATCGTCGTATAATTCCCCCGTGTGGGCCAGTGTTTGTTGGCTCACCGTCAGTGCATATTCCAATTAATGCATCCAGTGATATATTCTTATCGTTGAAAAAATCATATAATTTGGTTGTTTTGTATTCAGCGGTTTCATGTTCCAGTCTTACGTTACCAATCAATTCAGAATTGGGTTCTCTCAAAATAACAAGATGAGGTTCTTTTACCATCCTAGTATGATACTTCTCATCAACTTTAGCTGTCGTTAAAGTATCATCTTTTCTGCCATCGAATGAAAACACTAACAAATTGGTATGTTCTAACCGTTTGCGAACCACTTCTTGTCTGCATTTCTCTTTTTCTCTGCAAACTTTCGATTTATCCATGATGAGAGGTTTGCCATGCTTATCTTTCATTTTAAAATCTTGGAAAAGAGCGGTTCCCAATGCCGATGCTACTCTATCAGGCACACCAAATCTGTCACATACCAAGGCAAAGTTAAAACAATCGTATCTCTCTGCGTATTGTGAACTTGTGCTTCTATCCATATCTTCTTGAACCGGTGGCGGTGCGTATGTTGAATCATCGGGATCTTGGTATGTTGGCATTGATGACATAGACGTTGCTCCTTGCTCTTCAGTTTCCATCACAACTGCATCCATTGTTAGTCTTCTCTGATTATGTTGATCGTGCATGAACTCTTTGAGGCGTTCGGGAACCCAGCCGCATGCACATGGAGCTGCCTTCAAATCGCATTTACATGTTCCTATGTAAAAAATTGTTTCCAGAGATTTTACATACTCTGTAAATTGTTGGGTTTTGCTTCTTCTCTTGATTTGCTCCTGATACTTGTCAAGCAATTTATTCAATTTATTAAATACACTTTTTTTCAGCATTATTTCCATACCAAGTTTTTCCCAAATTCCATTCAACTTATCTTGTACTTGAATAGTGAATGATTTATGGGAAAACTTTTTTGTTCTGTTTTAGCACGTTCGCTTAAGTAAAAATAATATCTCAAGATATCCAGATGGGTTGGTAAATTAAGATCAGTCAAATCAGTAGACACACCAAAAACAGTAACATAGTGCTTGGGTATATGACTCATTGGGTTTTCGACAGTTGTTGATGTTGTTGTTGCTTCATCTTGCGGTGTAGAGGATGGTGGATTCATTGTAAACTTTTTGATTTGGAATGGTCAACTTCACTTATTATTTTTTTTTTAAATATTTTTTTATCTGAAATTAGCAGTTCACACTTTGAGTTCTTTACAACGACTTAATGCATTCACAAAAACTGTTGCGTTATATATGGTCTACAAGACGAGGTAATAAGAATGAAGTGGTAATTTCAATTCTACCTGCTGTGTCTTGTGGTGACTTAAAAACGCACACAAGCAATTTTATGATCTGCAATTGTGTCACAGTGATACCTTAATTTTTTAAAAAGGTTGCGGTGCATTCCAGTGATACCTTAATTGTTAAAATGGTTGCATAAAACGCGCATTTCTTAAGAAGGTGCCATAAAATACCCACAAAAAGGGTTGTAAAAACAACCTTAATTTCTTAAGTAGTTGCTATAAAGAAACTACACAAGTAAGTTTACGACATGCAGCTGTGTCTTGTGGTGCCTTAAAAAACGCACACAAGCAATTTTTCGATTAACAATTGTGTCACAGTGATACATTCATTTTTTAAAAGGGTTGAATAAATTTCTAAAGAGAAAAAAACTCCAAAAGAAAAAAACATTGGCCTTTCGCTGATTCTTTCATGTAAAGTGCCAAAACTGGCGATTTTTTGAAATGTTTGTATGGGGAACCCCACAGGGGGGTTCCAGGGGTGTGCCACTGGCATGGGTGGGTCGGGCGGGGGTCGGTCATACATTTGGACTCGATTGGAGCACTCTAAATGGGTCAAAGTGGGATTTTTCAAAATTTGCCCCTACCCAAAAGTTCGACCCAAATTGGGGGACATCAGAATTCGTTTTAGAGGTATGGTTCCTTCGGCAAAGTTTCTTATTTCACAGAATACGATTTCACCTAGAATACGATTTTCACAGAGCAATGGGCGATTATTTTGCCTCCCCACAAATCGACCCGGCCTAATATATATATATATATATATATATGCATTCCCGATATATATGTGGTTGTACACTAGAGTGGAACGAATTTTTAACCTCATGGGCTTCCTATATTTTTTACAACTACGAGTAAAAAATAAATTTCTGCATCTTTAGTTTTTTTCTGCGACATAACTTTTGACTTTGCCCGAGGGTTTATTGATTTCATGCCAGACTTATTTTTTCCAAAGTTTAGTTTGAAAATTAGTTCCTAATTTTTTGATGCAAGCCTCTTTATTAACGCATAAATGATAACTTGTCAAGAGATCCCTATGATACCATGTATGCGTTTGAAGATATTTAGGATCAAAGATCCTAGATTTCCTGACCAAAATCTATCATTCGCTTATATCTCCGCTCCTCTTTGTATGACAGAAAATATGCTCAGAACATAATTCAACTTTTGATAACTTATTTTATAATTAAAATTTAAAAACAAGTGTATAAAGTGTAGGTGTATTTTATATGTGTGTGATTGTGTGTCTTGTGAGAGCACCACATTATTCCCCCGATAGAATTTAATTGAGTTGGCCGAAAGAAAATGTACCTTTTTTTCGGTCTGTGTGAGGAGGATAGCATCTCTGTAGTGTCTCTGTCCATGAATGTTGGTTTGACTCTGTCGATGTGAACTGTTACTGTGTTATTATTTTTAAGAATTGTAAATTTTTTTGTGTTCTGTCGAGTACTTTGAACGGTCCCTCATATGGATTCTGTAGTGGATGTTGTATTGTGTCATTTCGTACGAATACGTATTTACAACTCTTCAAGGCTTGTGGTAAGTATTGAGCAGTACTTTTATTGTGATGTGAAATGTTTGAATCGTTATTTTGAACGTTTTGTTTGAGTTTCGCTAATGTTTCTGATGCATTAAAAGATTGGTAATTCTGAACTACTAGTTGTCTAGGTAGCTTTGAGTTTTGACCGAAAACCATTTCAGCCGGGGACGCTTTGATGTCTTCTTTGACTGTGGATCTTATACCCAAAAGAATCTAAGGAATCTCTGTGTACCAATTAGTTTGGTTATTACTAGCCATTATTGACGCTTTTAATTTTCTGTGAAATCTTTCGATCATCCCGTTTGATTGTGGATGGTACGACAAAGTAAAAATGTGGTGAGAACCAATGTCTTTGACAAATTGTGTTGGACGTGAACTGTGGTCCTTGGTCAGAAATGATTGCTATTGGTACTCCAAATCGTGAAAAGAATTCTCTATAGAATGTGTCGATTATTGTTGTGGTCTCTATGTTCTTGAGTGGATAGGCTTTAGGCCAACGTGTATTTCGGTCAATCGCGGTTAGAAGATATTTATATCCGTTCGATATTGGTAAGGGACCAACCATGTCAACGTGGATGTGTTCGAAACGGTCGTGTGGAATGTGTATCTTGTGTGGTAATGTCTTTGTATGTCGGTGTACTTTAGCTTTCTGACAACTAATACATTCTTGAGTCCATTTATTAATTTGTAAATTCATGTTTGGACAAAAATACCGTTCTGTTATAAGCCGTCGAGTACCTCTTGTCCCTGGATGTGAAATATTGTGTATTTGGTAAAATATTATCTTACGTAAAGATTGTGGAATAAATGGGCGTGTGTTATCTGTGGAGTGCTCACACCAAATTTCAATGTTCATGAAAGGAATTTTGATTTGTTCAAATTTGTGTAACGTTTAATCTACTATGTCTTTGAGTTCTGTATCTGTGTTTTGTTCGCAATGTAATAGTTTGAGATTAAGATCGGGTGTTTTGAGCTCCTCTACATCGCATCTTGATAATGCATCTGCTACCGAGTTATCTGTACCTTTGACATGTAGTATCGTGTTAGTGAAAAAAATTGTGCTGGGGCAAAGGCATAACACTTGCCTCTGCGCATTTCATATATGCTCTCAGTGTTACTCTATTTAAAAATAAAAATAAAAAAATAAATAACTGGCCATTTCAGCCCTTGAAAGGACTTTGACCTAGCTTCTTATGATCAATTGTGTTGTGCGTGTTATTAAGTTTGTACACAATTCACCGAGAAATGGACCTACAGGCTTAACGCCGACTCCGAACGGCGATGAACGGAATGTTCTTATTCTCAAGAAGCTTTACATGGCATTTTGATTACTCTCTGAGGTTTGCCATTGTCTGCAGAGAGGTGGCGGCCGGACAGTAAAATTATTTTAATTCAAATAATTTTCTGTCGCTGCTGGGGTTCGAACCTGGGTCTCCAAAGTTCGTTGACATAGTGGCCACACACTTTAACCAACTAAGCCACGGACGCCACTCTACGGACGTTACTCTATTTACAGTAGTAACTAAGTACCAATATACCTTTATTTGTTTTGAAATTTGTACTGCGAGAAAATGTCGGGTCATTTTCGCATGGATTTTTGCAATGTGCGTGGACTGAGAACGAATTTTTTCTCGGTTTATGCGTATTGTACTCTTAATAGGCCTCAAATAATGGCACAAAGTGCTACCCAGGTGAGCGAGGATGCAGATCCACTGGATTTTCATATACCTGGGTATCACTTACTGCCATTGTTTTCCCTGCATAGGGGCATCGCCCTTTACATAAGAACAGATGTAGCATATCAGTGCGAGCGGAGTCTGAACGTTACCGATCCGGAGTTTTGTTCCATGTGGGTGGAGTTCAGGGTCCGCTCTCATTTGATGCACTTCTGTTACATCTATAGAAGTCCGAATCTAGGAAGGGAGCTCACTTTTAACAAATTGGACTCTCTCTCTGATTCTATTACGCACATTTTGGGGTTGTTCCCTGACAGCGAAATCGTTGTAGCCGGCGATTTCAATGTCCAGAACCCGGGTTGGTTATGCCACTCAGGCCAAACAACACCTGAGGGTCAGTATGTTGAGCTCTTTGTTGAATCGAACCAACTGATTCAACTAGTGAAGGAACCAACTTTTATCCCTAAAGTTGGTCTACAAAGCCATAAAATCTTAGACCTTTTTCTGACTTCACACCATGAAAAATATGATGTAACTGTCCATGCATCTCTTGGTAATTCGGACCATTGCACCATATCAGCTGCTTTTTCATATTCTAACCTAAGCACTCCTACGTCCAAAGCCCCGAAGAGAATCGCTTGGTTTTATGGAATAGCAAATTGGATTCCGTTAAATAATTTTTACGGCAATTTCAATTGGAAAGTATGTTTCGCTGATAGAAATGTTAATGCCGCGGCTCTTATTGTACAAGAAATAATTTTATTCAGCATGCGGTCTTTCATCCCCAATAAAATGAGAAGCATTAAGCCTAAAGACCACTCCTGGTTTAATGAGACATGCAAGATTGCAGTCAGGTCCAAAGAGGAAGCCTTCCAGAATTGGCGTTCCAACAAGAATGCTGAAACTAGAAGACTTCGCAGTGAGGCTAGTGTAGTGGTTCCATTATAGCCACCACATGCCACCACAACATAACTTATTCTTATTTATTTCTTTCTTCCGTTCTCTACGTCGCGTCTTCCAATACATGTTGATCGAAAGCAAGTCAAGTGCTTTGAGTAGATGTCGCAACAACGGAAATATGAAATTTGCTTGCACGCTGACCTAGTGACGGCAGCATGTGCAAGCGCTGCACTAGTTTTGATTGGTTTGTGTAACGAAAACAATACAAAAAGATCTCTCAATTAAATGTTGTAAAATTGAGTGAAAATAAATAATGGGGAGGAGTTACCAAATTGTAAGAAAATTAATATTGGTTTTTTTAATATAAAAACCCAAAACA
The DNA here is from genome assembly GCA_943735915.1 of Pherbina coryleti. Lineage (NCBI taxonomy): Eukaryota > Metazoa > Arthropoda > Insecta > Diptera > Sciomyzidae > Pherbina > Pherbina coryleti. The sequence continues at coordinate 113,435,853 of OX030948.1, read as the reverse complement.
TTTCAAATAAAATGAAGATTTAAAACGGAACTTGAAAGTTATTTTTATTTCTAGTGGCATACAGAGCGGCATTTTTGCCATAGCCCAAAACAGCCGATTTAGGCACTAAGAATAATTCTCTTTGTTTCTTTAAAATAAATCCAAAACCTTTGTAAACACATTACATGGCGATCCTGCGGACACCAGACTGTTTACTTCAACCAGATCTGTTACGATCCTGCGTACACCAGACTAAAACAACCCTACCAGATCTGTTACGATCCTGCGAAACCCCTACAAAAAATTAGCTTTTGAAACAACTCCCAACATTTTTGGCATGTTTGCTAAACGCATTTTATAATAATGAAAAATTCTCAAGACAATAAAGAAGATATTAAGACGTTCCATATTGGCACATATGGAATACATTAAGAAACAGGCGACGCCGAAATCCATGGAAGTAAAATCTTCCAGTTTTAAAAACAATGAATAAAATTTTGAATCTGCAACAAACAACCAAAACAAAAACAACCAAAAATGAAAAAACCAAGGACAAAAAGATACCAGATTTTGGTTCAAGGGAAGCATCAGCTGCAGAAGCTGCAGTTAAATCGAATGCGCCAAAAACGAATAAAACGCTTTAAATTGTCATTGCTGGAGATAAACCATCCAATACAAATAAATATATGAGTTTTTATATGAAATCGCATTATAAAATATGTATGAAAATAATAATAAAAATACAATAATAATAACAATAACTATAATTAAGAGTCATATACAAATATTATTACTATATCTAAATAATTAATAATGCAAAAACTAGACACTGTTCTTTATTAATTTTAATTGTAAAAATGAAGATATAAGTCAAGAATGTTTATTTACCGAACAAATAAAACACTCCGTTTTTAATTAATTGCTCTTTATTACCGGCTATGCCAGTCTTTTTAGTTTCATAATTAATCTTACTCTATACTCTAAACCGAAAATACCTAACTTAAAATACCCAAATTGCATTCTATGTTTGTTGACGTCGTTTATGCTGATGATGTTGTTGTTGTCATGATTGTTGCTGCGCTTCAAGCTTGGGTTTGTTGTTGTGGACGTAGTAGTGGCTGTGCCTTGCTAAAGTTGTAGTAGTGCTGTGTTGTAGGTTCTTATTGTTGTTGTTGGTCTGGTTGTTGCATTGATTTCGTTGACCAAATTTATGCTGACAATTCATGTTCCCAGCATGTGTCGTCGCTAGTTGTTTTCACCTAAGTGTAACTTTAGCCGAAACGTGCCTGAAGTCGATTTAAGACGGATGCGCGTGTCTTATTTGGATATTGTTCTTGCGAATTAGAATGTTTGGCGGATTGAAGTGTTGTTTAGCCAACTTGGTAAAATATAACTCCTGCTTGATGAACGTGATAGAATTTGGGCGAATGAAGGTGTCGTTTAGCCAGAGTGGCATGATAAATGCTAACTGCCCCCCTTCTTAAAAACAGCAGTCCCTGGCTGTTTCAGGACCTTTACGTACTTGCTTCTTGATTTAGTGATTGGATGACATTAGCGACGTAGCTATTGTCCTTCAATTTTTGTTGTCTTTCTCTCCACTTACGTACACCAATAATTAAAACCCCTGCAACGCTTACTCCAAGTATAAGGTAGTACCATTGTTTTGTTCCTTCTCGTACTTCATCTCTTAAGGCAGTAATATGCTCCAAATTTTTGATGTTCGCCTCGTGCAAATATGTGTAACGTGGTGATTTTGCATGTTGCATTCTACAATCCACCAGAAGAACAGAGTTAATTAAAAGAGAGCTTCGAGTCCGTCTATCATCTCTCTTATCATCTTGCCAGACTATGCTCAGGGATATGTCGTGGGAGTATAAACGGACGACCGCAGAAACAAACAAAAGAAAGAAAAAACAATCATCTTTACTGGCATATAACTGATATCAATATTACCCAAAAAAAATATTACGCAAATAAATGTGTAAGGTTCTCACTAAGCAAAATTTATATACATATAAATAAGTACATCCAAGCAGATATCCGTCAACATCATGTTTTTCCGCAAGAACATAATGTTTCTGGAAAACTTGAAGTTGCTATAACACTTAATGCTGCTAATGAGCAAAATGTTTCTGACGACGATGATGCCGCAGAAACATGTTGCTTATGAGCGAAATGTTTCTGACGACGATGATGCCGAAGAAACATGTTGCTTATGAGCTAAATGTTTATGACGACGATGATGCCGAAGAAGACATGTTGCTAAGGCCTAGAAACTAATCAATGCCTAAATAAAGACATTTATAAGGTTTTATAAATGAGACACTTTATAGATTTTTCAATCTTCATGATTTTTGTTTTATTAATTTTTTCAAAGAACTAGATATAATAAAAATACAATAATCATACAAAAATAATTTACTCCATGACACTAATTCATAAAAAAAATAAAAAATAAATAACTGGCCATTTCAGCCCTTAAAAGGACTTTGACCTTCTTAGGATCAATTGTGTTGTGCGTGTTATTAAGTTTGTACACAATTGACCGAGAACCGGACCTACATGCTTAACGCCGACTCCGAACGGCGATGAACGGAATGTTCTCGTTCTCAAGAAGCTTTACATGGCATTTTGATTACTCTCTGAGGTTTGCCATTGTCTGCAGAGAGGTGGCGGCCGTACAGAAAAATTATTTTAATTCAAATAATTTTCTGTCGCTGCTGGGGTTCGAACCTGGGTCTCCAAGGTTCTTTGACATAGCGGCCACGCACTTTAACCAACTACGCCACGGACGACAGTAATTCATACCACCAGAAATTATCTTATTAAGTGCTATGTTAAATTCCGCTTGCTTAGTAAAGCAACATTATCGTACGCGGGATTTGTATACGAACATAAATTAAAGGTAAAAAAAAATTGAAAGTTCTCACGACTTATAGCTAAAACGCAATACTGCGTTAGGTCGGTCGGCCTTTGACCGTACTTTGGTGTGCGTTGTAAAAACTTTACGATATAAGCTGTCAAAACGGACGACCTCAAACTTTGCAAAACTCAATTTTGCGTTGACAGATCGTGCGTCTGTTATTTTGGTGATGCCAATAAAAGCAGCTATACTAAAAATCCCACAAAACGTCCTGTTTTCCCGAAATCATGCAATTATAATTTTAATCAATGAAAAATTAAAAGATATTGTCATAAAATCATTAAGAACCATAAACCCTACTTTATAAAGCTAACAAGGAAAGGTTCCCAAGTGTCAGACGCCGATTTGAATGATTTTCGGATATGTGTTAGAGGATGAAATTCCAAGGTTGACTTTGGTTTTTTTACCATAACTCTGCTATTTACCATAAAAACACATACAAATTTGGTATCAAACGAAAGGTATTAAAAAGACGCAAATAACGGCATCCAATTTGTTGATTTAATAGTTATTGCAATTTCGTTGTTGCAATTTTCAACAGTTTTTAGTCGATATCATGGTGTCACCTAAACGAAATTATTTTATATTATTTTGTATTTGAGCGCAAACAATTTTAAAAGTTACCCTTTTTTAAATTTTTAAGCTTTTGTAATGGGTCTTTTTTTCTCAAAATGTACTAATAACTTAGCATTTTGTTTGTTTTTACAGATAAAGTACACAATATGGGTATCAAAATTTTTGGTTTTTCACGATCTTTTCGAATATATAGATAAATTATCATAAAAGCTCATAATTAGTAAGGTTTCGATAAAAAATTTGTGCTTTTACTTGTTTGCCTCATGCCACAGTTAAACCCAATTTTTATAAATGAAAAATACTATATATTAACACAATGAGCAAACGCTTTTGCATACATTTACAGAGTTATGGTAAAAAAACCAAATTTTTGCTGATTTTGAAACGCCATTTTGAAACCCTTAACATTCAATTGAGCACATATAAAAAAATACGTCAACCTTAGAATTTCATCCTCTAACACATAATCCGAAAATCATTAAAATCGGCGTCTGACACTTGGGAACCTTTCCTTGTAAGATCTTTTTTTTAAATTATTTTATCTGCGAAATAATGAAAAATGTCACTTATTAATGTGAAAATTCAGACTAGAAGCTTCAAAATAAATGAACGTTTTCCAATTTAATGATAAAATGTGAAATTAAATTAAAATGAAATTTCTGAAAACACAATTTCCGTTTTTATGGCATATATATATATACATGTATATCGATTTACATATATATATATGTATATCGTTTTTTTTATAAAATGTTATTGCTTGATATCATTATTTTTCTTGCTTTTGTCAAAATTATTGCCATTTATTATTATTATTATTACTGTTCTTTTATTAAAAAATTTACCCAACTTAGTTCTTGGTGCAGAATTGATATAAACACAAAATTGCTTTTCTTAATTCCCTTTCATATGACACTATATCCATTAGTAAAGGTGGCAACATCTAATATGAACTTATATATTATTGATTTCTTATTCGTGAGAAAAATTTTTATAAACATGGACTTCGAAACCGTCAAGGATTTAACTCCAAAACTATTTGATACCATAAGTTTGACTTATATGGGCGGTGCCATGCCCCCTTGTCCAATGCTCATTCAATTTTTCCAGTCAAAGGACAAGACTAAATAGTACATTCTTACCGAGTTTCATTGATGTGTGACTAATAGTTCGAAAGTTATACCCACAATTTGGGCAGCCGAAAAAGTGACACGCCCTTTGCCCAACGCCCATAAAATTTTACTAGTGGAATGGCACATGTAAATCGAGGCCGAACACCTAATTCCAATGTTGTGCGACCTATAATTCCAAAGTTATTCGATATTGCAGATTCGAGCTGCCACGCCCCCTTGTACAATGCTCGCTGAATCACTGGTAATTAGTGAGTACTTGGGTACAACTTTACTAAAACAAAATTAACTGCACAAGTGTTCACAGTTAAAAATTTTTGTCAAACACATTCATACACATGTCTAATATTTATCATTTCATTCTTATTATGCTTTTATATATTTATCATTTAACATTTTGTGGGCAATTGCAAATCTTGCTAGCAGCAATAAATTTGCGTATACTATTATTTTTTCAAAGTAAAAATACAACATTCCTTTGTGTGTTATATTATTCAAACACTGATATTAAGGGTATTCGTCCTCAACCAACCTCATTAAAATATAAAATTGCCCAATATATAAGTTTGCCATTTTGCATGAATACCCTAATCATATTATTTATAATATACTAAAAAATGCATAAATTTTAATAGAATATACAATTGAATAATATTAATATCATGCTAAATTCATCAAAATCATTATTATACTACTTAAGCAGCATGTTAACTTAAACATTTTATCAATTTAAAAAAAAACTCGCAACAAAATATAAATTCCCACGAAAATCCTATGAAAATCTTAGTTTTCCATCGGAATCCAAGAATACCCACATTTTAGCATTTCTCAACGAAAATGCAACCCAGCGTTAATATGGAATGTCAAACGCACGAGCTAGTCGAACATGTCTCTACTCATTGCGTTGATCGTACTTTACAACTACAATAGTTTTTTACGGGATGAGGTCGACGCAAAGTATGAGGTCGAATTTAGTGTTGCTTCATAAGAACCCATTGTTTCTAGTCTAGCTGTCAAAGGCCGACCGACCTAACGCAGTATTGCGTTTTAGCCATTAAACGAATAGCAAATCTATACTTTTATGATATACTTTAATTTTTAGCTCAATCAATGAAATAAATTAAATATATATGTGTTTTTTAATAGCTTTAAGTGGTTTTTAATAATTTTATAAATACGAAAATTAAAAAAGAAACTTACTTGATTTCCTGGATCCGACGATCGTGACATGTCATGAGCGTTCGATGTCCAAAAGTTTGCTGGAAATCTGATGATAACTAGGCATTAACTAGACTTAACTTATTAAACACCACTTCACCATTATTAGAATATTAAACGATAATTCTTTTTCTTTTATATACATATAGATATACTGATACATATATATGCGTTATATATATGCGTTTTATATATGTATACACATGTGTTTATGTGTATAAACTTATAACTAAGTATATGAGGTGATGATTGACGTTGGAGCAAACATTCAATATTTTGTGTTTCTGCATTGCTGGAATTCATGTTCGTCACAAAGCCGGTTTAGCAAGCAATAAATTGCATATAACTCTGCACTTAAAGAGAAGCTTTCTGCTTTCTGTAATTTAAGATAATTTATTTGTACAATTGCGTACTTATGACTAAATATTTCTAATGTCTTACTGTACCTCTTTAGTTTGTTGCAAAAATATCATTAATTTTGTAATTACATTATATCATTAATAATTGATTGGAATTTCTCAAATGCTTTCAAATTACACTTGATATTGTAATTTTAAAAGACACCGTTCTTAATTGAATTTAATCTAACCTTCTCTTTTAGAGTTAGGCTACGAAATTTTTAATAATGTTGACTGCCTTCGTTGAAATATGAAACGCAAAAGAAAGTCAATTCGTCACCTTTATTCTAACTAACCTTGTATACCCTTAGTTGATAACTGTTTACTACTACGTAGTTTTATAAGTGATTATGTTGAGGTTCAGCGTCTCTTTTAATTTACATAAAAATTCAACATTACTAATAATTTCTTTTATTTTTCTTCTAAGCTGACTCCAGTTTTTTTATTATTACAAACAATTTAATATTCATACATCTTTATTTCCATTTTATTGTTAGTTAATTCTATATAATCTCAATAAGACCTTTAAAGCTTTAACTAACATTTTTATGTTCGTGTATCGGTAATATTGTGCAATGAGAATAAGTGGAATTCTTTGTACAATGAAATAAAACCAAATCTGTGCCAAATTAGTAAAGGTATTAACTTAATTTTATATGTGAAAATTTTAATTTTCTTATTTCAAGTGAAACCTATAAATATTTCAATTGGTTTAATAATAAGCAATTAGTAATATTTTTTTTTATACAAGCATATTAACAAAAAAAAAAATTTTTTTTTTTTTTTTTAAATTTTTTTATGTAATGATGACACTACAAAACAAATTCAACTTAAAATTACAAAATGTTAATTTATTAAAAGTTTAATTTGGAAAAAGTCATCATGCAATTTCAACCCAACGTGGGGCTGGCCTACTCCCTGAAATCTCATGCTCTAGTCATTAAAGCCGGGCTCTGCAGAAAATATATCTTTCGCATGTATTCTATCAAACGTTTTGCCATTTAAATCCTCAAGTTCATATATAAAGCTACCTATCTTATTCTTAACTTTACATTTCGTAAATTTTGGAGCTAATTTTGGATTAAACTTTTTCAGCCTATTGCTTTTATAAAAATTTCTTTTGAATACCACCTGACCAATTTTGAATTCAATCGGCGTACTTCTCAAATTATATGATTTTGCATGAATATCTTGAGCCTTTTTCAAAAAAATGTATGCCTTTTCACGACTTCTTGTAAGGTGATCCATACGATTTAAAATCTCTGGACTTTCACCCACTAAACTATCCAACTTTCGTAACAAATCATAGTGTTTCCCATTAGTCATCATATGAAATCCAAAAAGAAGATGAAATGGAGTAAAACCTGTAGATTCATGAACTACATTTCGCAAAGAGCAACTTATCTCTCCTAGATATTTGTCCCATTCGGTTTGATAATTTTTCACATACATACGAACGGCAGTAAAAATTGTCCTATTTGCGCGCTCCGAGGCATTCGCTTGCGGTGAATAATATCCAGTAAATATTTGCTGTATTCCATGCTTATCCATGAACTCTTTAAAATCTTTTGAAACAAATTGGCATCCATTGTCTGATAAAATCTTTTGTGGAACACCAAACAAGTTAAAAATTTCTTCAAGGGCCTGCACTGCGAATTTTGTGGTTGCATTGCGCAATGCTTTTACCATAACATATTTTGAAAAATTATCTAAAACAATAAATGCGAAAGTATTTCCAAATTTGGATCGGGGCAAAGGGCCTACGAAATCTATATGCAACTCTTGCCAAGGTTTTAGCGGTGGTGAGCGGGAAAAAGTTGGCGGACGCATGATATTGTTAGGGATTTTAGACATCCGGCAAGTTTCACACTCATTCACAAAGTTGACCACATCATTGATCATCCGAGACCAATAGTATAGACGTTTCAACTTTTCTAACAGTCTATTTATACCTGGATGACCTGAATTTGGTGGACTGTGTAACTTATCCATAATTTTTAACTTCCTACTGTTTGGAATCCATATACGCCAACACTCAACTTCCCTTCCTACTTCTCTCTCTCGAAACCTGGTCCTCTTGAATAATTTACCATCAACAACCTTCAAATCTGGAAATTTTTCAACATTTTCTTCAGCCAATTTAACTTTTCTTACATATTCTTCATCATCAAAATTTCCTAAATCTTCATCTGAATCAAATGTAAGCTCTTCTATTTCTGCCCTTGATAATGCATCTGCCACTATATTGTTTTTGCCTTTCCTGTGTACTATCTCGAAATCATAATTTTGTAATTTTAATGACCAACGTGCTAAGCGTCCTTGGAGGTCCTTTGTTGACATAAGCCACTTCAATGCAGCATGGTCCGTTATCACAACAAAATGAGCACCCTCAACATATGGCCGAAATTTCTTGATGGTTTCTATAACTGCTAAGCATTCTAGTTCAGTCGTACTATACTTTTTTTGCGTTGCCGTCAGCTTTCTTGACATATACGCTACAGGTTTTTCATTTTCCTCACTGTCCAATTGAATAAGTGCACCTCCTATACCATAAGAGCTCGCATCGCATTGCAAGAAGAATGTTTTGCTATAATCTGGTGCTACTAACACAGGTGTAGTAGTGAGCATTTCTTTAAGTTTTAAAAAGGATTGGTCTGCTTCGTCTGTCCAATTCTTCGTGAAGTTTTTTCCTGTCATATCAGCCAATGGTGCTGCTACTGCCGAATAGTTAGGTAACATTCTCATGAACCATTGACACATACCCAGAAATCTTCGTAATTCTCTCACAGTTGTTGGTTTTTTTGTTTTTAAAATTGCATCTATTTTGTCTGGATTTGGCTTCAGTCCATCTTCCCCAACGATATAACCTAAGTATGGGATCTCTTTTTGCACAAAACGTGACTTTTCAACGTTTATTGTTAAGTTTGCAGATCTCAAACGTTCTGCCACTTTTTTTATAGTTTCGATATGTTTGTCAAATGTCTCAGAAATAATAAGCATATCATCAATGTATGGAAAAACTTCATCTTGCATCTCATACGGAATTACGCGATCAATAAGCTTACACATAGACTGTGTCGCATTTTTTAGTCCAAAAGGCATCACTTTAAAGTGATATAGTCCTCTACCTGGTACTGGAAAAGCAGTTTTACACTTAGAAGACTCAGAAAGTGGAATTTGCCAAAAACTGTCTTTCAAATCTAATGCGGATATATACTTTGCCTTCTTTAAACTAGCAAGAACTTTATCCATATTTGGCATTGGATATGCATCTTTAGAAGTATATTTATTCAATTCGCGCGCATCAAGACATAGCCTCCATTTTCCATTAGACTTTCCTACCATAACACAAGGTGAACACCAACTACTTTCACTTTTCTCTTTAATATTGTCCTTTAACATTCTATCTATTTCTACATCTAACTGTTTTTGTATATAAGGTGACATTGGATAGACTCGCTGTTTGACAGGGCTTGTAGTTCCTGTATCAATTTCGTGATAAATAAAATTTGTTCTTCCAAGGCCTTCTTTGTTGTAAGATGGTACCATTCCAATTGCTTCCGCTAAAATAGCCTTTTGAATATCTGTCAACAAGTGCGTCTTATCATTTGACTCAATTGGAATTTCATCTACTATTGCCGAAATGAGTCCAAAATCCCTCCAAAAATCAATTCCTAAGGTAAACAACCTCGGTAAATCTGGTGATATATAACATTTAATAACCCTATTGCTATTATTATAACTAACAGGCAGAAATGCGTAACCTATAATGTTTTGCGCAGCTCCATCAGCGGTTAACAAATTTGCGTTTAAAGAAAGATATCTCAAACCTAATTCTTCAAATATTTCTTTATAACCTCTTCCAATAACAGAAATTGAAGACCCACTATCTAAAAGCCTTTCAAACTTTTTACCATTTATATAAATATCTGCATACATTCTCTTATCGGAATAAATATTTAGCTTAAAACTTTCTACAGCTTTTTTCATATACTTTTTTTTCATAAAATAGTTTTTAACTCTATTACATCGGTTATGTTTGGTTTCGTCAATACCGTGTTGAACATCGGTCCTTGATTTTCTTGTGTTCGGGCAGAATTCCTTGGATGCGCAGAAGCCCTGTGTTCTTTCACACCCACCCTCAAGTTTAACTTCCCTAAGCAACGCGGACAATTAGGTTTTGTCGCATTTTTATATCCACAAGAATAACAAAACAAAGATCTTTGTGCCGATGGACAGTCATGAAAATTGTGTACAATATCATCGCAGTTCCAACATATGCTTAAATTGTTCTCTTCGACATTATACTCTACATCATTATTATGAGTGCAATAATCGTTATATTGAAATTCCGAACTCAAGATTTCATGTACAACTCGACGTTTACCCAAAACCTGGTCATCTAGGGTTTCGCCTATTTCAAGTAATCCCTTCTCAACTTCCATAAAATTTATCCTCAATTCATTTACCGATGCTGGTCTAGAAAGCATTAAAAGCTTGCGCAACGCTGGATGCATGTTGTTTTTTAACAAACTAACTAACTCATTTTCTGAATATTTAACTCGCAGCTCCGAATTCAAGGACTCAATAGCCAACTTGAATTCAGTAAAGCTTTCCTTTGACGTCTATTTTCAATCTGTCTTCTGATTTCCTGATCTGTTGTTATAGCCTGGAATTCATTTACTAAAGAAGATCTAAAATGACTCCACGTAGGGTTTCGATTTTTAGTAACAAAGATCCAGAACCAATTGTAAGCATTTCCAGTTAGTAAGTAATGCATAGACAAACAAATCTTATCTAAAGGAATCCCTTCACTTCTAGCCAAAATTTCAATTCTTAAAACAAACTGCTCTACACTAATTGGGTAAGGTTGACCATTAAACTTTATATTCCAATTTGAAATACTGGTTAATTTCCTGCTATCAAAATTGTTCAAACTTGAAGAGTAGCTTGTATTCATTTCCATTCTATTGCTAAAGTTACCATTCATGTTAGAACCTATTCGTTGTTCTCTTTTCTGTGATTGATTGTTATTTGGGAAATTCTGACTCGTTGGTGTAATTGGTCTTATAACATGTGAAAAATTTGGGTTACTACGAAAATCTGGGCTATTAGAACCAACACTTCTTAAACTTGAATCAACAAATTGCGTGTGATTTCCTAGATTAGTATGATTACCATTTTTCTCAGGAAAATTATTCATATTGTGAACAAAACTCTTACGCCTGGCACCTGTGTTCGTTTGAACAACATTACTTTTGTCTAGATTTGATTTCCCTGACGGGCTTCCTCCATCTGCATTAACGTCAATTAGTGAAAGGCCTTCAGGCACATTATCAAAATTCTTCTCCATTTCCTTGGCTAATACCGAAGCATTAAGCTCACCGCTAATTTTGGTCACTATGCTTATTAAATTATTATGCAATTCTTGATAATATCTAATAACTCCGGAGCACGTTTTCCTAAAAAATCTAACCTATACAAAATATGTAAGCCCTTAGAAATCAAACGCTGCTGTGTCTGCCGATCAACATTGTTCTTATTGGTTTTACACAAACGACTTAAATCATCTACCTTTTCTTGACAAATCTCAAACTCTTGTGACGGTGTGTTAATTGCCACTAATTCTTGCTTTCTCAAGCCTTTTTCCTCCTCACTTACAATTTTTCTCAAATTTGCTGCTAAATTTCTTACACTACCTTCAATAGGCAAATTTCTTACTAGGCATTCGAATTTTATTTCCTCGCTATCAAGCAAACCTATATCCATGATAATTCATTCAATAGAAGTCTCACAATATTTTACTGATCAGAATCTAATAAATGTTTACTGTGGCTCATTTTATGATAGGTAAATAAAAAAATAAAAGAAACAAAAAATGTATATAAAGTAATTTCAATATTTTAGGCCTTAGCTCAACATCATCTTTTGCATCATCTATCATCTTTACGGTACGATTTTTGTCTGCACATTTATTTAACTTGAATCACCTGCAGTAATTTTTTCTATTGTTATATGCTCACAATTAACGTCTTGCTTACGGAATTATAACATAACAATATGTTACAAGTCTAACAAAAGCAAGTAATCAGATTTCCACTTAAAAGGAAATGTACAAAAATATTAAACTTGTGTACAAATTCTAACTTAAAAAAATCAACTGAAAACAAGATATCACCACTTCATCGCATGAACTGATAAAATTCATATTGTTTCACTACGGACAACAAAATTAAACTGTTTTAGTTTTTCTAAATGAATGTTTAACAAACCGGTTCAAAATCGAGAATACATCAAGAAGCAAATAATTTTCTCTTCCAATATTTTTTTTTTTTTTTTTTTTTTTATGCAACTACTAAAGCTACACCATTGGGCGCCAAACTACTGTAACGTTGTGATTTTGCATGTTGCATTCTACAATCCACCAGAAGAACAGAGTTAATTAAAAGAGAGCTTCGAGTCCGTCTATCATCTCTCTTATCATCTTGCCAGACTATGCTCAGGGATATGTCGTGGGAGTATAAATGGACGACCGCAGAAACAAACAAAAGAAAGCAAAAACAATCATCTTTACTGGCATATAACTGATATCAATATTACCCAAAAAAAAATATTACGCAAATAAATGTGTAAGGTTCTCACTAAGCAAAATTTATATATAAATAAGTACATCCAAGCAGATATCCGTCAACATCATGTTTTTCCGCAAGAACATAATGTTTCTGGAAAACTTGAAGTTGCTATAACACTTAATGCTGCTAATGAGCAAAATGTTTCTGACGACGATGATGCCGCAGAAACATGTTGCTTATGAGCGAAATGTTTCTGACGACGATGATGCCGAAGAAACATGTTGCTTATGAGCTAAATGTTTATGACGACGATGATGCCGAAGAAGACATGTTGCTAAGGCCTAGAAACTAATCAATGCCTAAATAAAGACATTTATAAGGTTTTATAAATGAGACACTTTATAGATTTTTCAATCTTCATGATTTTTGTTTTATTAATTTTTTCAAAGAACTAGATATAATAAAAATACAATAATCATACAAAAATAATTTACTCCATGACACTAATTCATAAAAAAAATAAAAAATAAATAACTGGCCATTTCAGCCCTTAAAAGGACTTTGACCTTCTTATGATCAATTGTGTTGTGCGTGTTATTAAGTTTGTACACAATTGACCGAGAACCGGACCTACATGCTTAACGCCGACTCCGAACGGCGATGAACGGAATGTTCTCGTTCTCAAGAAGCTTTACATGGCATTTTGATTACTCTCTGAGGTTTGCCATTGTCTGCAGAGAGGTGGCGGCCGTACAGAAAAATTATTTTAATTCAAATAATTTTCTGTCGCTGCTGGGGTTCGAACCTGGGTCTCCAAGGTTCTTTGACATAGCGGCCACGCACTTTAACCAACTACGCCACGGACGACAGTAATTCATACCACCAGAAATTATCTTATTAAGTGCTATGTTAAATTCCGCTTGCTTAGTAAAGCAACATTATCGTACGCGGGATTTGTATACGAACATAAATTAAAAAATAAAAAATAAATAACTGGCTATTTCAGCCCTTGAAAGGACTTTGACCTAGCTTCTTATGATCAATTGTGTTGTGCGTGTTATTAATTTATTTCATAATTGACCGAGAACCGGACCTACATGCTTAACGCCGACTCCGAACGGCGATGAACGGAATGTTCTCGTTCTCAAGAAGCTTTACATGGCATTTTGATTACTCTCTGAGGTTTGCCATTGTCTGCAGAGAGGTGGCGGCCGTACAGAAAAATTATTTTAATTCAAATAATTTTCTGTCGCTGCTGGGGTTCGAACCTGGGTCTCCAAAGTTCGTTGACATAGCGGCCACGCACTTTAACCAACTACGCCACGGACGCCACTGACATAAACTAAAGGTAAAAAAAATTGAAAGTTCTCACGACTTATACGAATAGCAAATCTATACTTTTATGATATACTTCAATTTTTAGCTCAATCAATGAAATAAATTAAATATATATGTGTTTTTTAATAGCTTTAAGTGGTTTTTAATAATTTTATAAATACGAAAATTAAAAAAGAAACTTACTTGATTTCCTGGATCCGACGATCGTGACATGTCATGAGCGTTCGGTGTCCAAAAGTTTGCTGGAAATCTGATGATAACTAGGCATTAACTAGACTTAACTTATTAAACACCACTTCACCATTATTAGAATATTAAACGATAATTCTTTTTCTTTTATATACATATAGATATACTGATACATATATATGCGTTATATATATGCGTTTTATATATGTATACACATGTGTTTATGTGTTACTTAGTTATGAGGTGATGATTGACGTTGGAGCAAACATTCAATATTTTGTGTTTCTGCATTGCTGGAATTCATGTTCGTCACAAAGCCGGTTTAGCAAGCAATAAATTGCATATAACTCTGCACTTAAAGAGAAGCTTTCTGCTTTCTGTAATTTAAGATAATTTATTTGTACAATTGCGTACTTATGACTAAATATTTCTAATGTCTTACTGTACCTCTTTAGTTTGTTGCAAAAATATCATTAATTTTGTTTAAATTATTAAATTGATTGGAATTTCTCAAATGCTTTCAAATTACACTTGATATTGTAATTTTAAAAGATACCGTTCTTAATTGAATTTAATCTAACCTTCTCTTTTAGAGTTAGGCTACGAAATTTTTAATAATGTTGACTGCCTTCGTTGAAATATGAAACGCAAAAGAAAGTCAATTCGTCACCTTTATTCTAACTAACCTTGTATACCCTTAGTTGATAACTGTTTACTACTACGTAGTTTTATAAGTGATTATGTTGAGGTTCAGCGTCTCTTTTAATTTACATAAAAATTCAACATTACTAATAATTTCTTTTATTTTTCTTCTAAGCTGACTCCAGTTTTTTTATTATTACAAACAATTTAATATTCATACATCTTTATTTCCATTTTGTTGTTTGTTAATTCTATATAATCTCAATAAGACCTTTAAAGCTTTAACTAACATTTTTATGTTCGTGTATCGGTAATATTGTGCACTGAGAATAAGTGGAATTCTTTGTACAATGAAATAAAACCAAATCTGTGCCAAATTAGTAAATGTATTAACTTAATTTTAAATGTGAAAATTTTAATTTTTTTATTTCAAGTGAAACCTATAAATATTTCAATTGGTTTAATAATAAGCAATTAGAAATATTTTTTTTTTATACAAGCATATTAACGAAAAAAAATATTTTTTTTTTTTTTAAATTTTTTTATGTAATGATGACACTACAAATGGTAGTGAAAGAATAGAAAGATGCTCACTGAAATTAACTTTGTGAGCTGCTGGAACTTCGGGACTCGAAAAGATTGCTTGTTTTGCGTTGGTGTAAATTGTTTCGTTTATGCTAACTTCTTTTTCAAATGTTATGAGATAGGTTCCATGAACTGTGACAGGTGGTTTATTGTATTCTTTTATTTTAGTAACTTGGTCATTAATGACAATGATTCCATCATCGACTTGAATTATGGGAGGGATATCGTGTCCTGATGCTGATTGACAAGTTGCAGTATAGTTATTCATTAGCTGTTCCACACAAGGACTTTCCGTCTTAGGTTCGCAGAATGTTGTTATTGCAGCGCTCTTGCAATTCTTCATCGGAATCATTTGGTTTGTACATTTGGTTATTATGTTTGTTTCTAACAATAAAACTGACTGATTATGAACTACAGGGTATAACATTAATTTCTTACAAATCTTTTCAATTAATGGATATCGGATTAAAAACAATATTTCTTCATCATTTTGAAAGATTTTTAACTAAGAGTTACTTACAATATCATTAACAGAGATATCCATAAATTTTTCAGACATAATTATTTGTTCAATTTCTTTGCTATCTAATAACGTGGAATTTACTAATTTTCTTTTTCCCAACATTATCGCGTACATTATATTATTTAGGTCAATTATTATGGCTCTATTTCTACTTAGTATTAGCTCATCAAGGTGTCCTGTGGTAAGTGTTTGTGTTTTTGTGTTATTAAGTAATTTATTAATTGTGTCAGTTATCTTGCTTATTTGATTTTGTATGTTAGTGTTTATGTTTATTTGTCTTTCATGTGATTCTATTAAGTTCTTCTGTTTATTTTTTAGTTCGTTAAAGTCGTCAAAATCTGGAGTGCCTGCTATTACTTTTATAATTATTATTATTATTATTATTATTATTATTAAAGTTTATTGGTGTACAATAAGACAAAGTCTTTTATAGTACTACATAGTGATTAACATTGTTGAATAAATAGAAATAAATTATTAAAATTAAAATTAAAAATAATATTGGCTTCAAATTTATAATAACTTTAGACAGATTTTATGAAAAATTCACAAAAGAAAATGCTATATATAAAGCATACTATGATATAAATTTACATTAATTTAAGGTACTTAATATAATATATTTACTATATGACATGGTAACTGAAAATAGAGTACAGATTTGGGAAGGTAGAGAAGATTGAATAGATAGAGAAAGAAGAATAATACATTTATTGGTTTAAGGAGCTAAAATATTCAAAGATAGCATGTTTGAAGCTAGTTCGTGACGTAGTTTGTTTTAAAGAGTTAGGCAATGCATTCCACATTCTAATGGTGCTGACAAAGAAGACCCTACTAGTGTTCAGATAGTTAACTCTAGGGACAACAAAATTTGTTGATCTTTGTGATTGGAAAAATTGCAGTTTTAGATAAAGGTATTCAGGGCTTTGTGTGTGCATAAGCTTGTGCAAAAATAATATGTTTCGAATATTTAAATACTGATATAAACTACAGCCAAGAATGCCTTTACTTCGTAGAGAAATATGGTCATAGCGGTCGACTCCATACACATACCTAGCCGCACTATTGAAAGCTACCAAAAGTTTATGCTGCGACTGTGAATCAAGCTGACTATAAACTATATCAAAAAATGTTATATGCGGGATGATTAATTGTATAACAAGTCTGCGACGAGTCTCAAGAGGCGTGTATTGGAATGAAGTGCGTAAGTAGCGTAGTGTCCCGTATATTATACCTATCGTCTTGTTAATATGGTCAGTACAAGTCAGTTTTGAGTTTATTATAAATCCCAAGTTTTTCGCTTTTTCAACAATTTCAATTTCCTCCGCTCCAACAAACAAAGGAGGGATATCGATGAAGCACGAGTTATTTCTCGAAATTGGAAGTACTTTAGTTTTAAGGGGGTTAATACTTAGCATGTTGGAAATAGCCCAGTTATTCAGCAAGTTCAAGTCAAAGTTCAGTCTGTAGGTCAAGTCTTCTAAGAGTCCAGTAGGTCGAAAGAGATAGATTTGAATGTCATCAGCATAAGCATGAACAGTGGCATATTTGCAGACAGAAAAAACATCGTTAATGAATATAGAGAACAATAGTGGACCCAGGATAGACCCTTGAGGAACTCCACTCACAACAGGCCTAAGCGATGAGTAAGCATTCCCCACTTTAACTTGTTGCAATCTCCCTTCCAAGTAGTTGGAAACTAAATCTACAGCCGTAGAACTAAACATAAAGTAATTTCTGAGCTTTTGACAAAGTAGATTATGATTAACAGAATCGAATGCTTTCGAGAAGTCAACAAGGCAAAGAAGGGTCAGAAAGTTCTGGTCGTAAGAAATTCTAATATCATCTATGACTTTTACTGCAGCCGTAGCGCAACTGAGGCCACTTCTAAAACCCGATTGCAGTGGTGATAACAACTTATATGCATGAAGGTGGTCGCGGATTTGATTAGCCATGATACATTCAAGAACCTTTCCTAGCGCTGGCAGTATACTAATAGGCCTGAAGTCATTAGGTACAGATGCAGATGCAGATTTTGCCACAGGTAAGACCGTGGCAGCCTTCCATGTGTCGGGAAATCGTGAGCAAGTTTAACAATGGTAAATTATGTGCGTTAATGGAGATATAATGTAAGGCAAGACAAGTTTTATAAATTTGATTGGCATTCCGTCAATTCCAATAGCATTCGAAGTTGTCTTCATTATGCATTTTATAACATAATCTTCACTTACTGAGACAAATTCAAGAGAAGGTGAAGAAGAATTTGTAACCTGCGTTGTTAACTCAGACCTATGGACAAGAGTGCCAGAGTTAGGGTTAACACTGTCTAAAAAGAAATCATTTAACTCATTTGGATCTAAATTACATTCACTAGTATTCTTACTAAACACCCTGTATCTTTTAATATTCCGCCACAGCTGTTTGGAGTTGAAACTAGGATTAAGCTTAGAGTTAAAAAAATTTATTTTAGCTTGTCTGATCATGACAGTAGCAGCATTACGAGCACTTCTATACTGATCCCAATTAGCATTCAATGGATTTAATTTCCATTTCGAGTGAAGTTTATTTCTTAACCTAATAGCCATTAAAACATTATTCGTAAACCAAGGACAACGATTATTAGAGACCTGAACTGTACGTAACGGAACATGACTAGCAAATAATACATCTAATTTATCCATGAAGACTTTAAGTTTATCATTGACAGAATCATAAAACCAGCAATCGTTCCAGTAGCTCGTTTCTGTAACTCTTACCGATCGCAGTTACCGACTGAAATTACCGATTTGACGTCATTCTCACCTTCACTGTTTCTGTAAAAAAAATTGTCGATCCCTATTCCATTCACTAGTTCCAAATCGGTAATATAACATTTGTTCCAATTCTACTTCAATAGGAATCGCTTAAAAATGTGTTTCTGTACGAAAAGTGACAAAACTTGAAATCGATACTTTTCTCACTGACTTTAAGCTAAGTGAGAACTCTACCGATTGCTATAATGTTGTTGAAACTATGAGAAAGCAAGTAATCAAATTTAACTTTTTGAACCGAATACAATTTTATTGCTGTAATTTTATACAAATAAATATTTTATTAAAAAAAAATTTTTTAATTGTTTGAAAATAAGTAGCAAAACATAAACATTTAAGGTGACAGCGTGTTGTAATTTACGAAAATTTATTAACCGGTTTCAATGAAATCGGTATGTTAATGTAAAATAAACCGAGTGCAAATGTTTGTTACCAACTTTTAGTTTATTTAATTTCTTGCTTTTTGTTTGGTTTCTGCGATCGTGTAGAGATGCGTACATAATAACAAATACGTTACTCATTTTGTTTAAAGTTATAAACTGAGAAAATATGAAATTGAAAAGCAGTGTTTTTAATATAAAATATTTGTACATATAATGAAAACAAATGCAAATAATCACCTGCTTGTCATCTGTTTCAATTTCTTGACGTTTCTTTCCGATTTGTGTTTCTTTCCATCACAGACCGAATTTTTACCGATCTCAACGTACAGAAACAGCAGTTATCACGAAATCGGTAACTTTCAATCGAGTCGATGTGACGTCACACAAATCGGTAACTTACCGATTTGGTTACAGAAACGAGCTACAGCTTATAGCAGACAAATTAAGAAATAAGGAGGAAGAGTCAATTGATTTAAAGTCGTAGTAGGAAAAACAGACTGAAGAATTTCTGCCAAGCCTAATATTAAGGGAACAAAACACCAGATCATGATCAGACAGAAAAGTAATTTGATCAAACTTAAGAAGAAGAGATCTATCAGAAACAAGACAAACATCAAGCAGGCTAGGCTCACAACCACGCAAATAGCGAGTGGGAATGTAGTTATTAGCAATTTGCAGACCACACATAGAAGACATGTAATAGAAATTATCAGTCACGGAATCATTATGCAGTAAGTTCACATTAAAATCACCACACACATAATAGAAATCATAATCCACAATTTTACTGTTAAGATCATTAAAAAAAGGTTCAAGGTTATTTGATCGGTAAGGATTATATACACACGATATTAAAATTTTTGAATTTCTATCAAAAATTTCAACATTGAGAAACTCACAGACATCATTACACTTATTGATGAATTTAACATTGAGATTAGACTTACAATACACAGCTACACTACCACCTCTTCTACCACATCTGTCACTACGAAAAAGTTTATAACCATTAAAGTTATAATAAGCATCAGGAATTTCACTTTTAAACCATGTTTCGGATACACAAATAACATCAACAGCCGAGTTTTCAAAAATGTATCTCGCATAGTCAAGTTCCAAACCATTTAAACTCCTAGCATTGAAATGAGTTACATTTAGGCCATTACACTGCTTACATAGTACGTCAACTAAAGCTTTATAATTACCCACAGCACCATTAGATATAACATCAAAATTCAACATAAAAACAATACAACGAACAAACTAAAAACATGCTATAATAAAAAAAACTCAATAAATAATATGCATTATTAATTTTAAGAAATAAAATAAATAATAAGAATGAAATAGGAAGAGAAAAATATAGGCTAAGAGTAGAGGAAGGTACACATGTTAATTCTATAATTCACTCAAAAAGATACAAAAATATTACAAGACTAGCTTAGGGTTCCAGCAGCACAGTCCACGCTCTCTTTGTTATCAACCAATTTGGCCTCACCATCACGAGATGCTCGCACATATACACGCCCACGCAGAGTAAATACAGCTACAAGTTTGTTTTCTCGCTTCAACCGACTAGCATAGCGCATAATTTCTCTGTTTGCTTTGGTCAAGCTTTCGTTGATGTAGAAATTATTAGCTCCCCCACACCCGATGTCACTGAGTAAGAGCTGCCTCTTGTTTATTTTGCGGAAAGCAGCAATAGCTTTGAGCAGACAATTCCGATCATATGCTGACACGAGCTTAGCTATGATCATTGCATTTCGCATGTTGCTTTTAGATCTTACTCTAAATATGCCTCGCAGTCTAATGGTCTCACATTTTACAAGAGAGCAAACTTTGGTAAAAATGCCGCTAAGACTCTCATCTGTCGCAGAGGGGATTCCGTGGATGACGATGTCGGTGGAAATGGCATCACTCTCATAATAATCCAACTGAGACTTCAGCGCTCTCACTTCATCATTTAGAATAGTTGAATCTGGAGCTTTTGCATCAGCACGAGCTTTGTAGGTATCAACTTGTATTTTTAGATTATGGACACTCTCTTTTAAAATACTCAGCTCAGAATATGCAGCTTCAACTATAGAAACTCTTTCTACAACATTTCTGATCACAGTCCTCATATTAGAAAGCTCAGCCGATACTTCGCCTTTCCTCTGCATCACTCTCTCCTCCGAAGCAGCTATTGTTCCCGTGAGTTGATTGACAATACATTCACGCATGCTGTTTAACAGAGAGCTCAAATAAGCATCCGTGTGCATTTGTGTAGTTGGGGTCGATGATTCATCTTTCCAAGCACCTACGGGAGTCGATGGAGCAGCAGCCTTGCGACTGCTTGTAGCACTTCTAGTTGAGAGTTTTAATGCTGACATTTTAGTTTAAGTTTTAGATTTTTTTTTTTATTTTTTTTTTTACGATTAAAATTCTTTAAAATACTTTAATTTATTTTAATTTATTGTTTTTCGATGAGAAGATTGTGGCGAACGCGGGAGAACTATTAAGCAAGTGCTAGGTGATTAAAATTGCACCTGATGGATTCGAATATTATTTTTAACGCGCTGAGCAAACTGAAACCGAAAAAACACGTCTACAAACATCAGGTTGATAGTTGATATGCGAAACCAGTGTTTTAGTGTTGTTCCTATAAAATTTAAACTTCTCGCATGTCTATGATGGGTTTTTAGTGACTCGAGGAGACGAGAGATCTGATCATTATCAGCTTGCAAAAGTTTTTAACTGGAGATATCGGAAATAGATTTAAAAGTTTTTCATTCTCGTCCACAACTGCCTTGTATGCTGAAAGATTTGTTCGATGTACCATGGATTTGAATTTGGTATAGACTGCTATTTTTCCACTGGAAATTGGAATGTAGAATGAGTCTGAGTAGTCCAGTAGCTTTTCAAAGGATGGACCAATGAATATCAGTGAGATTCTGCAATGAAATAGTTTATCGTAAGTTATCTTTATGCACTATTCTGCCGTTAATAAGAACAGTAGTCCCTAAGTCCTTCTGAATCTGTTTCTCGACAAATAATTTACTGAATTTGTTTCCAATACGCTTGTTTGTTTTGACATGTACCTTTTCACCTGGTTTATAAGTTTGTTTATTCCGATTCTTATTGTGGTATTTTAAATTTTCGTTCGCTCATTAATGTCTTTGGTGTCGAATGTATGATGTCTATTGGTCTGTACCCTGTAACTGAGTGAATTGTTCTATTGTATTTTGCAGTTGCTAATGCAATAAGTTCGGGTGTATCAGAAATATTTTCTTCAAGCTTAGTGCATCTAGCTATTTCAGTAAGAGTACTATGAAACCTTTCTACCTGGCCATTAGTCGTAGAATGAAAGGGGGGTGTAGTAAATACGGTGATTTTAAAGTTATTTTTAAGCATGGTTTTGATGGTTTCAGAGTTTAAGGATCGTTCATTATCGCATACTATTGTTTTTGTATCTTTGAAGAAACTTACCATATTAATTAGTGGTTGTTTAATATCTAGTGTTGCTCGAGATTTTATAGGACTGACTATTGCATACTTAGAAAATTTGTCTAAAAGGGTGAGAAAATGTTGTTTGTCTGTTGAATAGATGTCAATATGTAATATTTCGCCTGGGTGGGAGGGTATGGGTGTTTCTGCTATCTCAATTATATTTGGATGTCTTTGATATTTTGCCTCCTGGCAGATTTTGCATGTTGATATTGCTTCTTTTATTGTTTTTATGAGTTCAGGGAAATAATAATCTTTCAAGATTTGCTGCATATTTTCTCGTGCACCGCGGTGAGCTCTATTGTGTTCAGTTATTACTATCTCTATTTTATCGTTTTGGTTAGGAATATCCAAGACTAATTTTCCTGCATGACATATCTTGACGGAAGGAAAGGTTGTTAATAATTTATTCTGTATTTGTGCTAGAATTGGCAGTTCGCAATGTATTGCGTTGGTTACATTTGGGTTGATTACCTCTTTAAGTGTTACAAAGAGGTAGTCCAGATTTACATACGTTATTGTGTGCCTAAGTCTTGATCTAAATATAATTTTAGTTATCTTTTCAGCTTCATTGCCCTTGCGAATGACAATTTGGTTTCGAAAGCAGTTAAGAGGAATCATAGTACAGAAACTATGATTTTAGTTAGTGACTTTTCACTATGCATGGTACCTCCGCTTGTGACAGAGGGCTCTTCTAACATGTTGACGTGTTGTCTAGATAAAGCATCTGCGACAAAGTTTTCTTTCCCTGGTTTGTAGAAAAATTTTGAAGCAAATTCTTCTATAAAGGCTCTCCATCTTTTGATTTTCGAGTTTGGATTTTTGTCGGATATTGCAAAAGTTAGAGGCTGGTGGTCAGTAAAAATATTTAATTGTTTCACACCATATAAGTAGTTTCGTAGTTTTTGCAAAGACCAGACTATGGCTAAGAGTTCCCTTTCATTTGCCGCATAATGTTCTTCAGTGGGAGGGAGTGTTCGCGAAATCATGGTTATCGGCCTACCGCTTTGAGATAACACAGCCCCCAGTGCGTGAGAAGAGGCATCTGTGGTAAGGTCAAAAGGTTTCTCGAAATCTGGATACAAAAGCAGAACATTTTCTGACGCTAGGATTCTTTTAATTTTATCAAAAGCAACTAGTGCCTCTTCATCAAATTCTATTGGAACATTTTTTGATTTGTTTGCTCCGATTGTGCCATTTTCACCACGTAAATATTTTGTTAAAGGTTTTGCAATCGTGGCGTAGTCCCTTATAAATCGCCGATAGTAGCCTGCAAGTCCTAGGAATGATCGCAAGCTACGAAGGGTTTTAGGGATTTCATAATTTACAATATCCTTTATTTTATCGGGACAGGTTTTAATACCCATATTAGACACCATAAATCCGAGAAATTCTACTTCTTCCTGAAAGAACTTAGATTTTTCAGGTGAGACTCGCATATTGGCGTTATAAAGTTTCCCCAAAATTCGCTCTATATCTTCAAGGTGTTGTCCCGCTGTTTTAGAAAAAATAATAACGGCATCAATATAGACAACTTTTCCCAATTTCTTCCCTAAGCACATCATCAATAGCCCTCTGAAATATTCCCGGGGCATTTTTTAAACCAAACGGTAGTCGACAAAATTCGTATTTCCCATTGTTTACAGAAAACGCAGTCTTTTAACGATCACACTCAGCCAATTTTATTTGGTGGAAACCGGATTTAATATCAATTGTCGAATAAAATGACGAGTTGCCTAAGTGAGATAGAATTATAGACATGTCGGGTATTGGATATTTATCACTGGTAGTCTTTTCGTTGAGCTTTCTAAAATCTATAACCATACGCATTTTTAGATTGCCTTCGCTATCAGTTCCCTTTTTGTCAACTACCCATACAGGATTGTTATAAGGAGACCGTGAAGGTCTTATAATTCCATTTGCAAGGAGTTCATTGATTTCTTTGTTCACGAAATTTGCTGCTGACATGGGATATGTTGTTCTTATTGTCGCGATAATTTTTGTTGTAAAAGGTAGGCACTCATTTGGATCTGCAAACACCTTCGAATGCCTTTTTATCATGTTATCAAAATTGCTCTT
The DNA here is from genome assembly GCA_943735915.1 of Pherbina coryleti. Classification (NCBI taxonomy): domain Eukaryota; kingdom Metazoa; phylum Arthropoda; class Insecta; order Diptera; family Sciomyzidae; genus Pherbina; species Pherbina coryleti. The sequence goes on along the minus strand of OX030948.1, from coordinate 113,411,022 downwards.
GAGGCCCACAGGAATAGCCTGATAATGATTTACGTCTCTACAATAGCGAAACAAAAGCTTTTCCTTACCCCCATTGTATTCTATTGTGCCTTTTTTAAGATCTAATTGTGCCCTTATTTCACGTAAAAAATCAAGACCAATAATTCCATCAAAAGTTTCTAATTGAGGTAGTATAAAAAACTGTGCATTTTTTCCGAACATGTTTATTACACATTTGAATTCTGTTTCATTGGATCCATGAATTGACTTAACAATAAACTTATTTTCTACTGATTTAATGGCCTTAAGACCATAAATATTTTATATATAATTTTTGGCAGCTCCAGTGTCTACCAGGAATTTTAATTCCTTCCCATTTAATGTCCTACTTACATATGGGAGGAGGGACCTACCCCTAAAAAATTAATCTGATCTGCATGTTCCTGTTCGTCATGATCATTGGCCGTTTTACTTATGGCGTCGTAATCAAACTCACACTGAGATTCATAATCAGTATGTCCTGAAATTTCTGTCAAATTGGGTTCCTGTGGTGAAATTGGGTTATTTATTTTATAATAACCTAGGTTATTTATTCGTTGTTGCTTTGCGATATGATGCCGGTCGGATTCATATGGCCTTTTATGAGCTTGTGTAAAACTTGCCAGATTGTTGGGGTGGTTTGTGAATAAAGGTGGTCGGTTTTGGTTGGTCCAGTTCTGTCCTCGGTTATTAACGTTTCCAGGTGGTGGATATCTGTTGACCTGTTGCTGCTGACCAATTGGGATATAAGGCTTATTATAACTGAAGCGAGAAGAAGAATCTATTTCCATTAGAGTAGTATTGGGCTGGATTGGTTGACGTATCGGTAGTGGTTGTGATTGATAGCGGCGGTAGTGGGGAGAATTAGAAAACCCGTGATAGTGTTCGGCAAAGGAATCCTTATTTCTATTAAATGAGGTAGCAAATACATATCGAGCTTGGTTGGATTCAAGTTCCTGTGCCAAAGCCAGTGCAGATGGCATGTCAGAAGGTCTGGATGAAAACAAGATATCACCCATTGGCTTGCGAAGCCCTGAAATAAATGTTCTTAGCGCTTCTTGTCTATACTTTCCATAAAGAGATCTAATGAGACCATTGTCATTTTCGTGAGTCATAATCACTTTATTGATTATGAGCGTGAGTTTGCGTTCAATTTCGTCATAGAATTGACAAATGGTCTGCCCACCCTGTCTTAATGTGGACATTTCCTGCTCTAGAATGTAAATGGGTTTTTTATCAGCGTAAGTAAAATCCAAGCGTGCAATAATGGCCTTAAAATTTAGCACCGTATTAAAAGATGAAAGTACCAAGTCGGCGGATCCGGTAATTTTATTACGAATAATAGCCACAGCCTGGTAATGTCTCGAGGTACCAACAAATGGTTCGAACAACCTATATGCGCGAACACGGCTTGTCGCCATGAAATATACCGAACCTGTTCACCGCTGAACTCAGGCAGTGATTTAATTAAGTCTAAAGTTTCCCCACAAGGTGGAGCGTCCGTAGTAATGGTTATCTCTTTATATTCCTCAACCTGAGCGGGGGTCTCTATTGCGGCAAGTCTAGATGTCAGTTCATCGACTGTAGCCTGGAAGTCCTGTTTTACCTGTCTAGTTGCAGCTGCAATAGCAGTGTTTAAAAGTGCCTGTAGTGTTTGTGCGTCCATTCTAGCGTTTATAAATTTAAATTGAGAGCGGTATAAATCTACGTTTTATTTTAAATTTTTATAACAAAATAATTTTAATATTTATAGTTTTAATAAAAAGAAAGAATAATTATAACTAATCTTACAATACGAGCAGCTTCATGATGTTTTTCTTGTTTGGAGTGCTCCCTCGTTGGCAACGCCTCGGATTGGCGTGCTACCCTCAGTTGATTGAGTTTTATAACTTTTGTGTTCAGTAATTTTTGGCTTTTTATTAAATTATATCGTTTTTTATTTATTACACAATTTATGACTGTCTTTCTTCCTTTTATTTCAGGTATGTCTCAATCTGTATGTTGGTAAGTTCAATTTGCAATTCTTTTTTAATTTCTGTTCGTTTACACTGTTTGGGTTTTGGCTTATTTTTTTCCATAATTTTATAATTTTTGTGTTCTTTCCACTATGTAGAAATTTTTATTTCGATTTTTTTTTTAAAAAAGATTTCATTTGTTTTTTCACAAAAAAGTTTTTTTTCCGCTATGTGAAATTTTTCTTTTGGTTTATTTCTTGCTTTAATTTTATCATTTTTTTCTGTTCTATTTTTGCTTTGGGTTTATTGCTTTAATTGATGTATTCACTCTGATTGCACACTAGACTAACTGTTTTATTATTGTTCGTAGCAAAACTTCTGGATTAGGGCTGCTGTTTCGGCCTCTAAAGTCCAGGTATCGTCGCACAGTGCTTTGTCCCCATATAGTGAATCGGCAAAATAAGAGAAGTTATCGCAGAAAATTGAAATTTGGTGTGCTGGTTCAAAATATGTTAATGAAGAAAAATTCGAAGTTTCGGAAAAATCGGTGCAAGGACATGACTACCTCCCATACATCTTTAAATTTAAAAGTTTAATTTTAGCTATAATTGTATATAGAATAAATCGAAAGTTGGTAACTATCTGTTAAAATATGTCTTTTAGCTTAGTGGTTAATTTTCTTTCATTCGGTGCAAGGACATGACTACCTCCCATATATAATTTTTCTCCAAAACTAAATTGCAACTACATTAGTGATCAGAATGCACTGAAAACTTATAACAACTTATAAAACTATATTTTTGGGCCCTCTGGGAAAGTTCGCTTAATTCTATACCAAGACATGACCATCTCCCATATATCCTTTTTCTCAAAAACTAAATTTTAGCTACATTTGTGATCAAAATGCACTAAACACTAATAACAACTTATAAAACTATGTTTTTTAGCTCTCTGAGAAATTTGGCTTCATTCGATACAAGGAAATGACCATCTCCAATATATCCTTTTTCTCATAAACTAAATTTTTGCTACATTTGTGATCAAAATGCAAATAATTTAATATTCTCTTTAAAAAGGGTCATAAATAAATTTGTTTCTAAATTTTTTTTTTTTTTTTTTTTTTAGCTTTGAACCAAGGATTTCAGGTGGAATACCTATTCAGTCAAGTCTGCCTTGGTTCGAAATGGGGTGATAGATTAGTGGGAAGGAAAGGGCAATCAAGTGAAACATATGTAGGATGTTCTAAGTGTGGTGGAAAGCCAAAGAAACATGTGAATTTGAATCAGATGCAAGTGTTATGCCTTTACCTCAGTCAATTCAAGTTATAAAGGCAATCTCATCCACAAACTTCTCTACCATCAACTACAACTTCAAGTCGTAAATATTGATGAATTTTTAATTTCAGTTGATTAGAAATGAGGATAGAAAATTTAGAAAGGTTTTAAAGCGAAGGAGCATGCTACAAACTCGACTACCGAGGCCGCCTTAAATGTTTTTCTCTTCTTTTTTTTTCAAAATGTTTTCTTTCAAAATGTATTTCTCAATTTCTTTGAATTCATCATTTTTTTATGTGTTTTGTAGACCTAAGTGACGATAGTTCCGGATCCGACATTAATAAGAAATGAGCCATTAAATCTCTATTTGTATTTTCTCTCGTCGTTTTTCTTGTATGGGATAATCGCAAAATGTACATAACAAGTCATATCGTCAGCTTATTATTAGCACACACAACAACAAAGTGCAGTGTGTTCATGGAGTAAATGAGTTGAAACATATGGAAAGCATTGAAACGAAAAGCAAAACGGAAAACATGAATCAGCTGTTTACAAACAAATGTTGATTACTTGATACTTTTTACTGGATGTCGTTCGTTACTTTTTGTCATGATAGAATTATAAGGTAGGGCCGGGTCGCTTAGTGCCCTCACGCGTCAACGAATAGTGGATAGTGAAAAGGTCGGGTAGTTGTCAAAATGACGAAGCTGGTGGAAATGTCAAATGAAAAAAGAAATATCATGTTTTCAATTTGTAAATAGTGCGGACACGTGTGTTAAGTTTGTGTTAATTTGAGTGGAAATATTGTAAAAACATAGTAAATAAATCTATAAAATGCCGCGGAAGTGTTAAATTTGAAAAAAAGCTTGTAAAAATTTTAACCTAAAATCAACTGCGAAACATGAACATAAAGAAACTCGATATGAACAGCTGATTTTGACAACTAGCCCCCTTTTTCGCTGCTTTCCACTCCATTCTTTTCCGAGTCGGCCCTACCTTATAATTCTACCATGCTTTTTGTGATATTTTTTACTGAGAGAGTAAAATCAGTCTTACTCTTCCAGTAAAAGTTACTTGATATTTTTTACTCGAAAAGTTCTCAAACAGACCTACAGTCAATAAAATTGCACAGATTGCAAAAAATGAATTGATTATTGAACGTCGCTGGAGCCCTTTACTTGGAAAAAATTATATAATCATATTTTTGGTCTTTGTAAAACTAAAAAATATAGATGTTTTAAAAAAATACAAAATTTCAAATTTCCGGTTAAAAATCTTAAATTTTTTTTTTACTAGTGGTTAGATTTGTTAACAAAGCATATAAATGAAAAATAAAAAATCGCCTACTTTTTATTTATATATTTCTTTAATTTTCTCAAAGTTTGCAAAACTTTAGGGTTTCCGCCAAAAAAAACAAAAAATATTCTTTCAATTTTTGGTAAGTTTTTGTCACTATTTAATAAAAACTATACACTACATCAAAATTTGATTAATTTTTTATAGTAATAAACAAAAGAAATTGCATAAATTTATTTTTTTTAAATTTTGGCAGTACCATAAACTTAGGTCTTTGCAACTTTTTCTGAAACTTAGGAAATATGTCTTTAAAAATTCATATCATTTTTACATTTCCGGGTGAAAAATCTAAAACTATTTTACATATTCTATTTAAGCTCTTTAAAATGTACTAAAATCACAAATAAAAAATTACCTACTCTCAAAAAAAAAATTTTTTCAGTCTATCAAACTTTTGCATTTTGGGAATTCCAAATAAAAAATCGCAAAAGTTTTCGATGGCACAAAAAACATTTTATATAAAATATTTACAAAAAATTATTTTTGTTTTTTTGTTCCTATAGTTATAAACAAAACTGTTAAGTTTCAAAGCAATACAATAAAAAATGAAATTTTAAAAATTTGTTTTGTAAAACAGTAAAAACCGTTTTTCCGTTCAACAGTTTTACCTCAAACGTTTTCTGACTTTAGCGCCCTCTACTGTTAACAAAAAGACGAGTTGATAAATTCTATTCACGAATTTATTTAAGGTACTTTATTAGCTTTACAAAAATGTATATTACTTAAATATTCTAAGCACTTTATTTTATTTTAATTTTGCCTATGGGACAAAGCACTGTGCGTCGTAGCTTTCAGGTGTCGGTTTTTTATTGTTTCCGATTGTTTTGAAAACAGCTGCCATGCAGCGAATTTTTTGTTCATTTGTTATTTTTTCAATTAATGGAAGATTCTAGTTTATTTCATTATATGTTTTGTTGCTCATTTTTTATTTTTTAAACCTTTTTATAGTCTGGAGGGTCCCCCTTTCGGTGGTAAATCGCAGACTTACTTAACTTAAAAATATTATTTTTTATTTTTATTTTTATAGCCTGGAGGGTCCCCCTTTCGGTGGTGAATCGCAGGCTCAATTTATATGTTAATTAGGAAGCAATCTCAATATGTTTTTCCTCATTTATGTCCTTCCACTGTATGTTATTTACCATTAATTTTGTTTAATGTTTTAATGTTATTTTTTCTTCTATGAAGAATTTTCGCTGTTCAGACCACTGTGTTTTTTTTCACAAAAATATTTTGTTTACTGTTTTTTGTTTATTTTTTTCTTCTATGAAGAATTTTCACTGTTCACTTTCGAATTTAAAAAAAAAAAATTTTTTCACATTCAAATTTTTCAAATAAAAGAAAAATTTGTTCACATTAGTTTTTTTTAAATTTTCCTGTTTATTTAGTGAGTTCGAGCTCACGACCACTGTGTTTTTTATTTTGACAAAAATATTTTCAGTGGCCCCACGTTGGGCGCCAGTTAAGAATGTTTATTTACCGAACAAATAAAACATTCCGTTTAATTAATTGCTCTTTATTACCGGCTATGCCAGTCTTTTTAGTTTCACAATTAATCTTACTCTATACTCTAAACCGAAAATACCTAACTTAAAATACCCAAATTGCATTCTATGTTTGTTGACGTCGTTTATGCTGATGATGTTGTTGTTGTCATGATTGTTGCTGCGCTTCAAGCTTGGGTTTGTTGTTGTGGACGTAGTAGTGGCTGTGCCTTGCTAAAGTTGTAGTGGTGCTGTGTTGTAGGTTCTTATTGTTGTTGTTGGTCTGGTTGTTGCATTGATTTCGTTGACCAAATTTATGCTGACAATTCATGTTCCCAGCATGTGTCGTCGCTAGTTGTTTTCACCTAAGTGTAACTTTAGCCGAAACGTGCCTGAAGTCGATTTAAGACGGATGCGCGTGTCTTATTTGGATATTGTTCTTGCGAATTAGAATGTTTGGCGGATTGAAGTGTTGTTTAGCCAACTTGGTAAAATATAACTCCTGCTTGATGAACGTGATGGAATTTGGGCGAATGAAGGTGTCGTTTAGCCAGAGTGGCATGGTTGCTAATTGAAAATGCAAACTTTTACAAATATGAAAACAAAAAAAAAACAAAAACAATTTTAAATACAAATTGGGGCGATTAGAATTTCTAAACGTTCGTTAAAAATTTAAAAACTAATAGCAATATAAATATGTTTAGATGACTTTCATAGAATAATCATGATTTAAAAATATAAAAAATTAATGTTTGCCATTTCATTATTCCAACTCTTATAAACATAAAAATAAATTTGTATTACATTATACAATTATTTTTTTCTAATTAGGATAACTTGCGTATTTTAAAAACATGCAAAATAATAATAATGAAATGAAAAAAAAAAACAAAAAACAATAAAAAAGTATATTAGTTAGGAATTAACACTCTAAAAAACTGAAAAGTTTGAATAAATGTTGTTTTTAAATATTCGTTGGTATAAATTTCTTTAAACCTTATCTCTATTGGAAGAAAATTTATTGTAGTAACCGACCACAGACCATTAGCATCATTATTCTCACACAAAAACCCATCGTCAAAAATGACTAGAATACGTTTGGATTTATCAGACTATGATTTTGAGATCATATACAAGCAAGGAAAAATTAACACAAACGCCGACGCATTATCACGCATAAAAATTGGCAGTGAAATTTTAAAAACAATAGGGGTATTCACACCGAGCTCGTTAGTTTGTTATTTGGCTAGTTGTTACTTCGTTAACTTTGTGAAGTGTGAACACACCCTTTCGTTTTATCTCGTTAGTCTGGTAGTTGTTGTGGAATAACAGCTGATTTTGCTTTTCATTATTTAAAATTGCTGAAAATTTATAAATAAAAAGTGGAAAATGCCACAAACAGGGGCAAAATGTAAAATAATTCAGCATTTGATTGCAAACGCTATGCAGCGAATTTCGGTGATTGAGGGTAAAGACAAAAATTTAGTGAAATAAAATTTATTTTAAGCAAATACTTTTTTACGGATTGATAGATGTATTCAGTGAAGACGAAGAACTGGTCGAGGATACTTTAGATGAACTTTACGATGATTTTTACGCTGTCATGAGTTGCCGCAGAGGTGTGGACAATTTGGTGCCGAAATCAATTCATTGGCGGGAGGATATTTTGACATCAATGGATGAAAATCGTTTTCGCCAAATGATGCGTCTTGACCGATCACAATTTGCTCATCTCTTATCACTTCTAGCAAACAGCGAGGTATTTACCAAATGTACGGGCAAGCAGTTTCCAATAGATCTACAACTCGCTATAGTTCTATACAGATTGGGTTCATATGGCGAGAGTGCATCAATTTCCAAAATAGCTTCAATTTTTGGAATTGGTGACGGTGGAACGTTAACTAAAATAACTCGTCGAATTTTTGGTGCATTTTTAAAATTATTACCGCAATATGTGCATTGGCCAGATTCTATGGAACGTTCTGAAATAGTACGCGAAACTTTCAATGAATTGCCATTTTGCATTGGATATGTTGACGGCACTGAAATTAAACTAGCCGAAGCTCCAGTTAAAAATCATGAAGCCTTTTTTGCTAGAAGTCACAAATATGCTATTAAAGCTCAAATGGTCTGCGACTATAAACTCAGAATTCGTGATGTTGTGGTAGGATATAGTGGTTGTACACATGACGCAAAAATTTTTAAAAATTGTTCGCTTTACAAGCACCAGGAAAGGCATTTCTCGGGACAGGAATGGATTGCAGGTGATTCTGCATATCCTTTAAGCAATGTTGTTATAACACCTTATAGAACTAATTCTCAACATTTTGATCCACAAAAAAGGAAGCAATTTAACAAGCAACATAGTAAGTACCGTGTCAGAATTGAGCACTGCTTCGGCATATTAAAAGAGCGATTTTGCAGTCTGAAAGAACTGAGAATGCGAATGCACAACGAAGATAGCCAACAATTCTGCAGCGAGTGGGTTTTGGTATGTAGCATTCTACATAATATACTAGTTAATAGCGCTGAAGTAGAAGACGTCGAAGCTTCATTGCTGCACGAGAATGTAATTGATGAGGATTTGCATGAATCAAGCCAAAATAGATTTGAAATGAAAAGACAATGGTTATATAATATTATGTTTCCATAAGCTTTATTTAAAAAATCTTAAAATAAAATGAATTTATTTATATTATTAAAATTAATTTTCTGTTTTTTTGACCAGAATACAAATCTTAACGGCTGGATGAACTTAACTCAAATTCGGAACACATATTATTTGAATCCTAGCTTAGGTTATTGCATACTCCACGCCTCTTTCGCTCTTTTACAAGAAAGTTTAGTGCACATATTAGCGTACTTTTTTATCGCGAAAATATTCGTCTAATTAATTTAAAAAAATGCTGTTATTTTGACACCAAATATCTCTCATTATTCTTTTGGTAGATTGGTTTTTTGTTTCGTTTTACCGCTTAATTGCTAAATTTGCTTCGTTAATATTTTTCATTTCAATCTGAAAGGTAAGTGTTATAAATTATATAAAATTATGAGAGAAATAATGTAATATTACGGTTTTATTATATGAAAAATTAACTTAAAATTGATTGATGCGGGTGATTGATGCATTGATTTATCTTAGGAATTTTCCACTTGAGCGTACACAGAATGTATATTTATATGAAACTTCTTTTCTCGGCGATTCTCAAAATTTGCAAAGCTCATAACTAATCGTTTATCGTGCATCCGAATGCGATAAAACTTCGTCAACTGGTTGTTTGCACTTGCGCAAACAATGTAAGTATAGTTAAAATTTGCCACACCCCTTTTTACCGCCCAGAAATCAATAAAACTGTTATATTTTTGACGCTTTTGGCAGTAACAACTAAAGCCATCAAATTTAGGACACATGTTATCAAGGATAATATAAAAATTTATGAAAAAAAAACATGTTGATCATATACATCAGACAGTTTTGATCCTTCCAATTTGCTGCCTTAAAAATAATGCATCATAGGAAACTCAAACTATTTCTGTTATTTTGGAGATTGTTTCCACAAATGTCACCAATTCTATATAAATAATATACACAATATTAATAATTAACAAAACGCACAAATTCAATTAAAAGAATAGTTTATTTATAAAATAGTTTGAAAAAAAAAATTAAATAGTTCTTCAAGAACTTTTGAGATCAAAGTCATATATCAGATATAATTCGATATAATTATTAAAAAATTATTATAATTATATGTATTATATTATTATATTTTATAATTATTAAATTATTTTTATAGAAGAATATTAAATATATTAAATGTATTAAATAATAATTTAAAAAAAAAATAAAATAGTTCTTCAAGAACTTTTGAGATCATAATCAAAAAAACATTTAAATTTATTCCATCTTATATTTATATTTGAGCTCGAGCTCCAGTTTTTTTATTTCGTGGTCTTTCTTTAGTTTCTCCGCATCCAACTCCAGTCTTCTCCTTTCCAACTCGAGCTTTTGCTGCTCTATGTCAAGGCGTTTTTCTAAAAAAATATCTCTTCGTTTTTGCATTTCTGCCAGCTCGCTTAAGCCATTTTTGGGCAGCCGTGTTTTTAATTTTTTCCCAAACGCACGAGAAGGAGCTGGAGTTGTTGTTGGCCTGCTTTCATCTGCTTCTAGATTTGGTGCTACCGTTTGAACTGCAGGATATATTGATGACGACGGCTGCTCTTCCATCTCATACTCCACAGTATAATCCATGCATGGATCTTCATCGAAGTCGAACGTCACATCATTCGAGCTTAAGCCTGGAGCGCTAAATGTGGAAGACTCTACCACAAAGCTCGCATTTATTTTTTGAGAAAAAAGTTCGCACAGCCGGTCATAGTACGGGCACATTTTTCGAAGTTTTTCTTGAGAAACAAAAATTTTAAACTTCATAAGCTAGCAATTTAAAGATTACTTAACTAATTACCTTTTATTGTGGTGCATCCATCCTCAGACTCAAGCCCGGCACCTGTTGACTTGCGCCACTCCTCTGCCCTACTGAATGTTTGCTTGAGGTAGCGCACTTTGCAGCGTACCATTTCGCACGATGCGTTTATATTTGTTTTTTCCAACAGCCGTTTATAGTATATCTGAGCAGTTGGCTTCTGAAGAAAGTTAAAAAGGTAAGATTTTTTAATAAACGAATTGTAGTTATTTAATACATACTTCAATATCTACGTTCTCCATTAAGCTGGAAGTTTATTCGATGCAGTTGCGTTTTTCATCCGTTTACTCGCTGGCGTTATAAAATCGAAGTATGTGAAAGCTTATGGGAGCGAGTTCAATGGTTGTGAACGTTACGCTGGCAAAAGTTGAAAATATTTCAACTTTTCTTGCGTAATTAGCGTTTTTTGACAGTTCGTTACAAACAGAGAACAGCGAGAAAAAAATAAAAGTAACGAGTTAACTTTCTGAGTGACATATCTATTGCGCGCTTCTTTTAACATAAAAATATCTATTCCGTTTAAAATAAAAATTATTGCATGGAACCTTTTGACGCTGAAAACTTAATTGCAGAAGTGCAAAAATATCCATGCATTTGGGCAAAATCAACCCAAGAATATAGGAACAAACTGAAACGTGCAAGAGCCTGGGAGCCTTTCTTTCAACACATTTTAAATAGGTCGTGGGCTGCAAAGCCGTCATTATTACGCGGATTAGGGGTAGAGCACCCATCGGCGAAGTAAAAGGGTCATTGTCTTCTATTTCGCCGCTGTGTGCTCTATTGCGGTATTCAGTTTTTAATCTATATATATAAAAAGCAAATCGTTGCCTGTCTGTCTGTCTGTCTGATGGCTATAGACTGCAAAACTACTGGGCCAATTGAGCTGAAACTTTAGCAGTAGATTTGTGTCCAGTACGAGATGGTTTAGGGAAAAAATTGCGTATTTATTTATTAAATTCCCATTTTATTCTTATTGAATTTCTTTTAGGAACTGAGTGCTTCAGCAAATGGCGGTCAATTCGAGACCGCTATGCTCGTGAAGTTTCCAAAAGTTTGAGGTCGGGAAGTGCAGCCGAAATCCCCAACAGTTACCAATACATGGAACAACTTTCATTTTTGAAGCCGTATGTGTTGCCTAGAAAGTAAGTAGAATATATTATTATTCATATGCATTTAACAACGTTTCTTTCCGTTTTTATAGAACAACTTCAAGTGTGGCTCCAACCAATGTGGATGGAGTAAATGTTGCTGGCTTTGCTCCAATTCATGTTTCAAATGATGGTTTTGGCAGTGTTGAAAATCTTTGTGATGATGATTTAATTATTGAAGATACAGAACCAAGCTTTTCTTTTGATAATGTAAGTTCGGAGCGGCCAGCTACATCTACTCCATCCACAATGGATAGCAACAGCAGCAGCTTTGGCCCTCGCACAAAAAAAGCAATCGCGTTGGAAGATAATTTCCGAAATTTAATGGTGAGAATGGCTGACATTCACTAAAAAAGGGCACAATCGCAAGTGTTGGCTGGAAGACACGATAGCTTCTATAATTTATTAACTAATAAATTTGATATGCTGCCTCTGGCTGAGCAGGAAGACGTGAAAATGTTTTTTTTGAACTATCTACATGATCGAATTAAAACATATCAACAATCTACATAGCTAACAGTACGAGTGTAAACTTTTGTGGCTCATATATACGCTGCATCATTATCAATAAAAAGTAAATTTTGAATTTTTTTTAACTCACAATTTTTTTGATTTCGTATGGTAATATTTTAAATAATTCTGTTGCAAATTTAAAACAACAGCTAAGAACAATCTTGGAATCCATTTTTAACCAACTTCCCGGTGAGCTACTCTTTTAAAACCAAATATTTAGCTCAGAACTGGATGACAACACAATATTAACTTATTTTCTTTTCTGTACATTTGTTGCTTTTTGTTTGTTGACATTTTGTTTTAAATTTCAAAAATTCAAAACCAAAGTAAAGAAAACAATTTAAACAAATTGGTTTTTTTTATTGGCTCATTTAGAAAATAGCTTTTCATGTGTAGCTCAGCCGTAGCTTTATGACCGAAAGGTATGTAGTTCGAACGGATTTTTCGTTTTTTTTTGTTTGTTGTAAAACAAGTTCAAATTTTGAAAAAGACACTAATATAGATGAAAAAAATATTGTAAAAAAACCCAGCAAACATTATGACTCTTTCAAGACTAATTTTTAATACTTTTTTAAGACTCATAATAAGGACTGTTTAAGAACTCATATAAATGTCTTTTGGACTCAAAATTAAGACACTTTTGATAGTCATATTTGAAACTCTTTTAAGAATCATGGAATGGAATCTTTAAAGACTCATACTGAGGACTCTTTCAGAGCTCATAGAAGTCATTATTTAGATATTTTATATATTTGATTTAGTTTTTAGTTGTTTTATAAACGTTATGGAACTATAAAACACATTCATAAGCGCCAGACACTATCAGTTTTTATTTTTTTTTTAATAGAAAAATAAAAATTTGGATTAAAAAATGTTTGCTTCATTTTAAATGACAGTTAAACAAACAATTAAATTCTATTGTTAAACAAGTACTCTTTCAGTGAGTCCCGCAGTTGAAATGCAGTCCTATTGGAGTTGTTTGAAGAAACAGCACGAACTCTGGATAATGGTTTTGTTTCTTGTCTCCATAACCCTTCTCGTACTACAAGTCCATTTGCATTCACTCCATCGATGTAGTCGGGAGGACAATATGAGCAGTCTGTCATTTTTAAATAATTATGCAGAACAACTGTAGCATTTACTATTTGGACTACGGAGTCTGGGTCCATGATTATTGTTTTGTGGAATATTCTCCACCTTGCTGCAAGAATACCAAAAGCATTCTCTATAACGCTTCTTGCTCTGGAGAGTCGTTTATTAAAGTTTTCCTTCTGCTCGTCCAGTAGAAGGCCTGGATATGGTCGCATTATATTTTTTCTCAGGGGAAAAGCAGCATCACCAACAATATAATGCGGAAAGCTAATATCACTACCAGGCAACAGACATTCTGGTGGAAAGTCCAAATTATTACTGAAAAGCCTTTTTCCAAACTCCGAATGAGAAAGAATTCCACCATCACTCTGACTGCCATAAGCCCCAACGTCAACTGCTGTAAATGTATAGTTTGCATCACAAACACCAAGCAAAACTATACTGTACTGTCCTAAAAATTGATTATATGTATATTAATCTTACGAAATATACAACCAATAAATTGTGTACCTTTGTAATTATAGAAATTGGAACCGGATTTCGGTGGGCATGTTATAACTATATGCTTTCCATCTATGGCCCCTACACAATTCGGCAAGTTCCAAATGTTTTTGAAATCCTCGCCTATTCGCTTCCATTCACTGCAGTTTGGCGTGGACAGATAAATCGGGCTAAGGGTTTCCCAAATGATACGGCATGTTTCCAGAGTTATAACTCTCACGGCTGAAACTGACATTTTAAAAGTCAATGAAAGATGCTGCCTGGTGGATCCATGAGCAAGATATCTGAAATATGAATACAAATTTGTATTCATTGTCTATTGCATAGTTATTTGAATTACATTAGTGTTAAAAACAAACGGCATTTTGCAGGAATAGGTTCCCTGTTAGAGAATTTCTCCAATCTTTCTGCAATTAAATTAAAAAAAGTCTCAAACACTGGCAGAGACATTCGCGTGGCTATGCGGAACTGCTCTGGATCCTTTGTAAGTTTCTCAAATGACGCTGCATAGAACCCTGAAGTGTTGCTGTCCGCAAAATAATCGCGCACCCAAAATCTCCTTTCATTTCTAATTGCTTCTATATATAAGTAGCATCTATATACTGTATGTACAGTATACGCAGCGTCAATAATTAAACTATTTTCATCCATTTATAATAATAATTTTTTTTTTTACACTGGTAAGGTTTTGTTTCGCGGACTTTATAATAAATTTGTAAATAAAATCATTAACACATGCTCTTCGATTTCAGGGATGGCGCTTCAAAATAAAATTTTATTAAATAAAGATTTTTATGAGTTTTTGGTTGATGTTTGGCTAAAATCACTTTTTTATGCTAATTGTTCAAAGTTGTTGTTATGATAAATATAACAATTTGATATATATCAGCGTTAATACATTTCGAAATCCATTTCAACAACATAGAAAATATTGAATAATTTTGCAGCCCTGCTTTCTATGAACGTAAAACGCAATCATTGAACTCTACCATCATTTTCTTGCGTAAATTGCTCTAGCGAGTAAACGGATGAAAAACGCAACTGCATCGAATGAACTTCCAGCTTTAAGTAGTCCAGGAGCAAATTGTGCTCCTCCTCGTTCCACTTCTTTTGTGGCTTGTCGCGCTTGCGCTTTTTCTTTTGATCTTCCACTGAAAATACAAATTAGCAAACATATGACAAATTAGAAACCAATAGAAAATTAAATGAATTTATTTATGTAATACTTACTTTTTAACAAAAACTTAAATTTAATTTGTGTTTAGATTTTCTTGAACACATGTAGTTGAAAATATGAAAGCTACTCGTTTTTTGCCAAATAACGAACAAATTATCAGGGTTGCTAAGTTGTTACTTTGTTACTCGGTAGTTCGATAGTTCGATACTTTTACAAAAACAAAATGCATGTAAAAAAGTAACAAGTAACAACTAGCAAACTAACGAGCTCGGTGTGAATACCCCTAATATGTATTGTCTTCGAAAAAAGTTCGAAAGACAATTGTAGTATTGCGAGAGCTGGAAAAGCTACAAAATGAAGAAAATGAAGAAAACAAGTTACCAGTGTGATTGTTGTATTAAATTGTGAAAAATTTGGGTAAAATCTCCAAAAGATTGGCAAAAACAACACTCTTGTCCCTTTTTTTGAAATTTACTTGCAGCAAGTGTCAAAATCCACTGTCTCTGAAAATTCGTTGACAGTAGCGCTGCAAGTAGGCTGCAAGTGCGAAAATGTGAGTGTGTTAGTAAAAATCTTTGAATGTGTAGAGTTTTTCGAACTTGCACTTGCAGGTGTGGACACCGTGTAAATGAGCTCAACAGAAGGCAGGAATTCTAATATTTTAAATCTACAATCTATGCACAGAATCTGCAATACCTTCTAAATTAGTCAACATATCTAGACATCTTCTTCACTTTCCTCATCTTTAGATTGACCCCAATCGAATTCCTAAATTTTTGTATTCTCTTCATTATACAAACTTCTCATATGCGGCGTCATAACTAAAATAAAATATTTTATATCTACTATAGCCCAATGTTGCCCACAAGGAATTTGTGAGTTTCATTAATACATTAAAGAAAATCATAAAATCATGTAGAATACAGTATTAATGTTACAAAATAATTTTATCGATAATTTTATAATTATTATCGAAAATAGTGCACTATTTCTATACTATATTCTGATAACTCCAGTTTACAATAAGCTGATTAGCGACAATTACACTTCACTCTTCCAAAGATAGCAGGAACAGTAACAGTTAAGTTTGCATCATTTGTTTTGCTTAGATTCTCAAAACACTAACCCATCAACAATATACAATTTAAGAAAAAAATATTTTTCTAGCTTTAACTATAAGTCGACAAACATGTGAAATTGCTCTCAGGCAACGTTGGGGTCGAAAGGGTTAAGCTTACCCACATTCGCTTCTAGTTCCTTTGTGGCGAACTATGGAATGTGGTAGTATTATTGTTATAGGGTTATTTTATAATTTACATGTGTAAGTATCTAAAGAGTGATTTTTTAAGTGCCTGATAACTTTTTTTTTAAAAAAAACGCATAAAATTTGCAAAATCTCATCGGTTCTTTATTTGAAACGTTAGATTGGTCCATGACATTTACTTTTTGAAGATAATTTCATTTAAATGTTGACCGCGGCTGCGTCTTAGGTGGTCCATTCGGAAAGTCCAATTTTGGGCAACTTTTTCGAGCATTTCGGCCGGAATAGCCCGAATTTCTTCGGAAATGTTGTCTTCCAAAGCTGGAATAGTTGCTGGCTTATTTCTGTAGACTTTAGACTTGACGTAGCCCCACAAAAAATAGTCTAAAGGCGTCAAATCGCATGATCTTGGTGGCCAACTTACCGGTCCATTTCTTGAGATTAATTGTTCTCCGAAGTTTTCCCTCAAAATGGCCATAGAATCGCGAGATGTGTGGCATGTAGCGCCATCTTGTTGAAACCACATGTCAACCAAGTTCAGTTCTTCCATTTTTGGCAACAAAAAGTTTGTTAGCATCGAACGATAGCGATCACCATTCACCGTAACGTTGCGTCCAACAGCATCTTTGAAAAAATACGGTCCAATGATTCCACCAGCGTACAAACCACACCAAACAGTGCATTTTTCGGGATGCATGGCCAGTTCTTGAACGGCTTCTGGTTGCTCTTCACTCCAAATGCGGCAATTTTGCTTATTTACGTAGCCATTCAACCAGAAATGAGCCTCATCGCTGAACAAAATTTGTCGATAAAAAAGCGGATTTTCTGCCAACTTTTCTAGGGCCCATTCACTGAAAATTCGACGTTGTGGCAGATCGTAAGTCTATTCATGATGAAATGTCAAAGCATACTGAGCATCTTTCTCTTTGACACCATGTCTGAAATCCCACGTGATCTGTCAAATACTAATGCATGAAAATCATAACCTCAAAAAAATCACCCTTTATATATATAAAAAAGGAGCTTATGTTTGTAAGGCCGCAATAGACTCCTAAACTACTCATTCGATTAGCATGAAAATTTGTGTATAGAAGTTTTTTGGTACGGTGCGTGTTTGTGGGCTATCAATTTTGATCTACCTGGAACACCAGAGGGCGCTGTAGTACAAATTTTTTACAAAACTGCCTAAAACTCATAAACTGCTAATGCGATTAGAATGAAAAGTGGTATACAGTGGGTTTCATATACGTTGAGTGTTCTGCTGCTATCGTTTTTGACCTATATTGAACACCAGAGGGCGCTATAGTACAAATTTTTTACAAAACCACCTAAAACTCCCAAACCGATCATGCGATTAGAATAAAAATTGGTATATAGTAGTTTTCAGGTACGATGAGTTTTTTAGCAATATCTTCTTTGACCCACCTTGGACACCAGATGGTGTTGTAGTACAAATATTTAACAAAATCGCTAATTTTTAGTTGTTTTCTCAGGTTACATGTGCAAATATTTACAAAATATAAAATATTTCTTAAATTTAGTAAAAATAATAAAATTTCCGTTATTTTGATATCAAAAACATGAACATATCTTGAAAACTATGAAAAATTTTACTACAACGTTATATTTAATGCAACATCGTTACGAAAAAAATTACGAAAAAAACAATCAGATATTCAATTTTGTGACTTTCGATTCAAAAATCTCCGCTGCTTTTTTATACATTTCGTTAAATTTGTTTTTGTCTTAAAGCTTCATCAAAGTACTATGAAAACCTTATTGCAAGAATAACATTAGTTAGTATATATCTTTTATATATTTTTTTTCAAAAAAGGTCTGAAATATAAGAGTTTTCTTCAAAAAAAGGCTCAAAAATTGTTATGGCTGTAAAAATAATTTAAATTCAAATTCGCTAATTTTCAACTCTTTTTAATAGTTGAATTAAAAATTATCAAAAGTTATAGCCAATAATCTTTATCAAAAATATATATACAAAAAGCAAATCGCTGTCTGTGTGATGGCTAGAAACTTCAAAATGACTGAGCCGATAGAGCTGAATTTTGGCAGTACATTTTTTTCAAGTACGTGATAGCTTAAATTTCTGTCACACGTCACACCCCCTTTTACCGCCTATAAATCAATAAAAATGCTATATTTCCTACGGTTTACGTCAATTTGGCTATATTTTGGTAATTTAGTTTGTATGCTCACTGTCGGCAACTGTACTTAAACTGGGTAATGTCCATCTACTAGAAAACTGGGATGGGCATTATATAAGAGCGTGTGGCTCCGCCCATACAATTTGTATTATCGAATGGCTTTGAAAGTAAAAGTAGCAGTACTTACATACAAACTCAAAATGGAGTTACTATTTGGTGATCTCCTGCTACTGGGAAACTGTAACGGTCAGTGGAAAACAACAGTGGTGTCAAACTATGAGTCTAAGAAAAGTTATGAATACACCTATTATGTTCCCATATAGTTGCAGGGTGCAGCAACGCGCGCCGGGAAAAGCTAGTATAAAATAAATAAAAAAAAAATAAAGTGACAAAAAAAATATAAAAGGAACAAAAAAAGAAAAAGTAGCTTATACCTCAAATGTTTGTTTGCTGCTAAAAAAACTAAAGAAGAGATAAGGCAAAATTATATCGTTTATATTAATTTCAACGCTTATTTCAGTGGGGCCCAAGAAATTTTAAGAGCTGGCCAATGCTTAAAAAACAAAAAGTCAAACACAAAATATGACAAACACAAATTATGACACCACAATGAACTCAATTTTGTTTACCAGTGCACTGCGACAAGACTTAATGTCTATTACAAAAACAATGCTTGCATGAAAAATTACTCGATACACAAAGAAGTCTTTGATATGATTCTCAAATGATTGCTCAAAAATAAGACTCAAAAAATAGTATTTTTTATGCGTGTTTTATGAGTACGCAATAAAAAGACTCATAAATAAGTCTTTCATATGATTGTAAAATGATTGATCAGAAATAAGACTCTAAAAAGGGTATTTTTTATGCGTGTTTTATGAGTACGCAATAAAAAGACTCTAAAAGGAGTCTTTGATATGATTCTAAAATTATTGCTCAAAAATAAGATTCAAAAATAGTATTTTTTATGCGTGTATATGGGTACGCAATAAAAAGACTTATAAAGAAGTCTTTTATATGATTGTAAAATGATTGCTCAGAAATAAGATTCTAAAAAGGGTATTTTTTTATGCGTGTTTTATGAGTACGCGATAAAAAGACTCTAAAAGGAGTCCTTGATATGATTGTAAAATGATTGCTCAGACATCAGACTCTAAAAAGAGTATTTTTTATGCGTGTTTTATGAGTACGCAATAAAAAGACTCATAAAGAAGTCTTTTATATGATTGTAAAATGACTTTAAATTTTTCTACTATTACTTTTTATTTGAAATGTTTAAAAAAAAGATATTGTTGTCATTTTTTGTATTTTTTAACTATCAAATATTTTAAATAAATTTGAATCTGAAAAAATATTTCAGCCTAAACGGATCATAATTACTTCTATGAGTTCTGAAAGAGTCCTCAGTATGATTCTTTAAAGATTCCATTCCATGATGCTTAAATATGACTATCAAAAGTGTCTTAATTTTGAGTCCAAAAGACATTTATATGAGTTCTAAAAAAGTATTTATTTAAAGTCTTTATTATGAATCTTTACAAAGTATTTAAAATGAGTCTTAAAATAGTCTTAATTTTGAGTCCAAAAAGACTCATTTATATGAGTTATAAAAGAGTCTTTATTATGAGTCCTTAAAGAATCTTTATTATGAGTCTTAAAAGAGTAATAAATATGTGTCTTAAAACTTAATTTTGAGTCCAAAAACACTAATTTATATGAGTTCTAAAAGAGTCTTTATTAGGAGTCTTAAAACAGTATTAAATATGAGTCTTAAAAGAGTCTAAATTTTGAGTCCTAAAAGAGCCATAAAGCAGTCATTATTATGAATCATATTTTGAGGCCCGAAACCTACGAAAATGTACTCATAAAAGAGTCTTTTTTGAGCGCATTATGACGATAAAAACTTATTTATATGAGTCTTAAAAGACTCTTTTAAGAGTCATAATGTTTGCTGGGTAGGTTTATTTCGTACCTTAATTGTGTAATTGTAATTGTGTAATATCGTAATTGTGAGTGATTATCTTACATACAAGTTTATGATAATCTGCAAAAGCAAAACGGTTTTGTATTTCAAATTGTATATAATTTTTTTCCAAGTTAAACAGCTTCGGGGAAATTTATTCAAAAATTTAAAAAAAAAAAAAATATGAGAAGTACGTACAAGGCTACGACAGAAATAAATGGGAGAGTCATCATGAAATATATAGCCTTATTACGGTTCACAGCAATATACTGCTGTGTCTTCTATCAAGTAGACACAACAATCGAGTAGACACAGCAGAAATGCGCTATGCTGGTTCACAACAATACATTGTTGTTTCACTTGATTGTGGAAAGTATGTGGAATTTGTTACTTATGACAGCTCGTCAAGTTGCCACTACAAATTCTCATTAAAACACAAAGTAATTTAATACCAGGAAATTCTCACAATTATTAAAACTACAACAAAAATACCAAAATACGACGTTTACATTTTAAAAAGGGCATAATTCATAAGTAAATAAATCATAAATATATTTTTTTGACTGAACAAAAAATAAATAGGGAGCAAAATACTAAAAATCCGAACTTTATCAAAGGAATTGCTTTTTCCCACAGCAATTAAAAAGTACCACTAATTAAATATTTCAAAATAGTGGCAACAGTGCAACTAGTAGTAATCAGATTATTTGCTGCCAAATTTATTTATTGTGCAAAATTTAAATAAATTTTTGCCGCCAGCACAAAGCAGAAGACAACTCCAAGACCGCTCCAATCCATTTGAGTTTCAAAAGTTATCCTGTGCCTGCTTGCTTTGTCCAAAATATCGCTGCGAGCAGTCGATGAATTCTGCTCAATTTTATTTACAAGCAACTCAAGTTGCGATTTGTTGGATACTGTTAATTTCCTGCAAATAGTTTATTACATAAATTTAACAAAAAGACACATTTTAAATTGTATTTCACATTAATCTTACCTTGCTAAAGCCATTTTTCTGCTTAACGCTGCTACAACACAACACCAAATAAGCTGTCTTCAAAATTTGACAAGTAAGAACATAATTGAAAACAATCTATGTTTTTCCTGGTTTTGTTTCGGGGAAAACAAAAATGGTTCTGAGGAACTGAAAAAGTGGATTCTTTTAATATATGTATATTAAAAGAGATAAGTAAAAATATGCAAATAATTGTGAATCTTTTCTGATGACTCCTGAACTCAAAAATATCTCAAACTCCTGTTGCAAATTTTGACATCAAATAACATCATAACTAAATTATTTCAATTGGAAAAAAATGGCTTATACAAAATCGGTTAATGTTTTGAGTCTCATAGTGCATCGTCTACAATTACTCCATTTTAAACTCGATAGGGGCATGCGCACAATTGAAAATATCGACGGACGAGGATACCATATTTATAATAAACATACATAAAAAAAACATTTTAGGTTGGTTTTAAATGAAACTATGAACAAGAAAATTTATATTCATTTTAAAAAAAGTGTCATGAAGGTATTTCGATTTGTTTAAATATGTAATAACTTTCTATATATTATTCAAAATGGCAAATAATTTTGTGATAGGCCTTGTGAAAAATACGACACTTTGATTTGCACGAAGACCTTCCTCCAACTTTATTGAATATGTATAGTTTCCATTACTTACTGCTCAAATCAGACAACTTCTCATAAGCGATTTTACCAATTATTGAGTGTTTAACATATTTTTGTTAAAGGTAAATATTTAAAATATACTAGATTATATACATAAAAAAAAATTTTAAAAAATGCAAATTGCTTTCTGTTTAGAATTGCTCATTTAATTTTATATGCAAATTGTTGTAATTCATAAGATTTTGCATTTTGGTTATTTGTTTCATCTTTGTTTCTAATTGCTATTCAATTTGACTAAATTATGTATTTCTTACTTCGTAATTTTTGTATAGAAAATATAACTATGAAATGGTCAGATGAGAAACCGTTATTTAATACATATGTATGTGCATAATTGTACCAGCTTAAGCATTAAAATTAAATTAACAGTTGTCAGTATTAATAGTTTCGCTGAGAAAAAAAGGCCACCAACCAAGCGAAATAAAATAATTCCTGAAATTAAAAATGACCTAGTGTTTAAATTTGGGTCGTAAAAACTATTACGAAAAAAAATTTGTGTCGAAACCAGGGATATCGTTTCCCAACTATAAAAAAATATACCTTGTGTAACCATATGAAATTTTTAACCCTGGAAGGACAAGCTTATTTTTTTATACATAAAGATCATGCTTCGTCGAATCGACGACAACATGATTTAAAATGGCCCTAATGATTTCCTATCCGACAAAATCTTTAAAAATCACTTGTTATTTATTATTAAGTTTATTAAGAGTAAAGGAAACATTCAATGCATTTTATTTATAAAAGTTTTTAATACAAAAATTCATTTTCACTGTTTGAGTTTTTTGGCTTGTCGTCGATGTCGTCGAAAAATGCATCGTCGTCGAAAAATGCAGGGTTAAAAACATTGATGGCCTTTTGACAGCGAAGAGCGATTTAAATTGGTTTAAGGGAGACTATATAGTAGAGTGGGTCGAATTAAAAAGTTTGAAAAAACCACCCCCTATTTCAAAGCTGACCTCGAATGGATTTCAAAATAAAAAAAATTTTTTGTTTGGACCATCAGAAAAACAGCCGAAATGGTATTTTTTCTATAACTTGAGCATAACATATCCGATCTTAAAAAAAAATATGTCGTTTAAAAGTGCTTTGCAAGAACCACATTTTTTCTTCAGAACATTTTTACGTCCAGGGTCATATTTGAATAGTAAACCTCGTTAGCCCAATTTACCCCCCTAAAATTGTTTTTTTTCTCATAAAATTAAAGTCCTAAGAATTTTTTTACATTTTTTTCAAAAAAATTATTCAATAACTTTAAAAACAAAGAAGTTATAATGGTTCAAATATTTGGTACAATGCTTTTTTCATTATGTATGAATTACTTTTTTTTTAATTCAAACAAATTGAAAATTAACTGAATTATTTTTAAAAATTAATTTATGGAAATAAAATAAAATATTTTTCTTAAGATATTTAGGCATAAAAACGATTTAATAACGTTATTAAAAAAAAATTGCCCACGAATCGTGACAATATAGTCAAGTTTCCCAAAAAAATAATTAATTAAAACTAAATAATATCGACTCTTGTTACCAGGGCATAACTTATCAATAAATTATATAACTCAATCTTTATAGTTATTATATGCGTTACATGGCAACTCTGTAGATCAGTAACTCGTAACTCTCTCCTTTACTCAATAACTGATAATTTTAATAAAACGGTCTAATATTAGATGCCAAATGAATAACACAATAGTCATACAAATTTTTGAGTGCGCGTTAAAAAATTTTTTTCGAAAAAAAGAAATCAATAAAACAAAATTGCCTACTAAGCGCGATGTTATTGAATATTTATTGTTTTTGACACATAACGGTCATTCAAGTGTCCCCAAAAACCGTAAACTAAATAATTACATATTAATAGTTGAAAAAGTTCTTCAAGAATTGTGGCAGCGTGCAAACATTCCGATAGTGGTAAAAACGACGGTTCGGAGGTATATAAATAGTCTCTTAAAAGAATTATGATTTGCTAAAACAACCCTATAAATACGATGAAGTAGAATGGAACAAAATTTTTCTAATATCTCAGTGCAAATGTGGCATCGAAAAAAATGTGCAATGTAATTGCTCCAATTTTGATAAGAATACGCCCAACGTTTTTATATTGATCAATGCGGAGCAAGGTTGTTGTCTATTGATAATGTACAAGAGCATGTTGAAGATGTTGAAATGGGTTATGTATCTGATAAAATGTTGGACATGCCTCTAATATCCAACTATTCCATCGGATATATTCCGTGCTCAATCGAAAAAGATAATTGCGAGTTAAGTGATGTAGAAATATCGAACGTTATCGAATAAAAACTAAAAGTATCGGACATTTCACTTAAAAATTATTCGTTGTCTTTGGATAGGACTGATACTTTAGATCGGGTTTGGTCGTTAACGTTATTAACTCGTTTTTATACCTAAATATCTTAAGAAAAATTTTTCATTTTATTTTCATAACTTAATTTTTAAAAATAATTCAGTTAATTTTAAATTTTGTTTGAATTAAAAACAAGTAATTCAAACATACTGAAAAAAGCATTGTACCAAATATTTGAACCATTATAACTTCTTTGTTTTTAAAGTTATTGAATAGTTTTTTGGACAAAATGTAAACAAATTCTTAGTACTTTAATTTTATGAGAAAAAAAAACAATTTTAGGGGGGTAAATTGGGCTAACGAGGTACACTAGTCAAATATGACCTTGGAAGTAAAAATGTTCTGAAAAGAAAATGTGGTACTCGCAAAGCACTTTTAAACGACATATTTTTTTTTAAGATCGTATATGTTATGCTCAAGTTATAGAAAAAATACCATTTCGGCTGTTTTTCCGATAGTCCAAAAAATTTTTCTTTTTTATTTTGAAATCCATTCGAGGTCAGCTTTGAAATAGGGGGTGGTTTTTTCAAACTTTTTAATTCGACCCACTCTACTATATATCCAGAGGCCGAATAAAAGGTCATGTTTGTGCATTTTTTTAAGGAAACATAAGGTATATTTTAAATGAGGGTTTTATACTTAAAAATATACACATTCAAAAGCATGTTAGTTTTTTTTTACTAAAAAAACTTTAATATTAAGGTAGATACAGCATTTTTTATAGGGCGATGTGAAAATGCGGTGACCAAGATTTCTCCTCCTTAATTCATCTGAAACAAAAAAATTAAATATATTATTAAAAAACACAGGTGCGTCACTGGACACATGAGAGAAGCGAAGCATTTTCGCAATTTCAAAGATTTGAGAATTTAATGTCTTTTTTCGATTAAAATAATTTGTGAATTTAAAACTTTAAAATAACAAAGTTTTTCGTTTTTGTATGGGAGCACCCGTAAGGAGAGGTCGGAGGGGATAGGTCCTCAAGGGAAAAATGTTCCCTTTGCAAAAATAATGGGGGTTGATAATATATATTAACCCTCTCCGGCCCTCCTGTTCAGTTGTAGGGAATAAATATACAAAAATCATTAAATTTGTTTGTAGCGTAACGACATCTAGTAGTAAGTAGAAGCAACATTTGTGTTTTTTAGTACTCTTGTTTGTATAGCCAATACACAATCTATAGTGGTTATTGTGTATTGGCTAATGGTTATTGTAGGAGATGAAGGCTTGTAGCCAATACAATTTCTATAAATAGATTATTTTGATATACTGCAACATAGCTTTAGTTAATTCTTGATATTGAATCAGCAATATTTACCAACAAAGGGTTTTGGTTCGATGGCTTAAGCTTTAAACTATCAGTCGACGGGCATGAGTTCAAATCCTGCAGCGGGCAAGAAATTATTTTTAATTTAACATTTTCTGGTTCAATTGATGCAAGCAAAAAACAATATCAATTATAAGAAAAAAGGTGTCGGAAAAAAGTGTCATTTTTTCTGATTTCACTCTAGCAAATCGCAGAACGAGGCGTAAAAAGCTTCGCTTCAACTAGATACTTAAAACTCGTAATTGTCATATCCGATTTTGAAAAAATTAATTTTTCACAAAATGGTGGATTTCCGAACGTAAATCAACGATTTTCGACCAAAAATTCGTCATTATTTTGCATATAAAAAACTAACGAAGCTACAAAAAAAACGATCGGTTCACTGAGCTTCGAGAAATCTTGGTCACCGACTTTGAAAACATGGTTTCGAGAAAAACGCGTTTGAAAATAAGGGCCAGCACTGCGCTCTCTAGAACGCGATTCACTCACTAGGCTATAACTTTGTTATTTTTTGAGATATCGACTTGAAATTTTCACCACATATTCTTGAGACTTAAAGCTTTAAGATAATGCAAAAATTTTCTGGGTATATGAAATAAAAAAAATAAATAACTGGCCATTTCAGCCCTTGAAAGGACTTTGACCTAGCTTCTTATGATCAATTGTGTTGTGCGTGTTATTAAGTTTGTACACAATTGACCGAGAACCGGACCTACATGCCACAATCTGGGTATTCTGGGTATATGACCCACCTTAATTTTCGTTTTATTGGTTCACCGGAAAGAAATAACGTGCCTTTAAGTCGCGACGGTAGTTAATAAAAAGAAAACTAATTCCTATTTTCTGTAAATTTTTCAGATTTTTGGAAGAGGTTTAGAGCCGTCGCACACTACAGACTTTTAGTCGGCCGATAGTTTGATGTGTTTTCATGTGGGCATAGTGCATAGTTGAATAAATAAGGTTGTCGCATGGGTGAGAGCGAGTTCCCATAAATGTCAAATCGAAGTTGACAGCTCATACAAAATCTGAAAGGGGAAATTATTAACATGCAAAGCCGATGAAGTTGTTGTTGTATCTTTTCATTGATTTTGACAATTATGGGTACTGAGAAGAGAGTACAATCAGCCACGAGACAACCTTATTTATTCAACCATGGGCATGGTGTCTTATGGAAGTGCGCACACCTAACGATTGAATCAAACCCAACTAAAAAATCAAATAGGAGGTCAGATTTCCACTTGATTTTAAAGTCTGGCAACTATCTGCAAACTGCCAAGTGAGTATGGCGTGCTATGGAAGTCCGCACACTAGCCGATCAAATAGTTTGCCAACTGGTGGACATTTTGTTTGTTTTTGTTGTAATTTTGTTTTTCGTTGAAAAGTGCTGCTTTTTGCAGTATGAATGGGGATAAGTGTTGCCTTTTGCAGATTGCAAATAGGAATAAAGAAGTTTTAATTATTGTTATAAAAGATGGCGTAAGTGACAGCAAAATGTTGAATGTTGCTTATTACATAATAATTTAATAAAAAAAATGTTTAATATTCATACCCGCACCAAAATCTGTAAAAAATATGTCAGTAACGAAAAAATTTATAAAACTCAAAACAGCCAAATAATTTTAAAACTCCCCATGGGAATATTTCTCAAATGCAACCCCGCAGTTGGCAAACTATCCGGGCACAGTGTGCGCACCTACAACCAACTAAATAGTTGGCTAGCCAGTTGCGGCCAATCAGCATCAAACTATCGGTCGACTAAAAGTCTGTAATGTGTGGCGGCTCTAAGAGCTTGAGTTGAAAAATTTTTCCTAAAAATCAGGTTTTTCGGATACTTTGAATTTCAAACATAAGTTGGTCAATAACAGACATTTTATAAATCTTTGAGTCATCATTTCGAAAGACAAATATCCAAATTTTACTTTGATATACACAAATCAGAAGTGTCGGCAATTTTTTTGGACATTTTGATATACTACATTGTATTTTTTCGCAAATTTTTTGTAATTTTTATGTACTTTGAACTATTTTGAAATTGTAAACAATTTAAAAAAGTCTTGATTTCACTCTTGTTGTGCTGAAGTTATAGCCTTTAAAGCTTTGTAGCCATTGGTAAAATCGTTAAATCCATGGTGCATCGATTATGAAATTGCTAAAAATATGCAGCGTGTAAACCTGCCCTTGCAAACAGCTAGGAGAAAACATGTAAGGTGCAAATCTACTCTAATAATCAGCTGGTTGAGGAATTAAAAAAAAAAGCATACCGCACAAGCATAAACGCAATAGTGAGTGTTGTATTACACATGTATTGCACAGAAAAACACAACAATAACAACATGCTATGTTTGAAATGACGCTCCTAGCCATCAAGTAAAGCGGTTTTGGTGCACTTACAATATCAAACATTTCATCACGACAGGCTTTATTCGTGATAATTAAAAATGTCTATTCTACATCTATTTTCAATTTGCAAAATTCATGCATAGGTTAGAACGGGGTAAAATCGCCACGGGGTTAAACAACCAATTGCCTTTATTTTTTTTTAATAAAGTCGAAACGAACGACCGTAGGTACAGCAGATAGTGATCGATACAACGCAACTTTGGCGAAAGGTTCCATTACAGCATGTGTGTTATATCCTGAGTTCTGATGACAGAAAGATTTGACGCGTCCTCGCCGCGATATTTTCAGTCGACAAAAGTTCCAAATTCCACAAACTAGTGATGTGCAAAAAGAAAGGTAAGTGTTTTCTAAGAGCAAAATTACATGCTGAATCCAAATCTGTAATTGGTTTTACAAGATTTAAATTTGTTAAAAAGTTAAAAAAAAAAAATAAATAACTGGCCATTTCAGCCCTTGAAAGGACTTTGACCTAGCTTCTTATGATCAATTGTGTTGTGCGTGTTATTAAGTTTGTACACAATTGACCGAGAAATGGACCTACATGCTTAACGCCGACTCCGAACGGCGATGAACGGAATGTTCTTATTCTCAAGAAGCTTTACATGGCATTTTGATTACTCTCTGATGTTTGCCATTCTCTGCAGAGAGGTGGCGGCCGTACAGAAAAATTATTTTAATTCAAATAATTTTCTGTCGCTGGCTGGGGTTCGAACCTGGGTCTCCAAGGTTTTTTGACATAGCGGCCACGCACTTTAACCAACTACGCCACGGACGCCTTGTTAAAAAGTTATTCGCTTTAAAAAAAAAATAAAGCATGTGGGGTTAAATAACCAGTCAACAGGTGGGGTAAAACAACCACTCATTAATGTACATGAAAATGTAGCAAAACTTATAATTTTTTTCTAGCATTATGACGCGTTATAACGTGAGGAAGACGACCAAACCACACGAGAAGATCATTGAAATAGCTCTTCAGGAAGTTCAGAATGTCGGAAAAGTGCTCGCTGTTGCTGCCAAATATGAGTTGCCAGGAGGAGATTTGCGGAACCGTGTACCACAGACAGGTATATACAAATTCTTTAGTTTTCTTAAAAGATATATTAAATTGAAATAAATAAATTATAAAAACTATTTTAATCTAAATAAATTATAAACTCAATGAAAAAGTATAAACTCATTTTGGGAATTATTAAAGAATATTGAATTATAGTTTGAAGTATGAAAAATCACATGAAAAACATAAATATTGCAACAGAAGAGAAATATTAAAATTTTTACGTAGACAAGAATCGTTTACAAGTTATGGATATTTTTTTCAAGTAATAAATTAAATCAAATAAGATGAAACCAGAATTATATGAAATTAAATACAAGAATAAATTAAATTAAATAAACGAATACATGAAATCAAATAGTTAATAAAACCAATACTTAGAAAACTATTACTTACAAAATAAATTACTCTATACATTGTTAAGGCTTTTATTAATTATGTTATTCCTTCACAGATTTTTAACACTAATCAAGAAGATGCATTAGCGAAATATATGATCAGAGCATCTAAAATGTTCAACGGACTCTCCTACGTAGCAACTCGACGACTCGCTTATGAATATGCAATTAAACTGGACAGGCGAATACCAGACAATTGGAAAGGAACTTCACCTGGACAGAATGGTTCTGCTTCAAAGGACTGGATGGGTGGCTTCATGCACCCTCATCCAGCATTATCGCTGCGAAAGCCACAAGCGACAAGCCTGGGTCGAGCCGACGCGTACAATCGTCACAACGTCGATACTTTCTTCAACCAATTGAAGGACGTGATCGAGCGATATACAATTGAGCCCGCAAATATGTACAATATGGATGAGACTGAACGTGGAGTTCTTGTTACACTTGCTCTTGCTGTATCTGCTGGTGGAGTGTGCTTACCACCCTTTTATGTTTTATCACGAATAAAATTCAGGGACGACTTTCGTGCTACTGCTGATTTTGGAGCTGATGGAGCTGCTAATCCTTCGGGGTGGATGAAAGGCGAGCAATTCATGAAATTTCTCAAGCATTTCAAAAAATTTGCTCGCTCAACGGCAGAATCGAACACTCTATTGATCTTAGACAATCATGAATCTCATATGACGATAGCCGGATTGGATTTTTGCAAAAGCAACGGCATTATTGTTTTGTCTTTACCGCCGCATACAAGCCACAAAATGCAACCTCTTGATAGGAGCGTCTTCGGTCCGATCAAAAGATTTTACAATGCAGCATGTGACAATTGGATGCGTATGCCTCAAAATGTCGCAAGAACAATAACCATGCACGACATTCCTGGTCTTGCTCGTGAAGCAATTCAAAAAGGAGCTTCCATTTTGAACATACAACCTGGGTTTCGTGCAAATGGCATATGCCCATTGAACGAGCACGTATTTGACGAAGAAGATTTCTTGCCATCGGAGGTGACTGATCGTACAAACGAGCCTGAACCGGAAGCATTCGACGGGGACAGAGAAGAGATTTCACAGAATGATAAAACACATGACAATAAGCAAAACCTCAGTGCGGAAGCAATTTTGGAGAATCTCCGACCACCTCCTAAAGCTGCACCAAGAAAAACAACAACTCGAGGCCGGAAAAAAAGAAAATCCACGGTGTTCCGTATCTGATTTATCGTAAACTATTGATTTGTATTTTTTTAAGTTAACAACATTGTTTATATACCTTTATTATATTATAACATACTATTTTAACACTCCGAAATTTTTACAACTCTGAATTTTGTATGTATACCAACGCAATGAAAAGACTTGACTTTGAAAATTTGTTTGAAACGGACGCAAAAAGAATAAATAATTAAACCATCAAATAAACTACTTTGAACTCTGCTAGATGCGTTTTAGTTACATTTTAATGCGTTCGCGAAATTGCTGCCGCAATACACGGTGTTGACCGGCGAAGAAGAAGGAGAAACAGGCATTGGCGACCATGCGAAGGTCGAAAAAACAGATTCTTAAGAAATTTTCCGAGCAAAAAAACCAAGACACGGCAGCCAAAAACGATACTCGTCGCTCCAAAGGAGGTCGTCCAAGAAAAGTAGAATAACTTGTAAAGGAAAGTGACGCCAGCGATTAGTGAAGCTTCAGAGAAACTTTTTAAAGTTAATTTTGTTCTTTTGTAACTTTTTGTAACCAAGGCTTCAACGAATCAGGGAACAGTTGAAATTTTCAAATTATTATCATAAACAAAGTTTTTACAGAGTGCCAAACACAAAAGTGGTTGTTTTACCCCGTTCTACTCTAACCTACATGGCGATCCTGCGAACGACGAACTTTTATTAACAGTGACGTAAAAATTTCAATAATGTCAGTGAAATATTCTAAAGAAGAACTAGATATATTAGTGGTATTCACCATGTAGGGCAACTGACCTGTTAGAGGAGCTGAATAGCAGAACAAATTGTGAACAAACTTTTTAACAATGTGGCATCTCTGCTAAAGAGCTACCAAAACAGCTGTTTGTAGTTTCCCAAAACAAAAAGAATTATTGATGAAAACTGATTATTTCGTAAAAATGCCGCGAACAAGTCAAAAGCAAGAAATTGTAGAATTTTTAATTGAAAATGCAACTAACAGAATTACGTGGATTGATGGTAAGTAGCTTAATTTAAAGACGTAAGACAATTTGTTAAAATAAAATAATATTGTAGCAATGGAAAGCAGTGAAGATGAGGATGAAGTTTTGGAAGCTTTTGATGACTTAAATGAGGATCTCATTGCCGTACTAGCTTGTCGCCGTGGAATAAACTTATCCAATGTCCCAAAGTCTATAGAATGGCGTGAAAATGTTTTGGCAACCATGGACAACGAGCGCTTCCTGCAAATGCTTCGAGTGGATCGATCACAGTTGGCATATTTGATATCAATTATATGTGATGATATCGAATTAAATAAATCGCACTCCAGTAAACAGTTTTCCGTCGAGTTGCAGATGGCCGTTGTACTGTATCGTTTGGGCTTATATGGAGGAAATGCTGCAGTAAGAAAAATTTCTACACTATTTGAAATTGGTGATGGTGGTACTTTGGCAATCATAACAAATAGAATTTTTCGAGTAATTTTAAAATAACTACCAAAATTTTTATATTGGCCTAGTAGTGAGGAAAGATCTGAAATTGGTGGTGCCACCTATTCCGAGTTGCCTTTGTGCATAGGTTACGTCGACGGAACGGAAATAAAGCTAGCAGAGGCACCCGTTAGAAATCACGAGTCTTTTTTTTCGAGATGCCACATTTACTCTATAAAGGCACAAGTTGTTTGTGACTACAAATTGCAAATCAGACATGTT
The DNA here is from genome assembly GCA_943735915.1 of Pherbina coryleti. Taxonomy (NCBI): domain Eukaryota; kingdom Metazoa; phylum Arthropoda; class Insecta; order Diptera; family Sciomyzidae; genus Pherbina; species Pherbina coryleti. The sequence continues at coordinate 113,378,512 of OX030948.1, read as the reverse complement.
GTAGTTGGAAATCCAGGGAGTTGTCATGACGCCAAAATCTTTAAGAACTGTTCCCTCTTTAAAAACAAAGAGCAATTTTTTTCTAATCATGAATGGATTCATGATTATAAGGCGTCCGTGGCGCAGTTGGTTAAAGTTCGTGGCCGCTATGTCAACGAACTTTAGAGACCCAGGTTCGAACCCCAGCAGCGACAGATAATTATTTGAATTAAAATAATTTTTCTGTACGGCCGCCACCTCTCTGCAGACAATGGCAAACCTCAGAGAGTAATCAAAATGCCATGTAAAGCTTCTTGAGAACGAGAACATTCCGTTCATCGCCGTTCGGAGTCAGCGTTAAACATGTAGGTCCAGTTCTCGGTCAATTGTGTACAAACTTAATAACACGCACAACACAATTGATCATAAGAAGCTAGGTCAAAGTCCTTTCAAGGGCGGAAATGGCCAGTTATTTATTTATTTATTTTATTTATGAATGGATTGCAGACGATTCTGCTTATCAGTTATCAGACACAGTTATCACACCATATAGAAGCAACTCCAAACAACTAACTGATACAAAACGAAAGGCATTTAATTTGAGATATAGTAAATTCAGAGTTCGATTAGAGCATTGCTTCGGCTTGCTTAAGGGAAAATTTGGAAGTCTGAAGCATTTAGCTCGGAGTGGGTCCTAGTGTGTTGTGTTTTGCACAACATCCTTTTGAAACACAAACATTTTAACGAGATTCCAGAACACGCATTCCAAGAATCTGCTGAAGAAAACAACAGCTGCACAGATGACGTTTAAACAAACAATAAATATGAATTAAAACGGCAGGCAATATTTTATTTTATGTTCAATGCTTAACGTTTTTATTTAAAAATAAATGAAAAAATAAAATAATATTACAGAAATCAAATAAATAATAATATTTCATATAATATAAGTAATATTTCATATTGACAAAAATCAAGATTTTTTCTTTGGCTTTTATTTAAACGCTTAACGTTGTTGTACTTTGTACTTCAGTTCCATTTCGTACTTAGCTAATCTCTCCTCTTTTTCCAGTTGCATTTTTTTTATTTCAAAATCTTGCTTCTGTTTTTCTGCTTGTACAGCTATTTTCTCCTCTTTTTCGAGTTGCAGTCTTCTTATTTCGAAATCTTGCTTTTGTTTTACTTCTTGTAAATTTTGTTCTCTTTCCGCTTTGCACTCCTCCAAATCTAGTTTCCGATTTTCCAATTCTAATTTCTTCTCATAAAAATGCATCCTCTCCGACTGCAAAGCAGTTAGTTGCTGCATCGACGATATTTCAACGGTTTTCTTCATTTTTCGTGCAAGGTTTGCCGCTGCCGTATTTGTAGATGAACATGTTGCAGTTCGTGGCAAATCTAACGGCGCATTTTGTGGCAAATCCAACGGTGCAGATGGCGGCGCATCAGAGGCTTCCAAACAATTTTCACTGATCGAGTCAGAAAAATTTTCTTCTACAGTGGTCCCTTCAAGAGTTTCAATTATTTCGCAATAAGAGAGAATTTACGTAGGTGACCTCAAGCAATAATTTTCCTCCAAAGAAAGCACGGAATCTGAATTTGGAGACAAACTAAAATCAAAGGACTCATACGAGTTAAAGGAATCTGCACCACTTTTTCCTCCGAAAATTTGTGCTAGCATTTCGAAATGGTGACACATTTTAAGAATTTTTTCTAAAATTTAAAGTTTTTGTTATGAACATTTTTAATCGGAAATATGTTATATTTGAGCTTGCCTTGAACACTTCTGCAATCATCTTCATCTAGCAAACCAGCGCCAGTTGAGTTTTTCAATTGGTTACTTTCTGGAACAACCGCTTCAAACTCCGAACCTTCCACCATACCAAATCCCAACTAGCATTTATGTTGGTTGCTTTGAGCAATTTGTTGTAAAACATCTGTGCTGTTGGTTTCTATAAAACGATACATAAGTTAAATATATGAAAATTTATGTAAATATATTTAGCACTTACTTTTAAGTTTCCTTCTTCTATGATGTACTGTTAAATTTTGGATACCTCTCCATCTCACCACTTTTTGAGTAGTTTTTCCAATTTCCTTTTTTTCACTTGCGTTTCCATTTATTTTTCTTTCAAGGTCGCTTTTTTTCTTACAAGATCAAAAAAATCGCTTTTAACGCAACTAATTAAAAATCAAAGTAAAAAACAAGGAAACGTCAAACACAGAGTTGCATTTTACTGTGGTAGATTAGCTACCCAAATCTACTCAAGGGTTTGTATGTAGCAAAAGAGCTAATGTGTAGCTTATTTACATCAAATGTATTTTGTTGTTGTTTAGAGTTAATCTGCTCTTTTACTCATATGCTAGACCAGTTGCCATACATCGGGAATACCACTATTGTTTGACTAACTCAACAGCCCTGAACAACAGTAGAAGAATACAAACCTGAGACCAGCGCAACAATTTCACCACAAATATATATACCGACAACATTGACAGCCGATCCAAGACAAATTTCTATTGAGGAGTACAACAAAATTAATCAGAAATCAACTCAAGAAGAAAACAAAATTACAACAAAAATTAGACGACCTAGAGCCGGAAAAGCTGAAAAGACCAGACTGCAGGTAGCAGAGTTATACAAAATAATTTTTTTTTTATTTAGACTAAACCAACGCTCAGGGGATGCCCCCTATAAATGCGAAAGCATTGTGTTGATTCGGAAGAAGGGTGATAGTTAGTTGGAGGGTGTAAAGGTATAGTAGTGTCGGTGAAGATTAGTTTTAAATTTAACATACATAGCTCAAAACTGCCGGGTAACACGCTCGCAGGGAGATTGTTCCACAATTTTACTGTACGATCGAAGAACAAATTATCTCGGTAATGCGAGGTTCTATAGTGCATCAAGGCAATGGTATAGGGATGGGCTTGGTGAGCTGCCCGAGTGGACCTGGGAAACACAAGCTGATGGCGTCAGGTCAAGTATCTCCCTTTAACACTTCCCATGATAGTACCTGTATAAAAGGCTTAGGCAACCAATATTGCGTCGATGCCCAAGAGAGTTAAGAGAAGATGAAATGTTTTCATCTCCAATCAGATATATCGCTATTTTATATTAATTTCAGATATATCGCTATATATATTATTTTATGACTTAAAACGATAGGGTATGAAAAAACAACAAGAAATTTATTTGACCCCCTGGGGAGTTATGGGCTAAGTTTGTGTTTTCCGGAAGTTGTTTCACTAAAAATGCTATTCCAAAGAAACTTTTTAAAGTAAAGAAAGATTATTTCATGGCCATTTTAACGATATGCAACACTAGTAGATATTTGTGTTTCAATTAGAAGTATTTGGTGGTGAAACCAGAATAGTTTGGAATAAAATACATTATTTTCAAGTTTAAAGTAAATTTAAAATAAAAACGCTTTGTGTGCCTGCATTTTTTTTTTAAAATTATGATTCTTCGTTAAATTTACTTAAAAAATCATGTTACTTTTGTTTACTTTACTGCAATTCTTCACTTTAACATAAGCAATTTCAACTTAATTTTAAATTTCACTTATAAATACTTATGTAACTTTGTTAATTTCGATGTAAGTTTCCTATTTTTCTATTAAAGCAATATAAATAAAAACTCAGTTCATGATATACTTTAAAAAAATAAAAAAAAAAATAAATAACTGGCCATTTCAGCCCTTGAAAGGACTTTGACCTAGCTTCTTATAATCAATTATGTTGTGCGTGTTATTAAGTTTGTACTCAATTGACCGAGAACCGGACCTACATGTTTAACGCCGACTCCGAACGGCGATGAACTGAATGTTCTTGTTCTCAAGAAGCTTTACATGGCATTTTGAATACTCTTTGAGGTTTGCCATTGTCTGCAGAGAGGTGGCGGCCGTACACAAAAATTATTTTAATTCAAATAATTTTCTGTCGCTGCTGGGGTTTGAACCGTGGTCTCCAGGTTCGTTGACATAGCGGCCACGCACTTTAACCAACTACGCCACGGACGCCGGAAATACATGATAAGTATAATGAAATACTTTAATAAAAATTAAATTGAATACTTTCCATTTCACCAAAAAAGAACACTTTACTCATTAACTCCAACAGAAGAAATATTCATACACACCAAAAAACTTGTACAGAATTTTTACAACGATCGGTGTTCCAGGGAGTCCTACACCGTTTGGTGTTAAAAAACACCGTGTCAAAGTGCCATAAATTTATATCCGAAGGGGCATATTTTTTTACACCAATCGGTGTAAAAAAGAAAATATCGGATGAGATGTTTATTTTGTGCCCCTATTAGGTGTAATTTCGGTGTCATAATCGCTTTTTACAATAAAAAAGACAAAAAGTTTTAATTCAATGAGTTTTTAATTAAATTTTTTCCGAAAACAGTATATTCGAGTCTATAAATATTATACAATATTATTATATAATATTATAAATTATTTACAGCAATACTTAACATAATTTCAAATTTATATATTTATATCACATAGTTATTAAATGAATTTTTTTTAATTATTTGGTACAAAACAACAACATCTCAAATTTTATTTCCAATTGCTTTCGAATTCTGCTCAAAAATGTTCACTAAAACTTCAACGGGATTTTCACAAAAACTCCACAAATTATTCATTTATCTAACGCACCAAAGTTGAATTTTTACTTTTATTGTTTATTTCTTAATTCAAATTTTTTACTTTCTGTCATAGAAACTTCAAATTTTAATTTGTTTGTCACTGATAATGTGATTTCAATGTTGCTCTTCTTCTTTGCCTTTCTTATTTCACACCGATCGGATAAGTTCAGCATTTCGCGCCGGATAAACGGTGTAAATTAACACCGTTCGGTGTAAAAAATGTAAATATCCACTCACCGGTGTGAATTTATCTTAGAAATTTTTTAATGTGTACATTAATTGTGTTATTAAGCAAGCGAAATTGCCTTAAATCTTTCAGTCACATTGTCCAATATATTGGACAAGAGAATTCGGCATGTTCAAGGAATTATTGTTTTACGGAGATTATATTGTTTAATTTCTCTGCACTGCTATTAGTTGGAGTGCTCATTTAGCTCTCTGAGAAAAATATAAATGTTTATATTTTTTACCGTTTTGATTTTCTAAATGAATTTTTTAGTAAGGTCTTGTAGTAAAGCACGTGAGCCTCAAATTCAAAGCCGGAAGGAAGTGTTTGAAAATAAAAATTCCTCAAATAAAAACATAATAATATTGGATAATATAATTTTTGGTGTACTAGGAAATGTATGAGCATTAGGGTGGCCCTTAACTGTATGCGATATTTTTTTTTTTATAAATTGAATATGTGCGGTGCCCTCGTTTGTTTCTTATCATGCCAAAATTATATTCTGAAAATTTCAGGAAAAAATATTAATATTTAGACGTGCCGCAAAGCGAAACTTCATTCGAAATACACATTCATATTGGAAAAAATTGTTTTTTTTCAACAATAATTAAAATTAAGACAATTTTGTGTGATTTTTTAATCAACGAAACAAAATATCGCATTAGGCATTTAATTTATTTTTACAACGTGCTATCATTCGTCGAAAACGGTTAACTAATACGAAAATTACATTTTTATTGTTTTTAAAAAATATTTTTTTTCCGAAAACAAATGAAATTAATGCAATTAATTTTTTTCAATCTTTTATTGGCCCATGAGCATAAACATTTCTTTCCAAGGAGATATTATGTGTCGAAATCGGGTAAAAAAAGCGAAAACTCAAAATTTTTAGTGGAGCAAAAAACTATTTTTAAAAAATACTTTTTTCGAAAATACATAAGTAAAATCAATTATTTTGAAAAAAATTATGTTTCTAATTATAAATTGTATAAAGTTTGTACGTTTCTAACACAACAATAACCACATAAAATTAAATCTTAATCAATACATTTATTATTTTAATTTTTTTTTTTTTTATTTAAACTTAACACCGTTTATTATTGATAATTGTTTTTACTTTAGTTATTGCTCGTGGGGCCAAAATAAAATTTCACGACTGTATCCTGGATATTTCTTACGATAGTCCCGGATAATCATTAAATTCTCAATCAAATAATGAGAAATACATATATACTTTTAGGAGATAATCCTGTTGGTTTGTGTTCTTAGTTAGGAGGCTATTAAAATCAGTTATTAATTTAACCGTATGTTAAGCTGTGTCGTTCAGTAATTTAAGAGAAGTAATGATTTTCAGAACATCAGTGCAGATTAGAACAAAGGAAATCTGTTCCAATTTTGAAACGTTGGGAAAATTTCATTGATGATGGTGATAAAAAGTCTCAAAAAGTCAAAAGAAGATGGTGTTTGTATATCTTCTTTATATAAAAATACTTTCTTTCTGCTATCACTTTCAAGCTGGTCATCTTCCTGGATTTTTTTAGCCATGTCAACTTTAATTTCTGTTGGAATACTTTCATCGAACAACACAAAAGCAGGAGAAAAGGTACATTTGTCTATCTGGGTAGTACTAATTCTCATGGAAACTGTAATTCATATGATATTTTTCCTGTGCTCTTTCTACATTATAATACTCGTAAGATCTCAAATAATAAAGCTAAACCAATTTTTAATTATTTTATAAATCATACTTTTCTCCCGCTTCTTCTCCTCGAGTTTATATAATAAACTCAAACTCGAATAAGTTTGAGCTTCTGCCATGCTCTTAAGACGTCAATCATGCAACCGGGTCTTCCATTTTCTCTCTGGAGTAGTAAAAACTGGCTGTCTTCCTCTATTCGGATTAGGTTCAGAACGTCCCTGTGTGAAATATCAAATAGATTGTAAAATTCATCGCAGAATAAAGTCTCCTTAATTTGTTGCTTTTCTGTTGTGCGCTACTGACTTCTTTGTTAATTTTTCGAACATTTGTGCAAATCTAACAACTTTTGAACACATCGATGGGGGAACTCTGGTAGGTATGCTTGCCTTTTTCCAAAAATCTATGCAAGTTAAGATCACCCTTTATTTAATAAGTAAATTGTAAATGTAAAGAAAATTGTATCTTAAAGATTCAAGAATGGTTTTGTCTTAAGATTCTTTTTCTTAAGCTTAAATTTGTTATGTCAGCAAATATTCTGGCTGATGCAATATTTCATCTTGTGATGAAATACTTTTGTTTATAATAACGCGATCAAGCCATCCTGAGTTTTGTTTTTATTAAAAGCCTTTAAATAAGAGAAGAACTGAGTTTCACAGTTAGGTTTTTAGTCCAGCTCAGCCAGTTGAGTTCCTAGAGTGTTTAAGTGAAGTGAATAAAAAATAATAAACTTTTTTAAAAACACAAAAAGTACAAGTGTTTAATTAATTTGCATTCTTCTATAGTAAGACTTGCACTTGTATTCAAAGATAATTTCACTGTTTTTATCTTAAAAAATAATACTTGAAGGACATCTTTGTTAGAAGGTAACCAGTGCTTTCACTTTTAGTAGATTCAATTAAATATATTTTTTGTTTTAAATGTAATAAGTTGATCGGTTAAACATAATTGTAGAGCGTTAGTAAAATAATTTTCGAAAAAAATTAAAAGTTTTTTTTTCGCTCGACAAAATAGTTGTAGTTTTCTCACTTTGTAGTCAATTTCAACGGATGGTAGCTCGTTTGAGAGATAATGTTATGTAAAATACGATATTATGTTGAGTAGATTAGAAAAGAACATTAAATAGTCTTCTTTTTAATTATTGTTGGAAAAAAAACCATTTTTTCCAATATAAAGGCATATTTTGAATGAAGTTTCGCTTTGCGGCACGTCTAAATATTAATATTTTTTCTTGAAATTTTCACAATATACTTTTGATATGATAAGAAATAAATGAGAGCACCGCACATGTTCAATTTCTAAAAACAAAATTTAAGGGCCACTCTAATGAGCATACATTGACTTTTATAAAAAGTGGTCTACCGTTTCTGTGAAATTCTTTGTTTAGGAGTTATGCCATTAAAAATTTAGAAAATTGTGATGTAGGGAAGCGAAAAGGCGAATTTCCCATTCAAATTTTTGTAACTTTGGTACCATACGGTCTATCTGTATGCAATTTACACGTAAAGAAGATATGCCACTCAATAGCCTTAATCCCAAATTTCAATTTATTCCGTGCACTCAAACTCGAGTTACAGATTTAATTCCGTCTAAATAAGCCAAACATTCCACTGTGCGTCTTTGAATTCGATCCAGAAGCTTCAAATAAGATATTGAAGCTCCTGCCCAAATGTGCGAATTGTATTCCATTTGCGGCGAAATATATGAGGTATAGATTACGCGTAGATAAGTTGGAGTGAAGTATTTCTTACACCGTTTTCAAAAACCTAGGCACTTGGCCACTTCTTTCGACACATCGAAAATGTGATCATTCCAACATAGATCAGATTTGATCGAGATGCTCAGACCGTTAAGAGATATGATTCCGCTAGATCCACATCGTTCATATTAAGGGGAGCTAAGGGGCAATTCATTCGTTTGTGAGTTAACAGGAAACACTGAGTCTTGCTAGCATTAAACTCAACTCTATTAGCAAGTCCCCACCCGGAGACTTTTTCCAAGTCTTTAAGCAGTGTGTCATTTATATGTCTCAATCTCCAAAGAGTTCGAGCGTTTTTTGAAGGAATATGAATGACAAATGTTGCTGTCGTCAGCAAACGAATGAATTGGGTTGTAAGTCAAGAAGAACCTGGGGCAGAGAAGAACCTGTTCTCTAATACGAGTTTCGTGAAGAAACTTTTCGCGTTTTAATACTGCATTACAGTGATTCCTAGCCTCAGTGCGAAGTCTTCTAGTATTAAAATTCTTGTTGGAATGCCAGTTCTGAAAGGCTTCCTCTTTGGACCTGGCTGCAATCCTGCAAGTCTCATTAAACCAGGAGTGGTCTTTTGGTTTAATGCTTCTCATTTTATTGGGGATGAAAGACCGCATGATTAATAAAATTATTTCTTGTACCATAAGAGCCGCGGCATTAACATTTCTATCAGCGAAACATACTTTACAATTGAAATTGCCGTACAAATTATTTAACGCAGTCCAATTTGCCTTTCCATTAAACCAAGCGATCCTCTTCGGGGCTTTAGGCGTAGAAGTGCATAGGTTAAAATATGAAAAAGCAGCGTATATGGTGCAGTGGTCCGAATTACCAAGAGGTGCATGGACAGTCACGTCATATTTTTCATGATATGAATTCAGAAAAAGGTCTAGGACTTTATGGCTTTGCAGACCAACTCTAGCGATGAAAGTTGGTCCTTCACTAGTTGAATCAGTTGGTTCGATTCGGCAAAGAGCTCAACATATTGACCCTCACGTGTTGATTCAGCACTATGTAAATACAAAGAAAGCTATGGTATACTGTCTAGAAAACATTGTACGTATGTCAACAGAAAATAGTTGTCATGGCAAAGGTAATATATAGGTAAGACTCTCATACAAAGGCAATAATTGGCGTCAAAAATGTTTCAGATCCAACATTTGTCAAATTAAACTCAATAGATTTGCTTTCGTAGAACACAATTCACAATTATATTGTAAAAACTGTCAAACATCTTAGGAGTAGATAATAATAATATAAAGAAGAAAAGAATTTTTTATAGAAGAATTTCAAGAAACTTTCTTACTTACTTACTTATCTGGCGCTTACAACCGAAGGTCGGTTTTGGCCTCGTATAAGAAATTGCGCCAGCCATTTCTGTTTTGCGCTTGCTGGCGCCAGCTGGAAACACCAAGTGTAGTCAGGTTATCCAACACCTGATCCTTCCAACGAAGATGTGGGCGTCCTCTTCTGCGTTGACCACCACCGGGCACCGAATCGAATATTTTTTTCGCTGGAGCGTCGTTTTCCATTCGCTCAACATGACCTAGCCAGCGGAGCCGCTCGATTTTAATACGCTTAACTTTGTCGATGTACAGCTCATACAGCTCGTGGTTCCATCGAATTCGGTACTCGCCATTGACGCAGATTGGACCGAAGATCTTACGAAGGATCTTTCTCTCGAAGGCTCCCAAAGTCTTTTCATCAGAACTGCTCAACGTCCAAGTTTGTGCTGCATATAATAGGACGGGCATGATTAGTGACTTTTAGAGCGTGAGTTTTGTTCGTCGAGAGAGGGCTCTGCTTCTCAATTGCCTACTCAGCCCAAAGTAACACCTGTTGGGAAGAGTTATCCTTCGCTTTATCTCAATACTGACATCGTTGAAAGAGTTAATGCTGGATCCCAGGTAGACGAAGTCCTTAACAACCTCGAAGGAGATGTTGTCAACAGTGACGTGGTTTCCAAGACTGGGACTGTTTATTTGTTGACACTAGGTATTTCGTCATATCTGCGTTCACTACAAGACCCATTGGACTCGACTCTTTCGCTAACCTGGAGAATGCTGCGCTGAATTCGCGCGTATTATGGCCAATGATATCGATATCATCAGCATACGCCAGCAGCATAATACTTTTGTAGAATATCGTGCCACTGCGTCTCAAATCAGCAGCTCAGATGATCTTCTCCATCATCAGGTTGAAAAATTCGCACGATAAGGAATCACCTTGTCTGAAACATCGTTTGGTATCGAATGGAGGAGTGAGGTCCTTCCCGATTTTAACTGTGCTGCTGGTGTTGCTCAGTGTCATTCTGCAAAAGCGGATGAGCTTTGCAGGAATACCAAATTCAGACATGGTGGAATATAGATGATTCCTTATTGGACTGTCGAAGGCGGCTTTGTAATCGACAAAAAGATGGTGTTTGTCGATTTGTTTTTCTAGGGTCTTCTCCAAGATTTGTCGTAGCGTAAATATCTGGTCTATGGTGGATTTGCCAGGTCTGAAGCCACACTGATAAGGTCCAATCAGCTGGTTTACGATGGGCTTCAGTCTTTCACATAGTACGCTCGACAGGACCTTATATGCGATATTCAGAAGGCTTATCCCACGGTAGTTGGCGCAAATTGTGGGATCGCCTTTCTTGTGGATTGGGCAGAGCACACTGAGGTTCCAATCGTTTGGAATGCATTCTTCCGACCATATTCTGCAAAGAAGCTCATGAATGCATTTAAATAGAGCTCCGCCTCCATTCTTGAAGAGCTCAGCAGGTAAGCCATTGGCTCCTGCGGCTTTGTTGTTTTTAAGCCGAGCTATAGCTTTCAAGACTTCACTATGGTCGGGCAGTGGAACTTCAACGCTGTCGTCCAAAATTGGGAATTCCGGAATATCATCTCTATTGGCGGGATTGTTGTCGTCGTCGCCATTCAGAAGCCTAGAGAAGTGTTATCTCCACATCATCAGTGTACTCTGGATATCTGTCACTAGATTCCCATTTTCATCCTTGCAGGAAGAGGCCCCGGTCTTGAAACCATCGGCCAGGCGTCTTATTTTTTCGAAAAATTTTCGGACCTCATTCCTGTCACCCTGCATCTCAATTTTCTCGCACTCACGCATTTCCGCTTCCCACTTTTTCGCCTGAAAATGCGTCTCTCTTCCCTCCTCTTCTCGTTGTATCGCTCTTTAGCAGCACGCGTTACAACCGACTTCAGGGTGGCTTTGTAGGCGGCGTCCTTTTCTGCAGTGGCGTCGCGACACTCCTGGTCGTTCCACTGGTTTCGGCGAGGGCGGTGATAGCCTATCACCTCTTCGGCAGCCGTACGCATTGAGTGGGAAATGTGATTCCACTGCACGCATATATCGTTGATCGGAGGAGTGCTTTCTTGAAGCAGGAGTGAGAGTCGAGTAGCGAAGTATTCGGCTGTTTGTTTTGATTGCAGCTTTTCGACGTCTAGTTTTCTCTGTGCTGGATTGCGTGCATTCTTGGTTGCGCACAGGCGTGTAAGTATCTTAGCTGCGACAAGATAGTGATCCGAGTCTATATTGGCACCACGGATCGTGCGAACATCTAAAACACTGGAAGAGTGCCTTTCGTCAATCAAAACGTGATCAATTTGATTGCGCGTCTTTTGATCAGGAGACAGCCAAGCTGCTTTATGAATATTCAGATGCTTGAATCTAGTGCTACTAACGACCATGTTTTGCGCTGCGGCAAAGTCAATCAGCCTCATTCCGTTATCGGAGGTATTGTCGTGGAGGCTGAACTTTCCGACTGTTGGACCAAAGATATTTTCTTTTCCCACCTTGGCGTTGAAGTCACCAAGCACGATTTTTATGTCGTGGCGGAGGCTGCGCTCATAGGCCTCTTCAAGGCGATCGTAGAAGCTGTCTTTGGTCTCATCGTCCTTATCTTCTGTCGGAGCGTGCGCACAAATCAGGCTTATGTTGAAAAATCTTGCCTTGACACGGATTATGGCAAGTCGTTCGTTCACAGGTGTGAATCGCAGAACATGATGTTGTAGTCTCTTGCCAACCACGAATTCGCATCCAAATTCGTGCTTCTCCGCATGGCCGCTGTAGTAGATATCACAGGATGCTTGCCGTGAGCAACCCTGTCCCTTCCATCGCATTTCTTGGATTGCAGTGATATCAGCCTTGTATCTTTCTAAGATATCTATCAGTTGGATAGAGGCACCATCCCAATTAAGGGTTCGGACGTTCCAGGTGCATATCCGTAAATCATTGTCAGTTTTTCGTTTGCGGTAGTCGTCATCAGATTTAGGGATAATTTTTATATTTTTTCTTGTCGTTTTCATTGAAATTTGTTTTTACGTGGTGGGCTTCAAACCCAACGCACAACCCTTTAAAGGCAGGGGGAGCCCGCCGCTCAGACTAGCCGTCAAACTAACGGTTGCCAGTTTGCCGTTTCTAGAGGACACCACGCAGAGGTTTGAGTCGACTTTAGATGAGTTCGACATGGATAATGCTGGCCTCACCAGGTTCAGGCAGTCAGACACGTTGCCATGTGAAGATCACCCCCTTGACCCTCACGCGTTGCCTTGTGAGGATCTTCCTCCACAAGAAACTTTCAATGAAGTCAAAAAAATTAAACAACATATAAAGATATCTGTTAATAGAAAATATGCGATTATATTTTACGTATTAATACACAAATAGAAGAGAAACAATTAATATAAAATGAAATTTCTTAAATCATTATAAAAAACACGTTCAAAACACTGGCAAAAATTTAAATAAAATCGAAGCATATAAACTAATTGAGCAATGTAACTTACTTTTAAAAGAAACAGAGAAACTTTAATTAAATCATAACATAGAAAACGATACAATCAATTCTGAACTCAATCTTAAATTAATTTTTTAAAACAATTCCGATTTTCAACGAAAGTTATAAAGATTTAGAAGCATTCTTTTATTTAAATAAAATAAATAAATAAATGATAATTTCAGCCCTTGTTGTGCGTATTATTAAGTTTGTACACAATTGACCAAGAAACGGAGCTACATGTTTAACGCCGATTTCGAATGGCGATGAACGAAATGTTCTTATTCTCAAGAAGCTTTACATGGCATTTTGATTACTCTCTGATGTTTGCCATTCTCTGCAGAGAGGTGGCGGCCGTACAGAAAAATCATTTTTAATTCATATAATTTTCTGTTGCTGCTGAGATACGAGCCCGGGTCTCCAGGTTCGTTGACATAGAGGCCACACACTTTAACCAATTACGCCACGGACGCCACATTCTTATTTAATTTTATTTATTGTTGTTAAATCTAAACATTAGTACACTTAAAACTATGTTCTTTTATAGTACAATATGATATTATATTATTATTATTATTATTATTATATGATATTATATTATTATTGTTATTATTACTTTTATAAATAACAACTTAGTTGAGACAAAATTATTGTGATTATATGTAATTAGATTTATTTTAATATAATTTAACTTAAATAATTATGACAACTGTCTTAAGCTTAGTACAAACTTGATGCAAGAATTGTATTACAGAAAAAAGTTTTAATTAAGTTACTGTTGAAATAGTAGACTTATAATTAAATAGTCTGGCAACCCGAAACACTTTCTTGAGCACTCCCATATGCATTCTTTCTATTCTTTAATTTTTAGTCGTTAAGAGATCAATAAACTGGATACACACAAAATAGCATTAGCTCTCGCGTTCTTATTCCTAGCACTAGCGGAATATATTACTATAATCGACTCGGTAAGCCAACATAGGTTATGGGCCTAGTTGGACCAGTAACTAGGAGTAAGAGTCAACAAGATCCAGAGAAGCAGCTTCCTAATAAAAGGGATTTAACAGACGACGACGAAGTATTTGAAGATTCCGTAGAAGATTTAAAGGTTCCTAAGCTCGAACAACGGCAAGTTGGAAAAAGTGCAAAAATAACTGTCGCGCAATCAAGTGTTTTTATAGAGATGGCAAGTGGTTTGTATGCAATAGAAAAGCTTGATGAGCAAAATTATGACTCCTGGTGCATCCAAATGCGTGGAGTTTTAATACATTCAGACCAATGGAAGGTAGTGTCAGGTAGATATGCACGCACTGATGGTAATGCTCCAGAGTGGGACTCTTTGGACGAAAAAGCGCTTGTGACGATGGTTTTGTCTGTCAAACCAACGCAATTAAATCATATCAAGAATTGTAAGAAGTCTAAAGATACATGGCTGAAACTAGAAAATATATATAAACCAAAAGAGCCTGCGAGAAAAGTCACTCTCTATAAAAGTTTACTTAATCACCGTTTGTCGGATGATGGTAGCATACCACAATTTTTAAATGCGTTCACAGACATAGTGGAAAAATTGGCAGAAGTCGGTATTGATATTAGCAGCGAAATGTTAGTCATTATTCTTTTATCCACCTTGCCGAACCAATTTGAAAGTTTTGTGATTGCGATGGAGAAGAGGGACGATCTGCCTGAGTACAGTGTATTAAAAGTAAAACTTTTAGAAGAATATGAACGCAGAAATAGCCGCAACAACAACAACAACAACAGCACGGATACTGGTCAGCATGCCTATTCGGTTCAAAGCAACAACAACGATAAAAGGCACATGCGAAATGATAGAAGCAAAAATTCTAACGAGAATAGTGTAAATCAAAATAGATCGAAAATCAATGTGAAGTGCTTTAACTGTCATAAGCGTGGACATTATGCAGCCAATTGCAAGTTGAAAAAATTTAGAGATCAAAAAGAAATAAAAGAGCACTCATATTATGCAGCTTTATTAGCTGCAACCGACAACAGTAAGAACCGGTTTGAATGGGTTGTAGATAGTGGCGCGACGTCGCATATTTGCAATAATAGAGATCTTTTTACATCAATGCAGAAAATAGAGGAAAAAGTTTCAATACCTGGAAATCAAATGGCAACAGCAATTGGAAAGGGCGATGTGAAATTAATAACAGAAAACGGCAGTTTAGTGCTCAAAAATACTTTATTCGCTCCTTCATTTCAACATAATTTTTTCTCTGTTATGAAATGCGTTAGAAATGGTGCAACAGTGACGTTTACAGACAACGGAGCTGTTATACAAAACAAATCTAATAATAAAATCACAATAAAAGCAAATATTAAAAATGATTTATTTGTGTTTGAAAGTACTTTTCCGTCTGTATTTTCGTGTGTAGAAAATAACAATAAATGGCATTTGAGACTTGGGCATGTGAACAATGCATGTTTGCAGCAGATGGCATCGAAAGGAATTGTACGAGGGATCGAGAAAATACCTATCTCTGAAACTAATTCATGCATTGCGTGTTTAAAAAGTAAAATCTGTGCGCTGCCATTCCCACAAAAGGCGGAAACTTACGCTGAGAATATTTTGGATTTAGTGCATACAGACGTGTGTGGGCCATTTAACGTTCAATCAGTCGGCGGATCTAAATATTTTCTTACTTTTATTGACGACAAGTCAAGAAAGGTGTTCGTGTACTTCATCAAATCGAAAGATCAAGTGATAGAACATTTTAAATCGTTCAAAATGATGGTAGAACATCAAACCGGTAAAGTGGTACGTACAATTAGAAGCGATAATGGAGGCGAATTTCTTAACAATGCATTCAATAAGTATTTAGATGAAAATGGAATTTTAAGACAACTAACCACTCCTTATACTCCACAGCAAAATGGCATAGCTGAACGAGCCAACCGGACAATAGTTGAGATGGCTAGATCAATGCTAGTGCAAGCAGGCCTAAGCGAAAAATTTTGGGCAGAGGCAGTTGCCACCGCAGTTTATCTCCGAAATCGCATACCAACAAAAGCGATCGGCAACACCACTCCACATGAAGTATGGTATGGTCGAAAGCCTAGTGTTCAACATCTCAAGGTATTTGGATGTTTGGCAATTGCATTAGATAAAACCGAAAACAGAAAATTTCGACCAAAAGGTAGAGAATGCATCATGGTTGGCTACTCGCGGAAATCAAAAGCATACCGCTTGTTCGACATCGAAATTGGAAAGGTTGTAATAAAAAGAGATGTGAAGTTTAACGAGAATATATTCATGGGTATGGACGGGTTTGTTGCAGCAGATATGATGCAGTCAATTCCAAATGGAAGTTTGCAGAAAAGGTTAGAACCAGTGGTATTAGCGGAAGCAGCAGTCAGATAGCGAAAACATTCAGGAGGATCAGGGGCGTATTAGTGGAAATTCGCAAAATCCAGCGAAACGTGGACAGCCAAAGATTATTCGTTCTGGGAGGCCGGGGCGACCGCGTAAGGTGCATAACAGCGTAAATTTAGTAACAGAAAAAGTAATTATACCTGAGAGCGTAAGTGAAATTGCCGGCAACCAACACGCCGAGCAATGGCGAGCAGCGTTGAAAAAAGAAATGAATTCTTTAAATGAAAATAGAACGTGGTCTTTAGAAGATCTGCCACAAAATCAGAAAGCTATCGCTTGCAAATGGGTTTTTGATGTGAAAACCGACAAAGACGGACATATCGAGCGGTTGAAAGCTAGATTGGTTGCAAAAGGATGCAACCAAAAATATGGTTTAAATTATAAAGAAACCTTCTCACCTGTTATCAACTACACTACGATTAGAATGCTTTTGGCGCTAGCAGCGACTCACAAAATACACTTGCATCAATTGGATATAACAACAGCATATCTTAACAGCGACCTGAGTGAGGAGTGTTATATGCAACAACCAGAAGGCTTCGTGGACGCAAATCATCCGAAACGTGTGCTTCGATTACAAAAAGCAATCTATGGGCTCAAACAGTCTGGGCGTGAGTGGAACATGACACTTGACGCGGTTTTAACAAAAATGGGCTTTACATCATGCAAAAATGATCAATGTTTATACATTCGGCATACTCAAGGCAAGTTGTGTTTCATTGCAGTATACGTTGACGATCTCGTTCTAGGTAGCCAGGACTTAGACGATATAAATATAATCAAGTCTTGTTTGGCAAAAGAGTTTAAGCTTGTTGATAAAGGTCCAATTTTATACTTTCTCGGATGGGAAATCGAACGATGCGGAGACACTGGGGCCATTTCAGTATGTCAAACTAAATACATACGCAGTTTGTTGGAGCAATACGGCATGAGTAATTGTCGTTTGGTTTCAACGCCATTGGATCCGGGCTATAATGTGGCCAATGTTGATGAAAATGATGAAGAAGTTGTTAGGAACGCTTTCAGCAATTAATTGGTGAGTTGATGTACTTAGCCATATCAACGCGTCCAGACATTCAACATTCTGTGAGCAAATTGGCATAGTACAATTCTAGTCCGACAGCTAGGCAAGAAATTGGTGCGAAGCATATTCTTCGTTATTTAGCGAAAACGATTAATTTCAAGTTAAGGTACAATGGCGATAACGCTCCAATAGAGGGATACGTTGACGCCGACTGGGGAGGCGACAGCAGAGACAGAAAATCTTATACCGGGTGCGTGTTTTTACTGAGCGGTGGTGCTGTATCATGGCAAAGTAAGAAGCAGAGTACTGTAGCTTTGAGTACAACGGAAGCGGAATACTACGCATTATCGGCCGGTGTGAAAGAGGGCATATATCTTAAGCGATTGTTAGAGGAAATTGGTTTTAGTGCAGTCAGCAAGCCTATAATGATCAGAAGCGACAACCTCAGTGCTCAGCAACTAGCCAAAAATCCTGTATACCGCTCGCGTACTAAGCATATAGACATTCGCTATCATCATGTGCGAGATGAGATAGCTAGTGGGAAAGTTGAATTGGCATATATTGCATCTGGCGAAATGATTGCTGATGTACTAACGAAAAGCTTAACTAAGGACAAACATCTGAAATTTGTTCATCTAATGGGCCTTGCAGAAAACTGAATTTTTAATTTTATTTTGAATTTATTTTATTTTTGAAATTGTAAACATGTATTCGGGTTGAGAGGAAATGTTGAAATAGTAGACTTATAATTAAATAGTCTGGCAACCCGAAACTCTTTCTTGAGCACTCCCATATGCATTCTTTCTATTCTTTAATTTTTAGTCGTTAAGAGATCAATAAACTGGATACACACAAAATAGCATTAGCTCTCGCGTTCTTATTCCTAGCACTAGCGGAATATATTACTATAATCGACTCGGTAAGCCAACAGTTACATGTGATAAAAAAAGAAGAAAAAAATTATGAAGAATTATATACTAAAAGAAATGATAGGAAGCTGAAAAGAGAAAAGAAGTTAAAGAAGATTGAGGTGTTAAGGGGTAGAGAAAAAATATAAAATAGATTTCCTAAAATTTCCTCTTCTGTTTATTTCTCTTATCCTTCGGGGCAGCATATTCCATAGTCTAATGGCGTTAATGAAAAATAAATGAGAGGAGTTCAGCGAGTTATGCCTGGGTACAATTAAAATAAGACTTCTTCTAAACAGACAGAACTGAAGATTTGAATTTAGATAAGACGGAGTTTTCTCATGAATGAGTTTATGCAAATATATACAGTTTCTTGCATTCATGTATGCAGTTAAATCACATCCAAGGATAGCATTTCTGAAACTAGACAAATGGTCAAATTTTCGCAAGCCGTATACATAGTGCGTAGCATAATTAAAAGCAATTTGAAGTTTTAACTGGGAGGTCAGTATACTATTTCTGAGTACATTATGACAGGTAAAATCAGTTGTATCACTCACTTTCGCTTTACATTAATAGGAGTTACACAAGCTGACATTCTCAAATTACGAAGAACATAATAAACTTTTGTGACTACACTATTAACATGATCAACACATGATAGAGACGAGTTAATATGGAAACTGAGATATACAACTTTTGACACAACAGCTTATTAGTCCCAATAAACAAATCTGGGACATCATTTAAACAACTTTTTTTCTTACAAATAGGAAGAACATACGACTTTGATGCATTCAGTTGAAGACCATTGCTACTAGCCCACTCCTTAATACTGCTGAGAACTTCATTAATTTTACAGCAAAGATCCCCAAGAAGCGAAGTTTGCCGTGAGAGATACAGCTGTACATCATCAGCATAAACATGAACAGATGCGGGTTTGCACAAAAACGTTATTTTTCATTCGTTTCGTTCGTGAGGGCTAACGAAACACGAAGCTTTTCAGTGGAAGAGAGAGCTAACGTAATTTTTATAATTTTTGCTGACGTGTCAGTATAGAAAACGAAACCAAATCAAACGTTTCATTAACGATCATTGGTATGCAAAAGATATTGAACTCTAACTCCGTGGAAAGAGTCAGCATGCGAATGATGCTTGCCTCTTCTATCGCGTTGATTTCGAATCTGATGTCAGAATTTTAAAATTTAAGATGACTGATTTTTTAAATTTTAATTTTTTTTTATTTTTACGAATTCAATGCTGGGGCGAACACTAGGTAAAAATGGGTCACTGAATCCGAATCCGTTGTCAGAATTTAAAAATTCTGAAATTTTTAACCCTTTAGGGTTGCCACCTAAAATATTTTTAAATTCTGACAACGCATTCGGATTCAGCGACCCATTTTTACCTAGTGTTCGCCCCAGCATCGAATTCATAAAAATAAAAAGATAGGTGGCAATCCTATCAGCCATCTTGAATTTTAAAATTCTAACTTTAGATTCGAAATCAGCGACCCCCTAAAACTGTTGGATAAGGTTTGAAACTCTTAAAAAAGCATATTTTTTTTGTTGTTATCCGACGAATCGTTGTTTCGGTTTCATTTGTGTCTCTTCGTCGCTCAATCGTTTTGTTTTGTTAATAGCTTCGCTAGTGACAGAAAACGAAAAACAAAACACGCCCAATCGTTCTTTTGTTGTTTGAATCATTTTTGGTTCGTTCGCTTGAAAGATCCGAAGGTAACAAAATAGAACGATTCGTTTTTGTTTATTTGCGTTCTCTGGTTTGCACACAATGAATATATCATTTAAAAACATTGAAAACAAAAGAGGACCAAGTATTGATCCTTGAGGAACACCACTTAGGACTAGTTTATACTGAGAAGACAATTGACCTATATTGACTCTTTGAGCCCTATTGAGCAATTAGTTAGACATAAGGTTGACGGCACTATCACAAAACCCAAACAAAGTCTTAAGCTTATAACACAAGTATTCATGATTAACTTTATCAAAAGCCTTGAAGAAGTCTTGTAGACATAGCAAAGTTATAGACCCAGCATCATATTCTGGTCTTTTGTCATCTATAACTTTAGCAACTGCCGAAGAACACCCATGCCCAGCCCGAAGCCCAAATTGAAAAGGGGATAATTGTCTTTTTTCAATTAAGTGTTTATTGATTTGCTGAGCCATGAGCTTTTCACATACTTTCGACAATGGTGGTAAAATGCTTATTGGGCTAAAGTCATGAGGACCAGAAGGATTATTTTTTTTTTTTGCAACAGGTAAAACAATCGCAATTTTCCACAAGTCTGGAAATGATGACGACATAAAACATGAATTAATTAAATGTGTAAGAGGGCTTAATATATGAGGGAGTATGAGCTTTAGGAATTTGATGCGAACACCATCATCACCTGTAGCATTTGACTTAATTTGCGTTACACATTTGCCAACATCAAATTCATTTACTGGTGTGAAACTAAAAGATTGTTGCATTGGCGGATTAAAATGGGAAAGTATAGCACTACTTGAGTTATCAACAGCGCCAATAAAAAATTGTTGAGAGATTCAGGATGTATATTGCATTCAGTGGTATTTTTGTTGCATACTCCAAGTTTTTTAATGTTTTTCCAAAGTGTTTTGGTTGGAAGCGAGAGTTATAGTTTGGCCGAGTAATAACGTGCTTTGACTTGTCTAGTGACGAGAACAGTTTCATTTCTTGCACTTCTATAGGCATCCCAGTTCGTTGAGGTTAGGTTTTTCCTCCATTTTGTTGGAAGCTTATTTCTTTTTCTCATGATATTCAAATCATTTTGGGAAAACCAAGGACAAGATGTATTCTTGATAGTTTCAGTGTGTAGAGGGACATGTTTATCAAATAAATATTTTATTGGATCCATAAGGGAACTAAAAACTAATCATTAATATTGGGTAGAAGCCAGCAGTTATTAAGGGGAGTAATCATTATATCGTGCAGTAGTGAAGTGTAATCAATATATTTAAAATCACGATATGAGAATGTATTAAATATAACATTACGAGAAAAGTTGACATTTAACGAACAAAAGATTAAGTCATGATCAGAAATGAAGCACTATTGGTCAAATAATAACACAGCAGAACAGTCAGAAACAATAAAGTAGTCCAGAAGACTAGGTTAGTATTGTCAGCAAATCGGGTGGGTAGACTTTCATTTACTATTGTAAGGCCACGTTTCAGAAATGCATACTATGTCTACTGATGAGTCTCCAAAGATATATTTAATGTAGTCTAGTTTGGCCATATTGTGAATGAATTGTGCGTGAATTCAAATTAACTACATTAATACCACTGAGTTGCTTGCACAGTATCTGAATCAGCATTTTATTGTTATCATTAACACCATTAGACGAATGACTAGAGCCAAACATCAGAATAAGGAGCAGGAGAGAACGTTTTAGGCAAGTGAAAAAATAGACAAAATAAGTAGAAAAGATATAAAACTAGTAGAAAAATATTAGATTTAAGGCGACATAAGAGAACTATCATTATAATGTCTGTCAAACTGTTCTGCCGAAAGACGTGCTTTGTTTCTTGTCGCGTAAAATTTTAATTTAATACCGAATTTCGCGTGTAATTCAATTAAAATTAAATTCTTTTTGGACTTGCCGTGCATTACTTTGGGACCTTCGTTGGATTTATACAACTGTGGGCCAAGAAAGCGCTGAAATAATCCTTTTTTATTTATCATAAATTTATATTTTCATTTGTTTTTCTGCTACAGCAACAACAAACGCTGGTTTCTTTTTTGTGAAAGCGGATTTGTTCTTGTTTTTCTTCCATTGTTTTCTGACGTTTGTCAGCTTGAATTCTAAAGCTTCTCAAACCGTTGTCATTAGTAACAACTTTCGAACGCCTTTCAAACTGTTGCCTTCTAAACTAGTTTGCCTGTCTCTTTCAAACTTTCTCAAATAGGGTTGCCAAAGCTTATCTTTATTTTTTTTACTTTTAACTTATAAATTTATAACTGAATATAAGATTTTTAGATATGGTTTGCAATTTCCGCAACTGTACCATTAAGGGAGAATCTGACCGAATTGTAAATTGTTGGTTATGTGAATCCTTTTTTCACACTAAGTGTGTAGCACTAAATGCGCGTGTCTCTGACGCACTGGGTGAAAATAAGGGTCTCCGTTGGGCATGCGAAGATTGCAGAGCAACCGATTTGGAAATATTAAAACTTATAAGGCAATCGAGAAAGGGTTTCTTGGAGGTTTCTAAAGACCTAGAGGCGGCTCAGATTAGATTGGCGGAGTACGAAAAGTCTTTCAAATCGTTTAAGTGCATGGATGAGGCTTTTGTCTCTCCTAAGCGAAAGCGGAACAGCAAAAACCTTCGAAGCTCTGCCAAATCTATTACTAAATCAGCCACTCCGTCTACAAGTGTTACTCCTAAAGCTAACCCTGATGCTGAGCCTTCACCCTTAAACTTACACTTACACACTTCATGTGAAGCATTTTCAACTGAGAATGTAACTACAGCTCGAAATACTGATGTTGCGGCCCTTTCTAGAGCTCCCGCATCAGTCAGTGAGAATATACTGTTGACAGAAGCCTCTGCTGTACACACAATAAATTTAATTACTGACTCTCCTTCTACTTCTGATGCTAAGGTAACTTATGCTAAGGCTTGTGCCTTATCAAGTGCTGGCACTTCTCCTGCATTACTCAAAACTAACAACACAGGCGCAATACCAAAACAAATATCGATAAGCAGTTTGAATCAGCCGGTTCACAAAAATCTTGTGATAATTCCGCCTGCAAGATCAATATTTGTATCCCGTTTTGCAGCTGATACGACTGAGGATGACATTCTTTTCTATTTGCAATCAAATTTAAATCTTTTAAATAAAAGAATTTCGATTTATAAATTCAAGTTACCTCATGAACGCGTCACGTCTTCATTTAAAATTCTCTACCTGATGATCTCTACAATAAAGTAATCAGTCAAAGTTTTTGGCCTGAATATACATTAGTTCATGAATACGTCCCTAGATCACAACCTAGAACTGTACTAGCTTCTTTACCTGTTCGCAACATGAACCAAAAAAACTAGATTGCTGCCTTCAGTTCCTAATCTTATATCAAAACGTTCGTGGCATTAATACTAAATTGATTAATTTATTCATTATGAGTCACAACATTCATTATGATATAATTACTTTCAGTGAGACTTGGCTAAAACCCAACACTTAAAATTCTGAAATTCTTTGCAACAAATTTAACATTTATCGCAAAGATAGAAACTCCATTCCTGGCAATTATTCTAACGGTGGAGGTGTGTTGATTGCGGTCAAATCAACACATTACTCTCAAGAAATAAACATACAAGAAGCTGCAGACATAGAATTTTGTTGTGTTCATGTAAAGTTCGGTCCCTTGAGTATCTACATTACATGCTCATATATCCCACCATTTTCTAACTTAGAAGTTTATAGCAAACATTTGCTCGCTATTAGTAAAGTTTGCCTACAGCTTCATCCAAATGATCATATATTAATAACTGGTGATTTTAACCTGCCCAACGTTTCTTGGAACTGTTGTTCCGAAAACCCTACAATATTTTTACCTTCTTCGGAAAGCTCATCTGACAATTGCTTTTTAAACGAACTCTCAAGCCAAGGTCTTTTCCAACTAAACTGTCACTTGAACAAGAATAAACGTTTGCTCGATCTGGTATTTTTTGATGATAGCAATATTGCTTCAGTGTCAAGGTCTGATCCCTTGGTCACTCCGGAAGATTCTCACCATCCGACTATAGAAATCTGTTTAAATTTTCCTAAACCATCTGTGCAGAACCAAACTATTCAACCGCTCACCGAATTCAACTTTAAGAAAACTAATTATGTTACTTTGAAAAATATTTTGTCCAATTAATGGTCTGAACTGAACTGAACCTATACTGAATCTAAATACAAAATTCTTATCATCACAGAATCTGGATGCCGCGGTCTATGCGTTTAACTCAACGCTCATGGATTGCTTTCTTAGATCTATTCCTCAACGAAAAGCCTCTATAATTTCCGGCCCCGTGTGGTATACCAATGAATTACGAAAACTGAGAAACTTGAAAACTAAATATTATAAAAAATATCAAAAAACACATAACATATGTGATATTGCACGTTATAATTCGACTAAATATAGTTACCAACAGTTGTGCAAGCAATCCTATAACATCTACCTCACAGAAGTTAAACTAAACATTAAGTCTGATGCAAAATCATTCTGGAGCTTTGTTAACACAAAACGCAAAATTGATTCCTATCCTTCTTTTATGAAATACAATAATGTGAAATCCGATAATGACAATAGTATCTGCAACCTTTTTGCTGATTTTTTTAAGTCGACTTATTCATCATCTTCTTTTAATAATGGCAGCTATCCCCATTATGTTCAATCTGGTGATATTTGTCTCCCAATAGTTGATACTAGTACAGTTCTAGCCTACTTAAGAGATCTTAAATCTTCTTATAAAAGCGGTCCCGACAATATACCCTCATGCATATTGAAATACTGTTGCGAAGAATTAGTAAAGCCTATCACTTTACTTTTTACTTCATCTTTAAAATGTTGTTATTTTCCAGCTGCATGGAAATCTTCATTTATTATTCCGTTGCATAAATCTGGTAACAGGTCTTTAATTGATAATTATCGTGGAATTGCTAAATTAAGTACTTTGCCCAAACTTTTTGAGGCAATTGTTACATCACAATTATCACATAGTGTAAAGTCTTTGATGTCTCCATGTCAACATGGATTTCTTTCTGGAAAATCGACTGTCACTAACCTACTTGAATTTACATCTAAGACCATAGAGAATTTTGGAAAAGGTCTTCAGACAGATGTCATCTATACGGATTTTAGTAAAGCTTTTGATGTTGTAAATCACAAACTCTTAGTTTTAAAATTATCTCTTATCGGATTTCCCATACAGCTGGTGAGGTGGATTGAATCGTATCTCAGTAATAGAACTCAATCTGTTTTATTTAAACTCGTGAAATCTTACGAGTTCCCGGTTACCTCAGGAGTGCCCCAAGGGAGTCACATCGGGCCTCTTCTCTTTCTACTTTTCATAAATGATTTGCCAACTATAATATTGCATTCTAACGTCTTGATGTACGCTGACGACGTCAAACTATTTCTTTCTTACAAAAATGAAAATGATGCCAAATTCTTACAAATTGACATCAATAATCTTTATAACTGGTGCAAAATAAATCATATGAATCTCAATATGAAAAAATGTAAGCACATGACCTTCTCGCGTAAGCCATGGCTTAGAAGCACGTACAAAATCTGCGACTATACACTAGAATCTCTAGATAGTTTCCATGATCTTGGAGTTACCATGGATCCTAAACTTCGCTTTCATATTCATATAACTAAAATAATAAATAGAGCAAATAGTACCCTAGGATTTATCAAACGATGGGCAAAAGAGTTTAATGATCCCCTTATTACGAAATCTTTGTTCACTTCACTAGTGCGGCCTATCTTAGAATATGCCTCAATTATATGGTGTCCACGATATTGTTGTTACATTGACGACATTGAATCAGTTCAGAAAAAATTTCTTCTGTTCTGCTTAAGCAATTTATACTGCAGAACTGACTTTCATCTTCCACCTTATGAATATCGATTACAGCTATTAAATCTTCCTACTTTAAAAAATCGCAGAACTATGCTTAATGTAAGCTGGATTGTTAAACTTCTGCATGGATATGTTGACAGTCCATATTTATTAAGTAAAATTTATTTTAATATTCCTATTCGTCCTAGAAGATCTTTTGAATTACTTTACATGAACTTTTGTAGAACAAACTACTTGCAAAATGAACCGCTGAGAAGTGCCTGTGGTGACTTTAATTTTGTTTCAGATGTAATCTCTTTAAATGAATCCATATACTCAATTAAACTTAAAATTCTAAATTATCTCCAGTACCGAGGTTGATTTGGATTATGCTCTCCCAAGAATACTTTATATTTTCCTGGCTATGTTTGGCAATACTATCAAGCTGATTTATTTTAAACATGATTATCCAGAGCGAGACCACGTCCGTCTCGCCTGGCATATGCCGGAGGTAGACCCCGTCCGTCTACCCTTGCATATGTGAGCTTTGCTCTAATCCCTGTTTACATGAATCTACATACATACATCAGAATAGTATTTGATTATCAGCCTCACATATGGGATCGATGCTCTAAATATATGATCCGGAATATGCAACTTCACATCATACCTGGGAATTTTACACCAAGCTGATTAAATTCAAACATGATTATCCAGAGCGAGACCATGTCCGTCTCGCCTGGCATATGCCGGAGGTAGACCCCGTCCGTCTACCCTTGCATATGTGAGCTTTGCTCTAATCCCTGTTCCTACACACATTATAGAACTTGGTTATCAGCCTCACATATGTGAGCACTGCTCTAATCAATTGATCTATTAATATCAAGATGTTGATCCGGAATATATACAACCTTACATCATTTTTACTATGTATATTATAACTGGAATCCTTTAAATTAATAATTAAATGAATTGTATAGTGTTTAAGTTTGTCAATTCAAACAAACTTCAAACAAATTGTTGAATTTTTAAAATGCTATAAAGCATTAGGGCTTAGCATCTCAATAAATAATAATAATAATAATAATAATAATAATAATAATAATAATAATATCAACAACAATAAATGCCAACAAACTGAAATTAACTGCTAATATTTCTCAGTCAAGTCGGACAGTCTCAGTCGGACCTCGGTTACAATCGAAACGCTTATTTGAAGATGTCTTAACAACTTAGATCGCGTTGTTTTTTTTGCACAAAATCGACTGCTGGTGCAAACATCATTATCTGCAATTTATGCAAAGCAGCATTCCATGGATCGCGTACCAATTTGAATGCTGGCGAACTTAAGTTAATTAACACTAATCCTAACGTTAATTATCTGTGTGACAATTGTGCTGGCTTTTCATATAATTTAATCGAAACAATTTCTGATTTAGTCACTGAAGTGCGCGAGTTGAAAGTTGCTCTAGTGCCAAAAAATGTTAGCAACAAAATCAGTGAAACTCAAAAAAGCATAAATAACACCGAAACCGATGTTGCTATTATGAATTCTTCATCAGTTTTGCCGACTATCGATGTTTCCTCTGCCTCCAGAACAGGTTTTGAAGGCGAGGGGAAACATACTCGTTGCCGCTGCTGACGTTAATTTCTCTCCTTCTATTTTGCCTTCCACCTTATCAGCTGCGCGGTCCAATGTCTCATATGCTGCTATGCTTAACTTGAGACCTGCTGCTTCTGTTAATGCATCAGCTGTTGAGTCTGAGAATGCGCTCAGTACTGTTGACTCTATTGCTGTTCGTAATAAGAAGAAACATAATAAGAGACTCAAAAACGAAAATACGCCTCGACCACCCTTAAACAAAGCAAGTATTATTGGTAATGCTACTGATGTTAATGATCTACAGGTTGTACATAGCATGAAATATTTACATATATCTAATGTTTTCTTTGCGATGGAACATCCCGCGGTGGGGGTGTCTTAATTGCAGTTTCATCTCAATTAGTAAGCAGAGAAATCCCGATTCCGAAAAGTTCAGCAAATATTGAGCAAATCTGTGTGTCAGTAACTCTTAAAACAGATGCTTTGCATGAAAAGAACGAGATTATTTTTATTCATAGTTATATACCACCAAATAGCGACTTTGTTTTGTATAATGATCATATGTTTAATATTAACTATATTGTATCTTCCTTAAATCATCTTCAAACGCCTTGTGTATTAGGAGATTTAAATTTGGGAGATATTTTATGGAAGTATAGTTTAGATGACAAAATATTAATGCCATTCAATGTGAAAAATGAAGTCGAATCGTATTTTTGTGATTCCACATATTCACTGAATCTATTTCAAATCAACCACTTTAAAAATTATCTTGGTAGAATACTTGACCTTATTTTCATTAATAGCGATCTGAAATATTCAATAAATAGAAGCGATTTTAAACTAACAAGTGAATCCATACACCACAAAGCTTTTATCTTAAACTTTTCTTTTTATGAATTTAACAGATCCCCGCAGCAAGTATCTGAATTACAATATAACTTTAGTAGAGCGAATTATGTGGGATTGAATAGCTTTTTCAATTATTTTAACTGGGATATGGTTTTAGATTCTCCTAATATCAACATCATGTATCAACAATTTAAAATGGTACTTGATGAAGGGCTTTCTTTATATGTGCCTACAAAAACCGTAAAAAATAGATCTCACTTGCCTTGGTAATCGAAGCTTATTGAAACTAAACAATTTGAGGAATAAGTCACACAAAAAATTCAAATCAACTAATCTACCCGAAGATAGAGCACTATTCGTTCAGCGTAGGAAAGAATTTGATTTTCTGTCCAATTTTCTTTATAAGAAATACTTAAATAATATTGTAATCAATATTAAAGCAATTCTGAAATCATTTTGGATATACTACAATTCTAAACGAATAAGCAGCGGCCTTCCCAAATCAATGGAACTGGAAGGGGTGTATACAAACAACACACAAGAAATTTGTGAGTTATTTGCAGCATTTTTCGGATCAGTTTCAAGAAATTCTGATCCAGTGAATCTCGATTGCGATTTTTCTTATGTAAATCAAGTTGTCAACCTCGGAAAAGTACAACTTACCAAGGAAGAAATTCTGCAATCTCTTTTAGAATTAGACTCTAGTAAAGGAGCAGGATTTGATCTGCTTCCACCACTATTTTTGAAAAATTGTGCACATTCACTTTATACGGCTTTAACACATATTTTTAACTGGTCCCTCTCAACTGGTACTTTCGTAGATGTATGGAAAATAGCCTATATTACTCCAATCTTTAAATCAGGACGGAAAAACTTTGTTGAAAATTATAGACCAATCGTGAAACTCTCGATTATACCGAAAGTCTTAGATATGGTTGTTAACAAGCGTTTATTCTTTGAGATAAAACAATACATATCGACCAATCAACACGGCTTCTTTGCTGGCAGGTCGGCTTGCACTAACTTAGCCATTTTTTCAAATTTGTGCATTGAAACTTTAGAAAAAGGCTTACAAGTGGAAGTTCTATATACTGACTTCACTCAAGCTTTTGACCGCATAATTCACAAGGTCTTGTTAATGAAACTCGAAAAGTTAAGGATTCACTCGAACTTCTTACAATGGATAACTTCCTATTTGACGAATCGTAAACTTTTTGTTAGAATAAAAAGACAATTATTATTCTAAAGCTATCGATGTGGTTTCAGGAGTGCCACAAGGAAGTCATTTAGGACCTCTGTTATTTATTATTTTTATAAATGATATATCACTAAATTTAAAATTTTTTAAGAGTCTATTATATGCGGATGACTTAAAGTTGTTCAGGCCTGTTACAAGTTTATCCGACTGTGCTATGCTTCAATCAGATATTGATGCCGTTATTAATTGGTGCAGCATTAACGGACTTCAGCTTAATTTTAAAAAATGCAATGTGTTGACGTATTCTCGAAAAAATTCTAAAATTATCTATGATTACTGCTTCGGCAATAATGTATTTTCCCGAGTTGAAGCTATTAAAGATTTAGGCATCTATTTTGATATGAAATTTTCTTTTAATACGCATAGAGAATACACTTTATCTTAAGCGAACTCATTATTCGGTTTTTTCAAACGCAATTCCAAAGACTTTTTAGACGCTTTTACGTTAAAAACGTTATTTATTAGTCTGGTAAGATCTCTTTTGGAATACTTGAATATAATATGGGATCCGATATACGACTGTGATAGCATTCGCATTGAAAGAATCCAAAAGAGGTTTAATAGATTTGCTCTACGCCGGTTATTTAATTTCAAAAATATACCAATGTACGAAGTGCGATGCCAATTGTTAAATTTTCAAAACTTATCTCAGAGAAGAAAAGCACAGAGGGTTATGTTTATCAAAGACATTGTGGATAACAAGATAGATTCGCCCGAACTACTTGAACTAATTCCATTCTATGCTCTAACAAGGACTCTTAGGGCCAGTTTTTCAGTGCGGGTTTAAACTCTAGTGAAATTAAACCGAGAATAAATCACCAAAAAGGGACGTTAAAACTCGGTTTAACTAGATATTGTAGCATTCGTTTAAGTTGAATTGACTTAAATTATCACATGATGTGTTTGATTTTTGCTTAAACCGAGTTTAAACGTCCAATTTTGGTGAGTTAACCTCGGTTTAACTTGACTAGAGTTTAAACTCGCACTGAAAAACTGGCCCTTAGAGAAAGAAGCTTATTTTTTGTAGGATTTCATAGAACTAACTAAGGCAATAATGAGCCAATTTCTAAATGCTTATTTTATTGCAATATAGCTCCAGATTATATAGACTTTTGCATGGCAAGAGATAGTTTTAAGAGAAATATTTATAATTTTATGCTAAGTCAATAGTTATATAAGGATGTATTATCTGTAAGGGCTAAGCCCAGTAGAGAAATAAATGAAATGAAATGAAATATTATTCGCAGAAGCACCTTCGATAGTATTTTGCAGATTTTCCACACTGCTGTTGAGAATGCCGTCAGCATTTTTTTCCATCCTAATGTAGACAGAACCGCGAAATGTATAAGCATTATAAATTCTCTTATGTCGTTTATAAACAATTGCAGCTTGTAGTAGTTTCCGGCTCTCTGGATGAAGGCTTTCGTGGATAAATATATTGTTATCATAGTCTAGGCCAGCATTTCTTAAGTTGACTGCCGATTTATGTAGCCTTCGGTATGATCCAAATGCTTTTAAAACGCGATTCCGGTCATAAGGAGAGAAGTATTTAATGACAACCAACGGGTTAGGGTTGTTAGATTTTGATTTTATTTGGAATATATCTTTTATTAGTGGAGGTTGAAACTCTAAAAAATGGCAAATCGGATTAAAGGTGCTTTTAAGATTTTCTTCAATCGAAAACGGAAGGCCAAACAAGATAACATCTGAAGTATATTCATTGTTGTTGGTTACAAGGTTGCGGCCGCTGTTGTTGTTGTTGTTGATGTTTCTGCAACAAGCTATTTGCTCTGAGAGCACTTCACACTGAGTGGAGAGTGTAGCAAGTTTACCGTTTAAGGCCAGTATTTTCTTGTCGTACTCACAAAATTTGTTGCTAATAGCGGACACATTATTCTCTAATTTGCATAGTTTAGTTTTGATCTCGGTAAATAAATCAATCGTGTACTGACGTAGACGATCTTCAAGTTGCTGCAGTTCCTCTTTTGCTCTAACATTGAGTCTTTCTTCCAATGCATTCAGTTGGGCGCATAGTGCGCTACTGCTCCCTTGCTTAACCATCTCTTCACTTTTGATTGTTGAGCGAGAAGCCCCTTGTTCACGCTGTTAATGAGTTATCATAGGTGATGGCGCCTTTAGAAAAAAATTTATGAAAGTGAGACCGCAACACAATCAATAGAGGGCGAGAGTTTGAGTGCATTAGGTGAATCACTGAGCTCAGATGAAGTGACGACCACAAAACGGTAGGATTGGAGTTTTAGTTTTATCGTGATTTTTAAGTTGTTTATGTGTTTTCGTGTTTTTGTTTGCTTTTTTTTCTTTTATTTAAATGCTTCTATTTCAATTGTTTTACAAGCATTAAATGAAATATCAAATATGTTATTATAGTTTTGTTATTTTAACTAAAGAAAACCGTGAACACAAGCCTGATTGATTAATGGCTTCTTTAATAAATAATTTCTATAATATAAAAGTATTTATTTTGTTGTTAACCTGATTTCTATAGAGCTCAAAACTTTACGACCACTCTCACTCACGACTTTGCGAAAGTGACACGACTTATATTTATATAGTAAAAATAATAAACGGTACGTACACAATAGACGGACAAAAATAATTAATAAAAATTATTGTAATAAATATAAAGCTAACCTCGAACGTAAGAACCACCTTAGGACACACAGCAAACAAAGACAACTTGCAAAACTTAAAATAGCTCTTACAAACACTTTCAAATGCAGCTTAACGACTGCACAAATCCACACACAACTTTCCATACAACTTTTAGTTTTCATTAATTTAAATAATTAACTAAAACCATTTATGTTTTTATGTTTTATACATAAGTTAATTGTCTTTAGGTTATTTATAATTTGTTTATTTTTATATTGTATAATATATTTATTTAATTTATAAAGTTAACATTATCTTATTCTTCTTTTAAACATAACTATTTAATTGTTGCTTTTTACATTAAACATATTTGTTTATGTCAAAACACTTATGTCAAAACACTATAAGATTACAACTCCTAACTAAGCCACGAGATGGCGTTTAAGAAGTTCGAACATAGTTTTAAGTATATAAGCCTGTTCTTAATTTTATGTAGAGACGGCTTCCTTTTTGTAAAGATGTTCTTGCGTTGCGCTCTTGCTTTTCAACTCGCAACGTGGTAAGGTGTTTTTTTATTCAATAAAAGAAGTGATACTTTCATTTTTTATCCATCTACTTTCTTTCCTAAAACTTGTTTAACTTTCGAGTTAAATAAGTCTAATTCTTTTTCTTTAGCACAAGCGCCCAGATTCTCATATAATCATTTGGTTCATTCGAACCGGGTTACTGTGCTTCCATCAAATAAACCACGTCGAGTTTCGAGAATTCAACATCCATCACCGTGGACATATTGGAATTCAATCCTAATTCATCATTCATCATATCAAATTCATACTATCATTCTTCAATCAAAATTCAAGGTGCGTATGCATTTATTTCAATTTAATATATAGTGCAAGTGAAAAAAAACATAATAGTGCTTAACCTAACTAAAAGCAATAAATTCGAGTTAATTTATATGCTTGTAAAACATACTTAAAAGATAATATTAACAAATTAAACATAAATTAAAAATTAAGAAAATTCCTTAAAATAATATAAAATTCTTATAAAAATAATATAAAATTATATAATAAATTAAATCAAAACTTTTTAAATTTAAATTTTTGCATACATTAAAGTTGAAGTTAAATCAACTTCGTAAAACTTCGCTAAAAAGAGCTTAATTTATTTGGCTTATGTGTTCAAACAAAAAAGAAGAACTTTGTGTGTATAAATAAATCTCTTTTTTCGCAACATAAGTGTAAGTGATCATTCCTAAACTGGGAACAGTTTTCTTTTATTCTGCAACATTGTTGAATTCATTTCTGCGTCTGTATGTTCCTATATACAACGCTTTCTTTCTCTTCGTCAACATTGTTGCTATCGATCACTTGCCTTGATTTATAAACATAGCGTGTCTTTCTTTGTTGCTATCGATCGTTTTTTGTATATACATGCAGTTTCTCTATACACATTTCTTCGTAAACATCGGTTGGTTAACATCGCTCTATAAACATTGTCATTATCTTGTTACAATCCACAGTTTCATGTATACATGTTTCGCAAGTTTCTCGCTGTAAACATACATACATTATAAACATCTCTCACAATAAACATTTCTTCGTAAACATCGGTTGGCAAACATCGCTCTATAAACATTGTCATTATCTTGTTACAATCCACAGTTTCATGTATACATGTCTCCAGTGTTGCCAGATTTTTTTTTTAAAAACTGCAAAATCTTGAGAAAAAACCTGCATTTCAAACACAAAAACTGCCATGCTTAAAAACGATTTGTTAAGCATTTTCTTTAATTTTTTATTAAAAACAGAAATTAAACAAATTCATTTGTATATAAAATTGTTGTTGTATATAATAAATTAAAAAACTTCTGGTATTTTATTCACATTTCAGATTATTTTAAGATAAGTAATTCAGGTATTTTTAATGTTTGTTTTTTTGCATATATTATTATTTGCAGTAGTTCTACATATCACTATTAAATTTTTGTATCGTAAAAAATAAAAAAAAAAAAATAAATAACTGGCCATTTCAGCCCTTGAAAGGACTTTGACCTAGCTTCTTATGATCAATTGTGTTGTGCGTGTTATTAAGTTTGTACACAATTGACCGAGAAATGGACCTACATGCTTAACGCCGACTCCTTACGGCGATGAACGGATTGTTCTTATTCTCAAGAAGCTTTACATGGCATTTTGATTACTCTCTGAGGTTTGCCATTGTCTGCAGAGAGGTGGCTGCCGTATAGAAAAATTATTTTAATTCAAATAATTTTTTGTCGCTGCTGGGATTCGAACCTGGGTCTCCAGGTTCTTTGACATAGCGGCCACGCACTTTAACCAACTACGCCACGGACGCCACTTTTTGTATCGTATCGGTTGGAATTTCTAGTTGTCGCACTAATCTTGTCGCTTTTGCCAATCCAACCTTTCAAGAAATTATTTTCCTCCCAAGATCTACAAGACCTTTTGGCTTGAAAAGAAAACTGGAGCAAATAGAGAAGTGAGGTTGGTTCATGTTCAATGTTCAGGTCTGCTTTAAAAAAGTAATTTAACCATAATGATGTTTTAGTAAAGAGAATTTATTAAAACTAAATAAGATTTTATATTTTCATAAAAACTGCATTTTACCCTGAAAAACTGCATTAATAATGGAAAAACTGTATATTTTTTTTAAAAACTGCCAACCTGCTCAGAGTTAAAAAAACTGCCATTTGCAGGCAAAACTGCCATTCTGGCAACACTGCATGTCTCGCAAGTTTCTCGCTGTAGACATACATACATTATAAACATCTCTCACAATAAACATTTCTTCGTAAACATCGGTTGGTAAACATCGCTCTATAAACATTGCCTTTAGTTTGTTGCAATCCACAGTTTCATGTATACATGTTTCCCAAGTTTATCGCTGTAAACATACATACATTATAAACATCTCTCACAATAAACATTTCTTCGTAAACATCGGTTGGTAAACATCGCTCTATAAACATTGCCATTAGCTTGTTGCAATCCACAGTTTCATGAATACATGTTTCGCAAGTTTCTCGCTGTAAACATACATATATTATAAACATCTCTCACAATAAACATTTAAAGTGTTAGCAACTGGTATGCTAGCAAAATATTTTTATTTCAAGAATTTTCTAATAGTTTGCTAAGTAATAATAAATTAATACAAAACTATTTGAAAAACAAAAAAAAAAGGCTACAACAACAACAATCATCAACAACAACAACAACAGCAAATATTTTAAATTACAATACATTAAATTGCATTAAATTTTTTATTCTATTAACTTTACTCGAATATTGATTTCGTTAAAAAAAAAAAAAAAACCTTAAACAGTTTCAACTATAGAAATTCAGTTCAATATATAAGAAAGTGCTCGCGATTTTATTGCAAAATTCCATTTCCAAATTTTAGTATCGATAATTCAATCTTTTTATTTTTCGATATCTAAAATTTCATATTTACATACCATTTCAATTCATAACGTTCTGCAAACGTCACATTTCCGTTCTCATATAGAACCATTTTTATACGGTCGTTTTGCAGACGCTTATATCGTTAATTCAAAACGAAACATTTAAGTTTGAATAAATTTATCGATAATTTGAAATCATATTTTCAATCCAAGTGATCTGTTGACGCAACATTTCTGTTCTCGTTTAGAACCATTTTTATACGGTCGTTTTGCAGACGCTTATATCGTTAATTCAAATCGAAACATTTAAGTTTTAATAAATTTATCGATAATTTAATTTCATATTTTCAATCCAAGTGAGCTGCGGACGCAACATTTCTGTTCTCGTTTAGAACCATTTTTATACGGTCGTTTTGCAGACGCTTATATCGTTAATTCAAATCGAAACATTTAAGTTTCAATAAATTTATCGATAATTTAATTTCATATTTTCAATCCAAGTGAGCTGCGGACGCAACATTTCTGTTCTCGTTTAGAACCATTTTTATACGGTCGTTTTGCAGACGCTTATATCGTTAATTCAAATCGAAACATTTAAGTTTCAATAAATTTATCGATAATTTAATTTCATATTTTCAATCCAAGTGATCTGCGGACGCAACATTTCTGTTCTCGCTTAGAACCATTTTTATACAGTCGTTTTGGCAGACGCTTATATCGTTAATTCAAAACGAAAATTTAAGTTTCAACAAATTTATCGAAAATTTCATATCATATTTTCAATCCAAGTAATCTGCTGATGCAACATTTACGTTCTCATACAAAACTATTTCTTTTCTCAGCGTTCAGCTGTCATTGGTGCCGTTTGTTTAATAACGATAAATCCAATTTTTTCCTAATTTTATCGATAATTCTATTTTATAGCTACAGTATTAAAATTTATTTCATTGGTTTCTGCGGTATTTAATTCTGGATTGAAATCAATTCAATTCAATTTTCATTCTCAGTTTTTTATTTAAATAGGGATTCATCAAAAAATTTTTTCGATAATTCTACCGATTATGTATGTAAGAAATCTTACATCTTAATCGAGCTACATTCATTTAATTTCACGTTTGCTGAATAATTTTCGTTGCAATATTTTTATTATATTATTTCAATATTTATTTTCAATTTCGATTATTCTGTCGATTATTCCTATAACAAGGTTGATTTATATTCTGATTTCACTGTAATCCTCAATTTCGCTGAATATTCTAGCTCAGCTGAAAAGATTGGCCCTTTATTGTGATCTATTGTTCTTCATTCATTTTTTATCGATTGTTTATTCATTATATCCAAAATGGCATCATTAAATTCCTTCATCCGACTTACTGACAGTTTGGTTGAATTTGAGTCTGATCTCAGCGCAACCTTAGAATCAGCAACTTCAACATATTCACTAGATGTCCACCGAGAAGAAATGAAGTCAACATGTAACCGGATAAAGGCTGTTTATGAAACATGTCTAGGCGAGTTAGCTGCTGACCAGGAGAAAGGCACGAATCCAGAGGTAGAGCTAGAAACCATAAAGGCTCGATATCGTACCTCATACCAGGTATACGTCCGATGCGCTTCACAAATGGGAGACTGCATTGAGAAGCTCAATAACGCTTCCAAAGCCGCACAGCTCCCCAGGGAATCTAATCCAGGATTGGGTGTACCATCCGCTTCGAGTCATCACTTTCATCTCCCTCCATGTGACACCGAAATTTTTAATGGGGATTACCTTTCGTGGCCGTCTTTTCGAGACATGTTCACTGCCATATACGTGAACAATTCGAGGTTAAGTCCAGTGGAGAAACTCTTCCATCTTAACTCAAAAACGCGGGGCGAAGCTCGTGACATAGTTAAGAAGAGTCCACTTACCAACGCTGGTTTTTCATTGGCTTGGAAATGTTTACAAGATCGCTTCGAAAATAAGCGAATCTTAGTAAATAGCCAACTCCGAATTCTATTCAATCTGCAATCTGTTTCCATTGAGTCCGGAAATGCTATCAAAAAACTTCAGCGCGAAGTAAATGGATGCATTTCTGCTCTTCAATTATATGACGTAAATATAGCAAGCTGGGATTCTATATTTATTTTTCTTTGCTCCACTAAATTGCCAGATGGTACTCTAGCTCTTTGGGAACAATCGCTCAAAAATAAGACCGAAATTCCAAAATGCTCTGAGCTTGATTCATTTTTAACCAGTCGTTATCAAACACTGGAAACAGTGTCTGATATAAAAGGTTCTTCTATTTCAAAAATAACAAATAATAGATCGCTTTCTCAACCAAACAATCGAAACTTGAAGAAAGTTAATTCATATCAAGCTCATGTTTTCACGCCTTCTTGTAAATTATGCTCAAATGAACAGCACACCATTCGTGTATGTCCACGATTCCTCCAAATGAATACAAATGATAGAATTGAAACAGTTAAAAAATTCCAACTTTGTATAAACTGTTTTTCGAAATCCCATCGTACAAAAGATTGTAAAAGTCGTCATAATTGTTTCAAATGCAATAAGCGCCACCATACCCTTTTACATAAAATAGTTCAAACCTCTGAACCAGTTATTTCTTCTAATTCTAAACCTAGCACGCAAAATCCATATTCCTTCAAACTACAGTCCACTGAAGAACCTTGTTCATCACAAAATATAAATTCTTGCTTTGCTTCAAATTGCAAAAGTGTGCTTCTAGGTACCGCAATTATAAAAATATGCCATCTTGGCGTAACTTATTTCGCACGAGCCTTAATTGACTCAGGTTCAGAGGGTACATTCATTTCAGAACGACTTTTCAAAATTTTAAAACTTCCATCTCGTCCTATATCTGCTCAGATTTCGAGATTAAACAATGCAATTTCAGCAAAAATTCAACAAGAATGCTCTTTCATTTTAAGTTCTACATTTGATGATCGAATATGCATTGAAGCAACTGCTCTTGTTGTATCACATCTTACAGGAAATCTTCCATCCTGTTCCATAAATCCATCAATATTGTCAAGTCTTCCAAACCTCCAATATGCTGATGAAAAGTTTTACCAAAGCTCGCAGGTTGATATTTTAATCGGTGGCGATCTTTTTTCATCCGTTCTCCTGGATGGTGTAAAGCGCAACATTTGCGGATCTCTAGTAGCTCAAGAGAGTTAGGGTAGTGTTTAATGCATCTAGCCCAACTTCATACGGTCCAAGTCTTAATGACGTTTTATATCCTGGACCTGTGCTCCAATCCGATTTAACACTTTTGCTGTTAAAATGGCGTTTGTTCAAATATGTTTTCAATAGCGATATTAAACAAATGTATCGCCAAATTCTAGTGGATCCAAACCACACACCATATCAACGAATTCTATTTCGTACTTCTCCAGAAAATGATATCCAAGACTTCGAATTGAACACAGTTACTTTTGGAGTTAACTGTGCTCCATACTTAGCCATTCGAACTCTGCTACAATTAGCTGATGATGTTGAAAACTCCTATCCATTAGCTAGCAACATACTTCGTAATTCAATTTACGTCGATGATACTCTAGCAGGAGCTCATAATATTTCAACAGCAATTCAAGCGAGAAATGAGCTTATTGCCGCATTAAATTCAGCAGGTTTTTCACTAAGAAAATGGTCTTCAAATTCAGAAATCCTTTTATCAGATCTTCCAAAATCACATTTGCTCAATGAAGATTTTCTTCAATTCGAAAATAGTAGTAGTGCTAAAACTTTAGGCGTACGTTGGAATGCACGTTCTGATTATTTCTTTTTCTCAGCAACTCCATTGCAGCAAAAAGACACTTATACTAAAAGAGAAATTCTCTCTAATATCTCTAAACTTTTCGACCCAGCTGGCTGGTTAGCTCCCTGCATAGTTTTAGCGAAAATTCTTATGCAAAGAATCTGGTTAGAAAATATCGGTTGGGACGATAATATTTCTTACGAGTGTCTTCAAACATGGCTGTCATTCGTAGCCCATTATCATCAAATAGAAAATATTCAAATTCCTCGTTGGAGTGATTACTCTCCTGAGCCCGATCTTCAATTTCATGCATTCTGTGATGCATCAGAAAAGGCATATGCTGCTACTATTTATATTCGGGTCAAAACTTGTTGTTCTACCAACCCAATAGTTTTTTTTGCTCCTTTTTCGTATTTTCTATTCTTATGTATCCTCATAATTTTTCAGTTCAAAATGCCAAATTCCAAAGCCATCCTGGTTAAATTCCACAAAAATCGACAATCCAGCACTCATACTCTAAAATGAGTAAACAACTCCAGGCTCTTCCAATGCAGACTGTGTCGCCAGCGGCATCCTTTACGACTCTGCGAGAAGTTTCTGTCGATGAATACAGAAAAACGAATGCGTGCTGTACTTCTTCATAGTTGTTGCTCCAATTGTTTGGCGCATGAACATTCTCATGGATCATGTCTCAGCAAGCGTGGCTGCCAATATTGTCAAGAGCATCACCATACATTGCTCCACATGCATCAGCGTTTGCGCAAGGACCCATCCAGTGGTCAGAAGAAGAACAATCCTGCTCGGATAAATTCATTGCAGTCCTCGGCGAACTTAAGTAGCCTGTCGCTATCATCTATTCTCTCTCAGAATTCCATTACATTGCTTCCAACAGCGATTATCAAGTTGGAAGTGAAAGGCAGCTTGCATTATGCAAGATCCCTGCTTGATTCCTGTTCAGCCACCAGTCGAATCTCCAGAAGGATGGTTGATCAATTAAATATAACCACTATGACGCTTGGTGAAGAATCCGTATGTCAAATTACGATTCATGCTCGATTTGATCTCAACGTGAGGATTCAGGCTATACTTCGAGTTGATCACAGAATTTCTATCCGAACTCCGTCCAAACCAATCAATGAACACGTGACTGAAAAATTTTCAAATCTAGTTCTGGCAGACACTAAATTCCATAAAAGTGATCCGATCTCTGTCGTGCTTGGCTCTGATCTTTATCCTAAGATCATTCAACAAGGTCTGTTGCCAAGTACTAATGGACTCCCTGTCGCTCAGAATACGGTCTTTGGCTGGATCTTATCCGGGTCCTTTCAAATCTAGTTACATTCAAATAATAAAAAGACAATTCGAATTCAAACAAAACAATTCAAAATAAAAATACTTTTTGCACTATATAATGAATTAAAATTTTATGCATCGCCTCTGTATAACTTATATTGCATTAACCCATAATACTCAATTTTCACGTATTTTATTATTTCATTATTTCATTCATATTTCTGATTTCCAATTTTCTTATCCTTTATTGTAATACTACAACTCGATACGTTAATATTTATCTTTTGAATTGTTAACATTCTGAACTTTATATTTCATATTTAAAATTTTTATTATTTTCTTTAAATTGTATTTCAAACTATGTATTACATTTATATCAACTTTGAATTGAATTATATTCTTTAATCATATTTTTGAAGAAACAAAATTTGTTTAGCGATTTTAAGTTTATTCATTGCAGCCGTACTGCAAGGCGGGCGGCATGTTTATGTCAAAACACTTATGTCAAAACACTATAAGATTACAACTCCTAACTAAGCCACGAGATGGCGTTTAAGAAGTTCGAACATAGTTTTAAGTATATAAGCCTGTTCTTAATTTTATGTAGAGACGGCTTCCTTTTTGTAAAGATGTTCTTGCGTTGCTCACTTGCTTTTCAACTCGCAACGTGGTAAGGTGTTTTTTTATTCAATAAAGGAAGTGATACTTTCATTTTTTATCCATCTACTTTCTTTCCCAAAACTTATTTAACTTTCGAGTTAAATAAGTCTAATTCTTTTTCTTTAGCACAAGCGCCCAGATTCTCATATAATCATATTTTTAACTCAAACATGGCGATGGCAAGTGAACCGGTTTACATACGAAACGAGATTAACCATTAAGTTAAAAAGTTAAACATATTCGAGCGTCTAAGCAATGAGACGAAATCTTCAGAGATTAATGTTAATATCAATATTAATGTTAATGTTAAATATAATAAACAAGAGCGTAATGAGCAAATATGAGCGTAAAGAGCAAACATAACTCGCCCACCGCAAATTGGAATCGCGTTCCTGTGATTCACATGTTAAAACAAGTTAAACAGGTTTATCATTAACAGAAAAAAAAACATTCAATATATAATATAATGTCTTATATCGAAGCCATAATAGCAATATTATGAAGTGAATTTTTTTCATTTTAGGCTTTATAATGATTTTTCTTGTTTTCTTTTCTTTTAAATACAAAATATACAGTATAACAAATGTAAAATATAATACAGGGAGTTTTTTTTTTTTATTTTTTCATTCAAATATATAAATACATTTATAACTTAAATACGAAATACAAAATACATATACTAAACAATTATGGTACAAGCATTTAAACATTTTTATGTGGTCTCTTGATTTGAGCTATGTCAACTTTATTCGGAAAACTTTTAGGTAATTTTATGAACCTTTTCGCAATTTTGTTTCAAGTTGCAATAGGGCGATTAATATAAACTTTGTCTTTGTCAAAACCCGGAACATTTTCTCTTTTTGAATTTATCTTATCTATAGCTTGTTTTTTCTTTTGGTAAACATAATTTTTAATTTTTCCAAAATCAATGTTGTTTTTATTGATAAAATCTATTGGTTTCACATTAGTTAAACTATGTACAGAATTGTTTTAAAAACCAATTGCTTTAATCATAATTTCCTCTATTTCCAAAGAGTTGTCAGTATTTTTTAAAATACGGATATATTTTAATAGTGTGGGATGCAACCTCTCAACTAGGGTATGCAAAACCGGTTCGAATTATTCGGCGTTTCGGTTTTTTCTTTTATTATTCGAACCAGTTTTTTTAAAAATCGCAATTTTCGAATAATTCGAAAACCGGTTTTTTGGCTCGAATTATTCGACTGCTCGAATAGTTAAGAAATATATAAATCCACAATTTAATATTGTAAA
Source organism: Pherbina coryleti (assembly GCA_943735915.1). NCBI lineage: Eukaryota > Metazoa > Arthropoda > Insecta > Diptera > Sciomyzidae > Pherbina > Pherbina coryleti. Next base: position 113,335,740 of record OX030948.1, on the reverse strand, counting down.
ATTCTTTAAACCACTTTTTTTATTACATTTAAGCGACCCTGTTTTTGTCTAGTTACGTTCTTACATTTAACTAACGTTTCTAACATTTCTTATCTCTATTTCATTTTGCTTTATTTGGGCTCGTTTAAGCATATGCTTTGGTCATTTCTTTTTGCTTTCTCTTGGTAAAACAGCATTTACAAGCGGTTGGCGTTTTAATGTAAGTTAAACATGATTTTTAGTTTATAATGCATTTTTTTTTTTAAAAATATTATCAACAGCTTGACTTGAACTCCGAAGTCTGGAAGTATTTAAAAAAAGATAGAAAATTCAACAAGGCTTCTTGTACGAAATACCGACAAAAATTTAAAAGCATTAAGGGGGGGAGGGGGGGGGTAAGGTTTGTTTCGTCTAAAAAAGTACTTTTTCGTTTCGTCTAAAAAACTATAACAGTAAGTTTATTTTACATATGTGACCCGGTCTACGAAAAGGGACCTTCGGTGTGAAAATATCATTTTTCACTTTTTTGGCGATTCGGATAGACTAATGTGTGCTCTTTCTAATGGCGCAAAGCAGAAGTTTCCAACTCGTAAAGAAGTTTGTCAGGAATTGACTAAGAAATACAAATCTGTATTAATAGACTAAGAAATACAACTCTGTAAGAAGCTGTTTTCTCGAAAACTTGTTTTTACACCGAAGGTCCCTTTTCGTAGACCGGGTCACATATGATTATATAAAAGTACAACATTTTAAGAATATTTAAAAAAAATTTTGTTAAAAAATAGAGATAAATAACGGATTTATTGAAGATCTTCACAGGTGCCTCGAAAAAAAGTCTTTGTGCGGTGACCAGCCTACAGCATCACTGGATCATCTGAAACCAAAAAATCAAAATTCTTTCTTTAGTTTATTACTTTATCTCTCCAGTGACGTCAAGTTTTTTTTTTATTTTTCAATTTTTCAATTTTTGGCACCATTTCGAAGCCAAAATGACGATTTTTTACGAAAAAATCTTCCTATTTGTTATTGTAAAATTGTTAGTAATTAAAAAATGAAAAAAGGCTAGTCACCGACTTTAAAAATTACATGTTTGGGAAAATCGATTTAAAGTTTTGTATACTAATAGCGTTTTCGTTTCTCGCGATAGTGTTGCATTTATTCTGCACTGCGGTAGGGCTGCCAAATTTTCGTGTTCTTTTCTCAGCATATTCATAGAGTTGCGTGTTCTTTTCTCAAAATGTTGCACTCTGATCTGGCAAAACTTCGCCAAAATGGCAAAAGTGCGGAATGCAACATTATCACAAGAAAAGAAAACTCTATAACAGTGAGCGTTGCACAGCGGATTTTTATGTAGCGTTTACAATTGATAAATAAAGATTTTGTTATAATGGATGTAAATTGCATAATTTTATTAAATTCAATAAATGAAATAGTGAACGAGTTGGCGGATTCATCCTCATCCTCAACTGATGATGAAATTGAGACGGTAGTTCTTGGAAAAAGTTCACGGCCGACAGTGAAACAATTTTTGGATGACGTTGTGAGTTCTTATTCTGAGGCAGAGGTAAATAAAACAGTTTTAAATCAAATGAAACTTCTTTACAATCTGAAATTAAAGTTCAAGAAAAACTTCCGCATCAGTCGTGACCTTACCGAATATCTCGTAGTCAAATATTCTGCGAGCACATGGTATACAACAAGGAACTACAAAGGGGGAAGACTGCAAATGCCAGCGGAATCTCATACACTCACATTTTTGTGGTAGGCTAAATGCAACGTTTATAAGCAAAACTTCATTTATATATATTTATTTTTATTTTCTATTCAGGTTTGCCGCAAACAAAACAACTTTTAGAGAAGTTGGAAATCTATTTGGCATGTCTTTGTCAAGTACCTATACTAGTTTCAACAAAGTTTTGAACTTTATTGTCAAGGATATCGCACCGGAAGTAATTAGATTTCCAAATGAAACCCAAGAAAAAGAAGTCATCTCAAAAGGATTTGAAAATGTTAATATGAATCAATAACCTAATTTACTCATAACTAATATAAATGTGTAATTTGCAAATAGCTGTAATTCCGAATGTCTTGGGTTGCATAGATGGAAGCTTCATCACAAGCAGAAAACCAAAACATTAAATACAGTCTACATATACAAACAGACACGATTGTGTATCCATCACTCTGCAAGGCATATGCGATGCGAAGTTAAGTTTCTTTGATGTATTCACTGGAGTGCCTAGCAAAGTCCATGATGCAAGAATTTTGCGATTGTCCTTCATTGGAAAGGAGTTGTCGAGTGCATGTGCTCCTAAGTACCATTTGCTAGGTGACTCAGCATATCCCCTAAGGCAGTACTTACTAACACCATACCGGGATTATGGAAATTTGACAGAAGCCGAAAAATTTTACAACATGAAATTTTGCCAAACTAGGGTGAAAATAGAAAATGCCTTTGGGATCTTGAAATCACGATTCCGTCAGCTAATGCGCTTAGATTTTCACAATGTTCAGGCGCTGGCGAAGTTTGTTATAGCGTGCTGCGCTCTTCATAATATTTGCATGGAAAGAGACGACGTTCTTGACTGCAACACCATAGATGATGAGATCGGAAATATTTACACGGAAAGAGGAGATAGGAGGGAACAACTACTTTCACAATTAGGTCAGATTAAGCGAAACGATGTTAAAAATCAACTATACATTCAAAGAAACCTTCAAAGAAATTAATGTTTTAATTCATTTATTTAATTAAATTATATTTATGTAAAAGAGTAAAAAAATTCATAAATACTTTTTTAAAAGTAAGGTACTTTAATTCTTTTTTTTAAATAACAGGATTGAGAAACACTCAGAAAAAATAGGTTCTTCAAGTCTTTCCTATAAGTATCAACATATGTAAATTAATGTATGTTCTACATACAGGCACTTTCATTTTAATTTCGATAGTTTTCCAACAAATTCACAAGAAGTTGTTGAATATTGTTGAGCGACTCCAGTTTCTCCCTATGTCTTCTTTCTCGAGCCTCTTCATTTTTATTTGTAATTTCGAGCAGCGTCTGTTGGACTGATTTCTTTTTTTCCACCTCCTTCGCCTTTGGACTACGTGTACTCGTAGCTTTCTTTATTTTTGCTTGGCTGCTCATTTGTACTTCAGGCTCTATTGAGTCATCCATCGCACTAATATTTTCCAGCTTTTCTGCGAACTCTATCCGTTGCCTCTTAGCGCCAGAGATGTGGTTATTTTCAACCGCTGCTTTCCTTCTTTTTAGAACAGTCTTATACCTTTCTTCACACTGTTTTGCTGTCCTACCCTGTATTTCAGTTGAGATCTTCTCCCACATTTCCTTCTTATTCCGAAGAGCCTTCATGGGTCCAATCTCCGGAAAATAGCTGGCGTATCTGTCGAGCAGAAGCCGGGTCTCACCGTCTAACCACACTGCAACAAAAACATAAAATTATTGTTTTTTTTCCACTTAAGCTACTTATGTATATGTATTTTTATACTCACTTTGTATACGTTTGAAGCACGGGTTTTCGATTGCTTGCTGCTCCATTTTAATATATCTAAAATTTATTTACTTTTAACAATCCCTTATTTCTGCGTCATTATCGAGTAAATTTTATCAGTAAAAGAAAACTGTCGAATATCTGATTTGTGACAGGGTTGCATTTTTTTGTACTTTTCTCATATGAAAAATGTAACATTTTCGCAGGGACTATGGCTATATTTTCATAATGTTGCCATCTAATGAGGTAACATTTTGATCGAGAAACGAAAACGCCATAAGCAACACTAGTTGGAGGTACGGTCATTCAACCTACTGTTACTTCGTTAATTTTTCTCCGAATGACCTAAAAATTGAATACAATATTCTTCAGATGTTGTACTTTCTGAAACAAAAATAAAAAAAAATGAAAAAAAAGTTGTCAAAACCTTACCCCCCCCCTCCCCCCCCCCCCTTAAGAACAAATATAGAAATAATCATTAAAAGATATATCACATGTGTTAAGAACATTGAAAAAAAAAACTCGAAACATAATTCTACCCAGTGGATCAAAACTATCGTTTTCGAATTATTTATGAACCATTTCGGGTAGAAACGTTCAATTCCGGCACTCATAAATTAACCTCTTTTGTATCATTCTTCGGACTAAAATATCTCTCAAAAATTAACCTTTTTTTTTTTTTGTTCGGAAATGAGTTAAAAAATAACCATAAATTTCACTTTTTTGTTCGGAAATTACCTAAAAAAAGAACCATAGAAAAGTTATTTTTCGGCACTCGGAAATGAACCCTTTTGGAATCAATCACCGTACTGAATTGCTTTTAGAAAACGAACCTTTTTTTGTTCAGAAATGAGTTAAAAAATTAACATTTCTAAATTATAAATTTTATTATTGCTTAATATTATTTGATATTACATATCAATGATATGTATAAAAAGTAATTATTTTGTTTGAACTCATTTAATTATGCAAAAAAAGAAACATTTATTATTCATTTCTGAACTCTTTTATGAACAAGAATGGTTAATTTTCGAGGCATTTTTATCTACTAAAATGATGAAAAATTAGTCTTTTTCGACTCTAAATAAGATTTTTATGAGTTTCGAAAAAGAACTTCAGTTTTTATTTATGGGAAAAATTTTCACGAATTTAATCTTCTATAGCAAGCACTTTTAAGCAACAAAATAAAAAATCAAAGTAGCAGAGGTGGTGGAGTTGCGATTTATTGCAAAACTTTTCTTGATGCAAGAATCGTTAGTAAGTCCTGTCGACCTGGGATTGAAATTTTAATTATTGAAATTAGGGACAGCTGCACAGTGCTTTGTCCCATAGGCAAAATTAAAATAAAATAAAGTGCTTAGAATATTTCAGTATTATACATTTTTGTAAAGCTAATAAAGTACCTTAAATAAATTCGTAAATAGAATTTATCATCTCGTCTTTTTGTTAACAGTAGAGGGCGCTAAAGTCAGAAAACGTTTGAGGTAAAACTGTTGAACGGAAAAACGGTTTTTACTGTGTTACAAAACAAATTTTTAAAATTTCATTTTTTATTGTATTGCTTTGAAACTAAACAGTTTTGTTTATAACTATAGGAACAAAAAAACATAAATAATTTTTTGTAAATATTTTAAAGGGTGTTTTTTTTAGGGGTTTGTTTTTCGAATAGAGATAAAACTGGCATTTTGTGGTCAAATCTGGCAACTCTAATGTCATTTATGTTCAGTTTGGTTTGCCATTTCATCATGAACAGGTTGACAAAAGAACAACGATTGCAAATGGGCCGAAAATGAGATTGATCTCGATGCTGATTTTCATCGCAAAATTTTGTTCAGTGATGAGGCTCATTTTTGGTTGAATGGCTACGTCAACAAGCAAAATTGCCGCATTTGGAGTGAAGAGAATCCACATGAGATCCTTGAGACGCCATTACATCCACAAAAACTGACTGTTTGGTGTGCTCTATGGGCTGGTGGAGTCATTGGGCCATACTTCTTCCGAAATAATGCTGGAGAGTCAGTTACCGTTAATGGAGACCGGTATAGATCCATGATAACCGACTATTTTGTTCCCGAATTGGATGGCATGAATGTGGATGAGTTGTGGTTCCAACAAGACGGCGCTACATGCCACACAGCGCACGTCACAATCGATTTATTGAAGGAAACATTCGATGAGCGCATAATTTCGCGGAATGGACCTGTCAATTGGCCACCAAGATCGTGTTATTTGACACCATTGGATTATTTTCTTTGGGGATATGTGAAGTCGCTCGTCTACGCCAACAAACCAGAAACGTTAGGGGACTTGGAGGCCAACATTCGTGGCGTTATTGCCGACATACGGCCCCATATGCTCAAAAAAGTGGTTGAAAATTGGACCTGTAGAATTGGCTTTATTCGAGCCAGCCGCGGCGGCCACATGCCCGAAATCATATTTAAACATTAATGGCATAAAATTATCCTTCCAATAAAGCCAAATTGATGGACATTAAAACGATTTTCTTGTGTTTTATCTCTATTCAAAAAACAAACCCCTAAAAAAAAACACCCTATATATAAAAATGTTGTTTGTGCCATCGAAAACTTTTGCGATTTTTTATTTGGAATTCCCAAAATGCAAAAGTTTGATAGACTGAAAATTTTTTTTTTTTTAAGAGTAGGTAATTTTTTATTTATGATTTTAGTACATTTTAAAGAGCTTAAATAGAATATGTAAAAAAGTTTTAGATTTTTCACCCGGAAATGTAAAAATGATATGAATTTTTAAAGACATATTTCCTTAGTTTCAGAAAAAGTTGCAAAGACCTAAGTTTATGGTACTGCCAAAATTTAAAAAAAAATAAATTTATGCAATTTTTTTTGTTTATTACTATAAAAAATTAATCAAATTTTGATGTAGTGCATAATTTTTATTAAATAGTGACAAAAACTTACCAAAAATTGAAAGAATATTTTTTTTTTTTTGGTGGAAACCCTAAAGTTTTGCAAACTTTGAAAAAATTAAAAAAATATATAAATAAAAAGTAGGCGATTTTTTATTTTTCATTTATATACTTTGTTAACAAATCTAACCACTAGTAAAAAAAAAATTTAAGATTTTAAACCGGAAATTTGAAATTTTGTATTTTTTTAAAACATCTATATATTTTAGTTTTACAAAGACCAAAAATATGATTATATAATTTTTTCCAAGTAAAGGGCTCCAGCGACGTTCAATGTTCAATTCAATTTTTGCAATCTGTGCAATTTTATTGACTGTAGGTCTGTTTGAGAACTTTTCGAGTAAAAAATATCAAGTAACTTTTACTGGGAGAGTAAGACTGATTTTACTCTCTCAGTAAAAAATATCACAAAAAGTACCCAGCAGAAAAGTGGACCAAATTTGAAATAGTTGTGAACTAGTTCCAAAAAGGACCAGTACTAGTTCCACTATAATACCCTTTAACATTGAACGAACTGACGCTTTTTGCGGGTTGATGTCATAGGAAAAGACAATTGTCCCCAGAAACACTCCTTTTTTCCCATATTTGAACTAGTTGAATTAGGAACATTTTTAAACTGGTTGCTTTCGCAGTAGCCTGAAAGTGGTTCTTTTTTAACTAGTTTTAAAGTGAACATATTAAAAGTGTAAAAATTTAATGCAACGGAAAGGTCCTAAAGATCTCATTTGTACCATCTTTTCCATCCACATTCCAGAAAACATTTTGTATATAAACATGTTTTTTTTTATTAGTTTTTCTTGTGCGCATCAAATTTTAAAAACTAGCCAGAACGCGTTTATTTTTTTCAGCAATACTTTTGAAAACAAAAGCAAAAATAACTGTTCTACACTGAACGCCTTTTGTACTTTTTCAGAACTACTGCGAACTGCGCTAGAAATTAACTAGTTCACTTTTTCAATTGACTCCAAAATAACTGCTGGGTAAACGAACGACATCCAGTAAAAAGTATCAAGTAATCAACATTTGTTTGTAAACAGCTGATTCATGTTTTCCGTTTTGCTTTTCGTTTCATTGCTTTCCTTATGTTTCAATTCATTTACTCCATGAACACACTGCACTTTGTTGTTGTGTGTGCTAATACTAAGCTGACGATATGACTTGTTATGTACATTTTGCGATTATCCCATACAAGAAAAACGACGAGAGAAAATACAAATAGAGATTTAATGGCTCATTTCTTATTAATGTCGGATCCGGAACTATCGTCACTTAGGTCTACAAAACACATAAAAAAATGATGAATTCAAAGAAATTGAGAAATACATTTTGAAAGAAAACATCATATATTACAATTAAAATTAATTATTTTTTTTTTTTGAGCTAATTTGGAAACAAATTTATTTATGACCCTTTTTAAAGAGAATATTAAATTATTTGCATTTTGATCACAAATGTAGCAAAAATTTAGTTTATGAGAAAAAGGATATATTGGAGATGGTCATTTCCTTGTATCGAATGAAGCCAAATTTCTCAGATAGCTCAAAAACATAGTTCTATAAGTTGTTATTAGTGTTAAGTGCATTTTGATCACAAATGTAGCTAAAATTTAGTTTTTGAGAAAAAGGATATATGGGAGATGGTCATGTCCTTGTATCAAATGATGCGAAATTTTCCAGAGAGCCCAAAAATATAGTTTTATAATTTGTTATAAGTTTTCAGTGCATTCTAATCACTAATGTAGTTACAATTTAGTTTTTGAGAAAAATTATGTATGGGAGGTAGTCATATCCTTGCACCGAATGAAACAAAATTAACCACTAAACTAAAAGACATATTTTAACAGATAGTAACTAACTTTCCATTTATTCTATATACAATTATAGCTAAAATTAAACTTTTAAATTTAAAGATGTATCGGAGGTAGTCATGTCCTTGCACCGATTTTTCCGAAACTTCGAATTTTTCTTAATTAACATATTTTGAACCAGCACACCAAATTTCATTTTTCTGCGATAACTTCTCTAATTTTGCCGATTCACTATATGGGGACAAAGCACTGTGAGCTGTGGCGTTAAAATGCTGATTTCCTGTGCTGAGCCTTGATTCGTATCACATGTTCTATATGCTTTTAAAACATTTGTTCCTATTCGTGAGTCAGTTGTAGTCAACAAATCCTGTCCTTGGTTCACATTAACAGATCAATTCTGCCGCGGTAACATTAATCTTGTTACCGTAGAAATTCACCTTTTAGTAACTTGAACACTCTGTTGGTATTCTGCGACCAAGCGTTACCGGTGAATATTGTTACCATCTCTTTAGGTGGTAACAAGCAAAACAGAAGACATTTTTTAGCTTGCATTGCAAAAAATAGCTCGCATTTTGAGTAATTAATCTAATTTTAAAATCCTCAAATTGAAATCGTAGCAAATTAAAATAAAAAACTATGTTAAATTCACTGTCGCTGCTTCTTCAGCACTTTTCAATGATAAAAATTTATAGCAATTCACTGTGTAATATTTATTAATTTACATAAAATTAATATATAAATTAAATATAGATAACACCGCAGCTGCGCCGGCGTAGTGCGTGCATATTTCCTGCCAAGAAATACAAATATTATATAAAAAGTTAACATAATGCAATTAATTCTATGTATTTACTTCTCACTTTCCATTGTTTATATTTCACCACACAAAAGAGCGAGCTTTATTTCTATAAGGTGAGTTTACGACATTTGACAGCGTTACCGAGTGCACAGAATACCGATTTATAAGACCGGTAACGAGTTTTGGTAGCAATATTGCTGTTACCGGTAACGCACAGAATCGATCTGTAAGTGTTAAATTAGCTTTAAATAAACGAAACAAACTTTATGCAAAGTGGAAGAAGCACCTATCAGATGCTAACTGGAGTCCATACAAACTCGCTCGCAATAATGCCGTCTCAATTGTCAGACAGTCTAAAAAGAAATATTTTTCCCGGAAATTGAATAATTCTCTACCTTCACGAACTCTTTGGAGAAATATTCGTAGTTTAGATGTAAGCACTATAAATGATCAAAAATGTTCACTTGAACCAAATGTACTTAATGATTTCTTCTTATACAAGCCCTGTTATAACATTAATAATCACAATTTCCTTGATACCTCTAGTGCCGCTTCCATCTTTGATCAATTCTTTTTCTCAAATATTGATGAAAAAGATGTAATATTATCATTAATGAAAATAAAATCGAATGCAGTTGGTAGTGATGGCATTCCTCTTAAATTTATCAAAATGATTGTACCGTTTATTATTAAGCCACTCACTCACATAATCAACTATTGTTTTACTACCTCCTGTTTTCCAAGTTCTTGGAAGCTTGCTACAGTTATCCCCATTGCCAAAGTTAGCAATGCATCTTCTATGAAAGATTTTAGGCCTATAAGTATTCTTTGCACGTTTTCCAAAATATGTGAATCGTTAATATGTAAACAAATCAGTGAATATTTACATCCTAATAGGCTTTTATCACCCAATCAATCAGGATTTCGTGCTGGACATAGTTGTGCGACAGCTATGCTCAAAATTTTAGACGATATTAGAATAAACTATGACTCTTGTAACATTACTCTTCTTTGCCTTCTTGACTTCTCGAAAGCATTCGATAGAGTTAATCATTCCCTGTTAATTCATAAACTAAAACTTTTGTATGGTTTTAGCAATAGTGCCGCTTCTTTAATTGCCAACTACCTAGATGGAAGAATGCAAAGAGTAAAAGTTGAAAATAAAATTTCTGACTATGAGAATATCAGAGCTGGGGTACCGCAAGGTTCAATTCTTGGACCTTTACTGTTTAGTTTATTCATAAATGACATTTTTAATATATGCAATAATATGGCCATGCACGCATATGCTGATGACATTCAGTTATATTCATCTAACAGAATTGGGCTATTAGAAGACTTATGCTATAGACTAAATGAAGATTTAATTGCTATCTCTAGGTGGGCAGTTAATAATGATCTTTGTCTCAATGCTAATAAATCCTACATCCTTCCTGTATTTAGGGAAAAAGTTGACTTCACTCAAATTCCAAATATTTACCTTGATGGCAAAAGCTTAGAAATAGTTGATAGAGTGAAAAATTTAGGATTTTATGTTAATACCAGACTAACTTGTGCTGATCATATCAATTACACTTTACAAAGAATTTATTATACGCTGAGATGCCTGCGATTATCTAGTAAGTTCACCCCAACGTTAACCAAAAAGAGACTGGTTGTACAATTAATTCTTCCGTTGATAACGTATTCCGAGCTTGTGTATAGCAATCTGGACTCCCATTCTGAGCACAAAATTCTGGTTGCTTTTAATGATGCAACGAGGTACATATTCAATTTAAGGAGAAATGATCATACATCTTTGCTGAGTAGAACAATTTTGGGATGCAGCTTGATAGGTTATCTCAACGCTAGGAACTGTATCTTTTTACATAAGCTAATTAATTGTAGGTCTCCACCATACTTATATGAAAAACTACGTTTCAGTGTCTCTAGCAGAACTAATAACTTAATTATACCTAGATACTCATGCTTACATTCTACCCGGTTGTTTTTCATCAACGCCATTAAGCTTTGGAACTCTCTTCCTTTAAATATGAAGTCAATTGTCAGCTCGAACAAATTTAAGCTTTTAGTTATGTCTTATTTCTCGAGTTCTTAATCTTCTTCTATCGCTCATACATCTCTCACTATCTATATTCGTTTTTATAATTAACTTTAATTACTGTTCTTGCAAAATCTTATTGGTTTTTAATTTGCTCAAACTTATTAACATTATTTTAGTTTTAATTTTTAAACTTACAAATTTTTGTTGTATAATTGTATTGTATTTCTATTTTGTTATAGTTAATTATTATTGTATTTATATTTCCTTTATTTTTCTGTTGTTTATTTATTTTATCTCATTTCTTTATTTTAATACTTTTATATTTGTTTGTTAAGTGTTGATCATATACGTAAAAAAACATGTTGTGCTCTTAAAGATATTCATGAATCTTACTGTACTAATTTCAGATATTAATAATAAATAATAATAAAAATAATAATTAAAAATTAAAAAAAATTCTGCCCACACACCTTCGCAAAACTATCACCTTACGCAAAACCTTCGCTTGTGGTTCAGTGGGTAGTACGGCATAAGTACCTTTATTTATTTACTTTTTAAAAAGTAGTTGCTATTTTTGTTAAAGCCCTGTATCCAGCTCTCAAGTAATTACTTAAGCAAAATGTTACTTATATTTCTTGAGTGTAAAATAGTAGTAGACAAGTAATTTTGACGGAAAAATAATTTGAGAAAGTTTTGACAGTTCCAGCCATGTTGATACTTTGACTTTTTTGTTGTTTAATTTTATCGGACATACATACTAAAATTTTACCATAAAAATTGAAATAAATACTAAAATAATTAATTAATTCAACGATGAGTGAATTGCAAAGGTAAGTAATTGAAACAAAAGCTAGCTTATATAAGTTATTGACGTGCATAAACATTTCTAGGACTGATTTAGTTACGCTATTAAACTGTGGCATTTTCCTGGCAGGCATGGAGCTTTTGGAAGAGGAAGAGGAGGAGGAGAAACGAAAGATTCGGCGACGTCCCAGGTATTGGGTGAGCCCATACCTCAAAGAACGCAATCAGAAGGGAAGGTTCTTTACAGATTTTGAAAATTTGCAGAGTGAACCACAACGGTTCAGTGAAAATTTTCACATGTCGCCTGCAATTTTCGATGAATTGTACGAGCTACTGCTTCCACACTTGGCTCCAAAACGGAACACTAGGCCAAAGGATTTCATCCCAACCAAGGCAAAAGTTGCCATTGTTTTAGAGTAAGATTTTTTATAGCCTTCTATTTGCACATAAGTATATATAAATGCAATTTTTAGATATTTCGCATCTGGCGACTTACAACGTCATCTTGCTTCATGCTACAGGATAAGCAAGCAGCATTTTGGAAGGATTATTGATGACGTGTGTGAAGCCATATGCACCACTCTTGAAAAGGAAATACCTCGGTGGAATGAAGACATGCTTTTAAGCGTCGCTGATGGTTTTCGGAAAGAGTGGAATTTTCCAAATTGCGTTGGTGCAATTGATGGGAAGCATGTGAGCATCATAGCTCCTGCAAATAGTGGTAGCATATTTTATAACTACAAAGTATGTTAAATGCAAAATCTTAGTGCTTACAATGGAACTTAATCATATACAATTTTATTACAGGGATTTCATTCCATAGTAGTGTTAGCCACTTGCGACGCCTACTATAAATTTACGTATTTGGATATCGGAGCGTATGGTAGCGAGGGTGATTGCAACATTTTTAAAAATTCGAAGTTTGGAATCAGCGTGGTAAATGATACCTGTCCGTTTCCTCCAGATACTTATGTGGATGGAAAAAAACTTCCACATTTCATCGTTGCAGATGACGCTTTCCCTTTAAGCAAGCGAATTATGAAACCATATAATTCCAAACCCATTTTGCCTGCACAAAGGATTTTTAATTATAGATTAAGTCGTGCAAGGCGATGCATTGAGAATGCTTTCGGGATCTTAAGTGTGAAATGGCTTTGTTTAAGGAAGACATTATTTTGCAGTCCAAATCGAGCACAAAAAATTGTTTCAGCTTGTTGTTTACTGCACAATTTCTTGCTCAATAAAAGTACTCGAAATTATTGCCCCACAACGTTCTCGGGATTTGAAGATAGCGATGGGAATTGGGTGGACGGAGAATGGCAAGCTAACGAGCATCGAGAAGGTTCCCTGATTCAAACTGACTTGGCTGCCTATCATGGCAGATCGTCCGATTATGGAAAATATATTCAAAAAACGCTAACAGATTATGTAAATTCTGAAACTGGCTCTGTTCCTTGGCAAAATAGAGCAGCGTTTCTGTAGTTGTTAAATTAAAGTTAAAATATAACTACATAAATAAAATAAATTAACTTCTTTATTTAATAACGTTTAATAGTTATAGTTGCTACACCCGGCAACTATATTGGAACATAAGTATATTCAAAACTTTTCTTAGATCCACATATTGACCCCTGTCTCTAGCATAACATCACCAAATAATAACTTTTCTGAGTTTCAAAGTTCCGTGACTTTTACTTTCAAAGCAAACACATTCATTTTCATATATATAGATTAATTATTTCCATTTAATAACCTTTTTATATAAAAAGTGATTGTATGTTTGTTTATCTAAGGGCTATCTATATACTTTAAAACTACTGTCTCAATTGAAATTCTAAATAAGGGAAATTAACCAATTTATTTTTAGAAACGACTTTATTTTTGATTTTGTTTGGCAATTTTTGTTAATAAAGATGCAGAAAATTCAATGCACGCGGCATCAGCAACACTTTTCGGCAACTGCTTCAGCATCCAGTCGAAGCTAGATAATGCCTCTTTGAAAGGACTCTCAGGCTGTTTCAAACGGTTCTCCTGCTTTTCCAAGAGGCTATCAAACCTCTGCCACAATTCCGTCCTTTTGGAACCGCTTGGCCGACTGTCTTCAGATGACAGAGGCGTTTGGGATATGGTCTCCTAAGCATAAAATAATCAAATTTTATTACAGATACATATAACGAAAATAAGTATCTTAGATCTTAGCTGCCACACTAGGGCAATTCGTTAGCACATAGAAAAATTCGTTAAAAAACAGAGGTATGAAGATATTTCGACCAAATACTAATTCGGCTAAAATTGTTTTTTTATAAAATGATGTGGTAACGAATTACCCCGGTGTGGCAGCTATGCTACTATAGCGAGGCTTGGCAGCCAAGGCAGCGACTGAAGTTCAATCATACTTACATAGTTGTATACCGAGCCGCGATTACTTCCTGGCGATGCTGACTCATCATGAGTTTCTGCCACAGGAGTCGTAAAAGTCCTGTAAAATAATAACATTAATTAAAACTTTTAAACTTGAATAAATTGTACTTACTTTCTTTTTTTAGAGGTGCTAGGCAAAAATGACAGGTCTTCGCCAAACTCCCAGTCTACGCTATCATCAAAAGCTGGCTCTTCCAGCGATTGGCCACCTGCGCTACCACTTTTGCTTTTATTAGCTACCTTGGCATGGTAGCGGTAGCTTTCCCGCATTGCAGTCCATGCCGACTTGCATTCGCTTTCTGAATTTAAACAATTATTAGTATAACCGGTCATTTAGTTAGGTTAGGTTAATTCACCTGATTTTTCCAAAATACCAGCTATTATTCGCCAAGCCTGGTCAACCGCATTTTTGTTGCTGTGGTGGGAGTTCGTTATATCCCAGATGGCTGGCCACTCTTTTACCTCCCTTGCCAACCTGTGCTTTTCCTCCTCGGAAAAGTTGGCAGACCGCTTCTTTCTTTTTTTCATTGTTGAAGGCATCTGCCCACCAACCAGAGCTGCTTCTTCTTGAGTTGATGCATTCATTTGGAACTCTACAATATTTGTTTATTAATTATAAATAAATATATCAATAAAATTAAAAAATTATTTACCTCTTAATGTTGTTTGTCAAAATTTTCCTTGCAGTAATAATGAAACTTGCATATATTTCTTGTCATTCACAGTGCTGCCGTTGCTACTTTTCATTGAAAAAAGTAGTAAAAATAAAAAATATTTACTTACGAGCTGGATCCACTTTCAAGTAACTTTGACAAAAGAAAATTACTTTTCGATTACGTTTCAATTTTTTGTATGAAAATATGCTTTACTTGAGAGCTGGAAACAGACCTTAAATAAAAACAAATAGATGCATGTAGGTAAAAAAAAGTAAAAAATTTATTTAATTTTCAGGTCAAATAATTCGAAAACCGGTTTTGTAAAAATTGTACTATTCGAAACCAGTTTTTTTTAAAATGTCGAATAGTTGCATACCCTTCTCTCAACGTCTGCATTACTAGTATGGCTGTTCGGGGTAGTGAAATGCGGAATTATGTTATTTTCACGGCAGAATAATCTTATAAGAGAATTATTAAATTCGTTGTCCATTATTAATTTCATCGGTTTTCCTAGCCAAGCAAATCTTTCCTGGAGTTTGATTTTAATTGTGATCATATTTCTATCAGACAATTTATGTACGGAAGCTAGTTTAGTAAATTTATCAATTGTTAAAAAATAAGTGCGAAAACAATGGAATACGTCGGCGTGTACTATTTCATTAGGACTACTGGGAATTTCAGTGTAATTAAAAAGTTTTTTCAATGGTTTCCTTGCGTATTTGTTCTCATTGCACATCACATTTATTGATAAATCTATTGATCACTTTTTTTTAACACACCCCTATGATTACCTTCTGTATGGATTTTTTCCACTACCTCTAAAATTTCTTCCTCTGTCATGTCTAACGCTTTAAAACTGCATTTAGTAAATTTGATTTTACAATCGTTTGACAAAAACTTATTAATTTTTCTTGCACAATATTGTAGGCTATCAGGTATTTCTGGATGAATCCCCGTTGTTCCCTTTTTATATATTTTTTTAATTAAATCTGTCAGGTAATTACCTTTTTCTAAGTCGAATTTATTAATATAGACAATTCGGTATTTATTATATAATATTTCGATTTTAGTGGTTTTGTTTTTCACCAGTCGAATTTGAGTAGTATATTTGTTCATTATTGACTCAGAAATAAGGAAATGTTCATTTAGATTTTCGCATGCTGAATGCACCGTTTCTAAAGAATTTTCAAATAGAGACTTATAGAATCATTTTAGAAATCCCTGCACATCACTTCACGCTGCGTTGTTGAAATTCGCAATTTATAAAACGCAACGCTTCACGCCGTGATATCCAGCGTTGAGTAATGCAATAGCGTAGTGAAAACAGTACAAAGTTCGCATATTTTAAAATTAATATTTAAAATAATTTTGTGCACGTAGGATGTAACGATAATTCAGCGAAACTAGATTCGATACTGAAGAAGTTAGCATGAATAAGGAATGTATAAAAGAACTAGGCCTAGATAATAATGATGGAATATTTAAAGTATATACAAAAGATAAATTTAAGAAAGCATATGCAAGAATAAATATAAATGATAGAAATCCTCAACTAAAAATTATAATTTATGCCGCCCCAAGACAAGTAAAAGACAAGTTACAACAATATAAACTAATTGACGGATTTCATAATTCAACACATGGAGGACATTTAGGAATACGTAAAACATTGATAAAGTAAAAACAAAGATACGTTTGGAAAAACATAAACCAAATGGTAAAGAATTTCGTAACAAATTGTGATACCTGCGCAAGAAATAAGCAAACAAAACATACAAAAGAACCGATGATAGTGACAGACACACCCAATAACAGTTTTAAAGTAAAGCATTGATTAGCCAAGCGTAAGGTAGCGTAGCGTGACGTTGCCAACTGTCAAGTAAAAATCTGTTCAATGAGAAATGTGTACATGTCGTTATCGAAATCGTAACGTGGCGGTATGTAGCGTAGAGTTCTGTAGAAAATAGATTTTTACGTCACCTTCTGTTTTTTGACAGTTCGATAGCTGTGTTCCGCGAAAAATGTTGACGCATTTGAAATTAGCAAAATTTTATAATATTAACAGAAATGCAGCATTTTATTGACGAGGAGAGGTTAATAAGCCTAGTTGAAAAAGAGGAGTGCCTCTACAACAAATTTTCTGCGGGCTACAAATTGGCGCCTGCAAAAGATGCCAAGTGGAAAAAAATTTCCGAGGAGATGGGAGTTCCAGGTGAGTAAAAATATTTAGATAACTTTGTTTCGTTGCTTTGGTGTGGATTGCAGATTGCGTGGTGCAATTTTTTTTCGTTTAATGCAGAAGATCAATGTCGACGAAGGTGGACTTCCTTGAGGGACCGCTTTTCCCGCGAATGCCGACGCCTTGATATGCCGTCCGGAAGTGGAGCAACCGCAGTTGATCCATGGCCTTATTTTGACTCAATGTCTTTTTTAAGAAAGCACATTAAGCCCCGAGCGTAATAAAATAAAAATATTTAGATCGCCATTTCTTTCAACAATATTTTTGATGTAATTTGTAGAGTTCGCTGTACCGCCAATATTTGCAAGGAACGTTCACGCTCACCATCACCAACTTTGGAACAAAATCAGCTTTCGCAAAGCATTAATCTTTGTGACGATAGCTTGCCGCTTTCAGGAAACTCATCACCAATTGCTCCGAATATTCGAAAGCTGAATGAAGAAAAGAGGAAAGCTTCAAACATAGATGATAAATTTGAAGGTGCAATGGACGCCTTCACAAAATTTTGCAAAGGTAGGGAGGCTCGAAAAAGCAACGAGGTAGTTCAAGGTTTTGGGCAGATGATTTGCGGTCTAATTTCTAACATGTCAGCTCAGAAACAAATTAGAGTAATGCAGCTCGTAATGGAAATTGTAACGAAGTGTAGTCTTGAGCCTGAGTGTGATGAATTTTTAATTTGCAACTAATTGCCAATATCAACATGAACACATAAGGGGCCAAGTTTTTTAAGCAAACAAAAAAGAATCATTGTATTGTTTAATTTCGAAGCAACTATTTATTTTAGGTAATTTTTTGTTATTGCATTATAATTGTACAAGTTTTGAAAAATATTTTGAGAGTCTTTGGATAGCAAACAGTAACAGCAGGAATCAGTGAGTTTAGTGAAGCACCTGAAATATGCGGTGACTACGATTTTTCGAAACTAGTTCATCTAAAAAAAAAAAATTAAATAACAGTTTTTATCTGCGAATACCTAATGAGCTTTTGATCGTTCGATTTTTATTAAAAGCTCAAAAAGTGATACCAGAACCGAAATTATTATTAAATTTTTTATTTAGATGAACGAGCTCAGAAAAATCGTATTCGCCGCATATTTCAGGTACTTTACATAACTCTCAGATTCTTGCTATATTAACTAATATTTGCTATCCAAAGATACACAAAATATTTTTCAAAACTTATATAATTATAATGCAAAAAACAAAATTTTACTAAAGTAAACAGTTACTTAGATATAAAACTTTTAAAACAGTGTTTTTTCGCTAAAAAACTTTAGTGGGCCCTTAAATGCCCAGCGTATTTTTTTTTAATGCAATCAACAAAATAAATTAAATTTGAATAAATCGTAAATATTAAAAACCTGTGCACGCAACACTGAAAATAATGAAAATGCATTAAATTTAATTATTTAAAACATATATTTTACTATTCAAAAATACAATATTTTTGTACACTGTATAATTTTATCTCAATTGCAATGAATTGTTAATTTTCGTGAATGCTTAAGTTTTAGTTTTTTTCAATATAATTTTTAAAAAAAATAATTCAAACAATTTTGTATGACTGGAAAAGAGGTGGTTTTATGTTTTACAAAAATCTTTGTAAAAAAGTTCAAGGCTTCGTAATTGCTGAATAAAATGTATTACTTAGCTTTTATAAGCAAGTTTACTAGCTGGTTCCATCCTAACAAACAACCAAACGGAAATGAGTTTTATAGACGAAGAGAGCCTCAACATACTCCATGGATATTGCTGATTCAGCTTCAACTGATTCATTTACATTCAACGTATAATTGTGAAGAAACTTGCTTATGTTATGTTCTTTTCTGTTTTTATAGATATATGAAACTGAACATAAGGCAGACCCATATAATCGCACAAAAGCCTTATAAAAGACAGAATTATCAACTCATAAAATAAATCGAAAATTCAATAAAATTTTTAAAAATTCGTAAAATTTATTATTTTTATAGATAAATTAAATAACTGTATTTTTTTATTGTCCATACATTGCTTCAATCATCTTGTCTTGGAATGGAACAGCACCCTCATTTACGAAATAATTGGCAAGTCTATCTCTATTTTGAAAACTATTTACGGCTGCATTTCGTCCAAATGTTGTAATGGACTGCAACGCTCCACCAGCTTCTTGCAAATCAGTTTTCCAAGCTCCATTGCGTACAACATGATCTGGTCCCTCCCAATCAACGAATTTTTCCGGCAAGTACCATCGCTGGTGGTCATTCATCATAATAAAATTATGAAGTGCAACGCAACCAAGAATTATCTTTTCACAATTTTCTGGATTGCATTCGATTGTGGTGCGAAGCACTCGCCATCGGGCCGTCAATATGCCGAATGCATTCTCAATAACTCGCCGTGCTCTAGATAGGCGATAGTTGAAAATCATTCTGGTCCGAGTCATGTTTCCGCCAGGATATGGCCGCATCAAATTATTTCTTAGCGGGAATGCCGCGTCACCGACGAAAAAGTACGGAAAATTTTGTTGAGATGCATTTGATAGCGGTGCATTTGGTGGCAAGGGTAATGTCTCAGAAATGATTGACTGTCCAAATGGTGAAGTTCGAAATATACCTATAACGAAATGAATTTTAGTTTTGAATTTATTTTAAATTCATGCATCATATTACCCCCATCACTTTGACTGCCGTAGCTACCCACACTGATCGAAGTAAATGTATATTTGGCATCGCACACTGCCATAAGGACAATACTGAAGTAGTTCTTGTAGTTAAAGTACATAGAACCTGAGTTTCTTGGACACTTTATTGCGACATGCTTGCCATCAATTGCACCAACGCAGTGTGGAATATTCCACATATTATAAAAATCCGTTGCAATATCCGTATATTGACTTTGAGTGGGTTCGCTGACGTATATGGGAGAGAGCACGTGCCACAATGTTTCACAGGTCTCCAACACAATATTACGCACTGTTGTCTTTCCCAATTTGTAACTCCAGGCTATGTTTTGGAAAGAGACTCCATGCGCTAAGTGCCTACAATGCATTTTTTTTTTAAATAAGTTCTAAAACTATTAAAATTAAATACTTACAAAATGGTCAAGCAAAGTCGCTCTTCAGGAGTTATTATTTGCCTCGGTTTTTGTAAATATACCCCAATTAATTTTAATAAAATTTCAAAAATTTTTCTAGACATTCTTGTATGGATGAAAAACTGTTCATCGTCCAACTTTTTTATTTTTTGGAACATTTTTTTGAAGTATCCAGCAAACACGCGGTCTTTGTTTATTGGGCGAACACCCCATCTACGCTTTCTTCGATGCACACTTATTCTTTTTTTATAATAGTTGCAAGTTAATAGAAACATTGCATCGATTATCTCGTCCTCTGAATCCATTTATTTCTCGAATTACTATAAATTCGAATGTCAAAATACAACTGCCAACTTTGCTGACAGTCATTACGTTGCACTACGATATCGGTAATCGTTCATTCTTGAAGCAACGTTCCACTACGCTACGTCCCGCTGCGTCACCTCACGTTACGATTGAGTAATCAAGCCTTAATATCAATAGACACAGTAGGACCTTTAAGAATATCAAATGACTACAGATACATTTTGACAATACAATGTGGACTAACAAAATATATAGTTGCATATCCAATGATTACAAAAGACGCGACAACGACAGCTAAGACATTAGTTGAACAATTCATTTTAAAATAATGACATTTCAAAGTACTAAAATCAGACAACGGAACAGAATTTACTAACGAACTAATGAAAAACATAAGCATTCTACTTAAAATCAAACAGACTTTTTCAACACCATACCATCATCAAACAATAGGTGCTCTGGAACGAAATCACAGAGTACTCAATGAATACTTGCTATCATTCACCAACGGTAATGAATGGGATCAATGGATTCCATATTACACTTTTGCTTATAACACAACACCTCACATTGACACAGGTTATTCACCTTACGAACTAATATTTGGGAAATTACCAAGTTTACCCACTGACACAATTAATAATAACAATAAAATTTATAATTTTGATGACTATGCCAATGAGTTGCGAATCAGATTACAAACAGCTTTAAAGAGAGCTAAGGAAATAACAACAAGAGTTAAAATGAAAAGAACAGCAAATAATAATGCTGCATATTGTAAGAAATTAAAAGCATATATAGGAGATTTAGTATTATTAAAAGTAGAAAATAGAAGAAAGAATCAAGCTCCATATAAGGGTTCATATGAAGTTATTAATAAAAAAGAAGTAATATAAAGGGTGTTTTTTTTAGGGGTTTGTTTTTCGAATAGAGATAAAACTGGAATTTTGTGGTCAAATCTGGCAACTCTAATGTCATTTATGTTCAGTTTGGTTTGCCATTTCATCATGAACAGGTTGACAAAAGAACAACGCTTGCAAATGGGCCGAAAATGAGATTGATCTCGATGCTGATTTTCATCGCAAAATTTTGTTCAGTGATGAGGCTCATTTTTGGTTGAATGGCTACGTCAACAAGTAAAATTGCCGCATTTGGAGTGAAGAGAATCCACATGAGATCCTTGAGACGCCATTACATCCACAAAAACTGACCGTTTGGTGTGCTCTATGGGCTGGTGGAGTCATTGGGCCATACTTCTTCCGAAATAATGCTGGAGAGTCAGTTACCGTTAATGGAGACCGGTATAGAGCCATGATAATCGACTATTTTGTTCCCGAATTAGATGGCATGAATGTGGATGAGTTGTGGTTCCAACAAGACGGCGCTACATGCCACACAGCGCACGTCACAATCGATTTATTGAAGGAAACATTCGATGAGCGCATAATTTCGCGGAATGGACCTGTCAATTGGCCACCAAGATCGTGTGATTTGACGCCATTGGATTATTTTCTTTGGGGATATGTGAAGTCGCTCGTCTACGCCAACAAACCAGAAACGTTAGGGGACTTGGAGGCCAACATTCGTGGCGTTATTGCCGACATAGGGCCCCATATGCTCGAAAAAGTGGTTGAAAATTGGACCTGTAGAATTGGCTTTATTCGAGCCAGCCGCGGCGGCCACATGCCCGAAATCATATTTAAACATTAATGGCATAAAATTATCCTTCCAATAAAGCCAAATTGATGGACATTAAAACGATTTTCTTGTGTTTTATTTCAATTCGAAAAACAAACCCCTAAAAAAAACACCCTATAATAATATGATAATTAATAATAATAATATATAACATAATAATGTTTTATGTTAAAATTATATAAGCCACATATGTAAGAACAAAATATTATTAAATACAACTAGTTAAAAATAAAAAATGTACTCGATTTTCGCAAATTTCCCTGGCCTCATTAGCATGTAATAGATCGAAATAACACCCCCGGACCTATTGGATCATATTATGCGTGTTTGAAACTAAATTTTGGTGGGAATCGATTGAAAAAAAATCAAGGTAGAAGCGAGATATAAGCAGGTAAAAATGGCTAAAATGGCTAAAATGAAGAAAAATGCAAACTTCAAAGCGCTATAACTAAGCAACAAATGGTCAAAACCGATCGTTCAGGGTCGCAAAATGTTGGAAATTGAGTAAACAAACAAAATGCAACCCGGAAAGTTAGAAAATATTATCGTTCATTAAAGTTATAAGCCCAAGAAGATGCTATAAAAAAGGCTTAAATACGTATGCATATATCAATGAATAATACATTTATAGTCCGTTACTTTGGGTTTTGCAATTTTTTACTAAAAAGTACGTATTATTACACAGAGAATGGCGTAAGAACGAGTTTGAAATCTTATTTCTACGCCGAGATATGATTTTTTTAACACATGGCCTAAAACAGCTGTTTTTTGAGCTTTGCTAGTGTGCCGTAGAGCAGGGGCGGTGGTTCCGAAATTTGAAATCTATGAAAATCATCTAGTATTCATGTCAACTGTCGATGATCAACCTGGCGCAGCGATTCCGGAGACCCATGGTGACGCTGATTTGGCGAAATTTCATGGAATTACCCATATATATTTAAGCTCTCAGAAATAATTTTCATCTTAAGGGTGAAGGTGTAGTGTACCTCATCGCGCATACAATGCATAGCATAGGGTAGTTATAAACTACATTTTGTTTATATTACAAGAATGAGTCACAGCCAACGCCGTAGATATGGGGGGTGCTGGGGGTTCAAACCCCCCCCCCCCCCCTTAGCAATCCAGAATATTTTTCTATCTTTTTTTTTTTTTTTTTTTTTTTCACACTTTATTTTTATTTATTTCTGAATTTCTACTTAGGACAGTAAGATGATAATCTTATATTATTGCCCTAACAACATGGTTTTGAATATTAACTTATAGATTGACAATTAAGTTGATTTACGTAAATGTTTTAAATAATTATTAAATTGACATATTTATAGGAAAACGTTTTAAAGGGATAACAGAAAAGAAAATAATGGAAGGTAATATTGAACTTTTAATTATGAAAGAAATAGTTTAATAAGCTACACATATTAAAACATCGCGCTTAACAAACATAGAGCAAAATGAAATAAAAGAAATCGCAAACATCTCCAATTTATTGCCCTTGATACATTTTTAAAAGCAGCTTTTTAAATTGTACTACATTGCTAATCATTTGCAGTCGGGGAGGTATTAAGTTCCAAAGTCTAACAGAATATAGGAAAAATTGACGATCAGACGTTAGGGATGAATGTCTAAATGGGACAATTTGATTATTACGACAAGAACGTGAAAAGGTTAGCCTATTGTACATATATGGCGGATCTTGAGTAGAAATAACTTTGTGTAGTAATATAATAGTCTTATAGTCAAGAAATTTGTTTAAATCCATTTTTAAGATTTGTTTTGCTAACAAAGAAACGTGATCTCGTTTTTTAAGATTGAATACATATCTCGCAATACGGTTAAATACAACATTAAGCCTTTGTTTACTTGCAACATCACAGTTTGCATAAATTTCACTGCCATAGAGCAGAATAGGAATTAGATATGCTCATTCTGATTCTTTGTGGGATGAAGTGTTGAGTTACCCAGAGTGCACGAAGCATTCCATATACTTTTCCAACGGACCTCGCAATGTGTGAATTCCATGAGAGTTTATTGTCAAATGTTATTACCAGGTTTTTTGCGGACTGTACATAAACAATTTCTGAAGTGTGCATTACAACTCTAGGTAAGGTTGATACATCGACGTTTTGCTTACTGATAACCAGACATTTCGATTTTTTTGGGTTAAGACATAAACCATTGCTACAAGCCCATTCGTAAATACTACTTTGGTTGCTATTGAGTCTAGAGACACAGTTAGGTATTTCGTCACGATGGCAGCTGGTGTACAGTTGAACATCATCTGCGTATATAAGGATTTTGCAGTCACGTAACACATTTGGTAAGTCATTAATATAAATTGTAAAGAGTAGAGGTCCTAGGATAGACCCCTGCGGTACACCTCTTCTAGTATAAAGGGGCTGTGAAATGGTGGTAGTTCCACAGGTATTTGTTTTGTACACCGCTTGTTGTCTACGAGAAAGATACGATTTTAAGAGATTCACCGCGGTCCTAGAAAAATTGTACATTTTTGACAATTTAGTGCATAAAATGTCATGATCGACAGTGTCGAATGCTTTCGAATGATCCAAAAGAGTCAAAAACGTTGGTTTAGAGTCGTCCAGTTCCATTCGAATATCCTCAATAACGTCAATTAAAGCGGTCATGCAACTGCGCCTAGGCCTGAAACCTGATTGATATTCAGTTATTACTGAGTTATCGGATAAAAATTTGTTTATTTGCTGTGTCATTAAGGATTCCAGAATTTTTGAGAGATAAGGTAATATGGCTATTGGACGGAAATCATAATCAGATTTAGGTATTGGTATAATTTTTGCAAATTTCCAACTATTTGGAAACGAGGATTTCATAATTGCTGTATTAAAAAAATGAGTCAAATACGGTAGAAGCTTTGGAAGAAGCACTTTGACGAACACAGGATGAATATCATCGAAACCACAAGCATTAGACTTTAATTTAAGGAAACACTCTAAAACATCTAGAGCACTAACACAGTTAAAACTAAACACGCTTTCTGAGGAAATTATACTGCTGGCTTGAAGGTATGAGTTTACTTCGACTGATTCACATGGAATGTTTACAAATATTTCATTTAGAGAATTAGGATCAAAGTCAGAGCTTGTACTGGAATTATTTTTTCCTATGCCGATATTTCGTAATTGTGTCCAGGTCTGTTTGCCATTAACAGCACTATTAAATTTCTCTTGATAAAACCTTGATTTCGCAGACTTAACTTCTTTAACAACTTTAGCTCTTAAATTCTTGTAATCCTCATACAGGGTAGCCACACGGTAGCGTATCCACCTTTTATAAGCTTTATCTCGCAAATTAATTAGATTTTTTATATTGTTTTTAAACCATGGTCGTTGTCCCTGTCGTAAACTGCGCACTTTTAAAGGAACAAATTCTTCGAATAAAGTCATGATCATATCTTGAAGGTACTCAACTTGTTGGTTTAAAGCAGGGATTGCCAAAGAGTGATCTTTGAAGAGTGCAACAACAATTACAACAAGAAACCAACAAAAACAACAACAAATCACTGAATACGTTGTGCGTAGGAATTAGTAACATAAAAAACACAAACAAAAAGCAGTCGGGACCAAACCATACGCAAAATTACCAACATGAAACCTTCAGCGTAGCAAGAGTTGTTCGCGGTCGCATGCGCTATATTTACCAACAACGACAAGAATAAACAACAACAAACACACGCTGTATTGTTAAAGTGCAGCTGCGCCCAGTGTCGCCAGATGAAATTACCACCAAAATTCTCTTTTTCTCACACTTAATTCCCATAAATTACCACAGTCGCAAAATACCTCAAAATACCTCAAAATTACCACAAAATACCATAATACCTCAAAATACCTCAAATTACCACAAAATACCACAAAATCCCTCAAAATACCTCAAATTACCAAAACATACCAAAATGCAGTACACTAAATTGATTCTGACAACATCATAACATAATTACCAAGAATTGACCATATTCATTAAAAAAATTGAGTTTAAATATTATTCAGTTCTTTATTTATTAAAAACATAATAAGCATATTAATTCAGTTCTTTTTCTAAATATTAATTAAATAAAAATTAAGAAATTAATTAAAAAAAAAATAGAAATTAGTTTAAATTGATATTTTCATAGCTTAAATAAATTAATTTTTATACATTACGCTATTATAAAGTTCATAGTGGATTTCATTAAAGTGAACTTCTGTTGTGTAGTTTGATTTCGATAAGCTCTTAGCGTATAAAATGCTTGAAAGCATATCCGTTGATAGCCTGTTTCTTAATTTATTTTTATTAATATTTATTTGAGAAAATATTCGTTCCACATTAGCTGAAGAATGAGGAAGGCAAGATATATACGATATATACAAAACAAGGATAAAACAGATACATACATACCACTACAAACCAATTTATGCATTCACGTGTGATTTTTTAATGAAAATTTTCTCTTTATTGATGAATTGTAGAACAGGCAGGTAAACAAAATAGATACATAGAAACCACCCCAAACAAGTGCATTCAGTCATTTCAATAAGTCATTTATCGCATCGTTCTCTTAATTCGTATTTCTACCACGCGTGTTAAAAATTTCGAGGTATTTTGTGGTAATTTGAGGTATTTTGTGGTATTTTGAGGTATTTTGAGGTATTATGGTAATTTGAGGTATTTTATGGTATTTTGAGGTATTTTTTTTCCCACGCGTGTTAAATATCCCACATGTGGTATTTTTATTCCCACGCGAGAGATTTTTACCACAAAATACCATGGGAATTCCCACATCCCACAATCGTTGAAAAATACCATAAGCACTATTTATCGTGCTTTTCTGGCAACATAGGCTGCGCCTGTGATCGGTTCGGCGAATTACAACAATCATAGAAATATTGAAGTTGTTTAATAGAGTGGAAAGAGTGGAAAGAGTTAGGCGATGGCAATCGCTGGTTTAAAGAAGTCATATAAAAAATTGCATCCCAGTTAATCACGTCCATTTGATATGAGAGCTGTTGGTAGTTGATATTTCTGAAGTCACGATAATTGTAGTGTTTTGGAAAGTCATCAACCTCAAATTCATATGTTATAAAAATAAGATCGTGCTTCGAAAAACAAGGGATGGACAGCTGATTATAAAATTTAATTTTGGATTTTTACAAAAAACAGGTCTAAAAGTGAGCTGGCAGTACTGGTGAAGTGAGTTGGAGTCGTTGAATTAACAACACAATGACCTAGAGCTATCATTTCCAAAATTAGTCTGTTATCAGTTAAGATGTTGCAATTGAAGTCGCCTGCTATTATGCAATTGAAAGATATATCCTACAGAGTGTCAAATAGCGGCTGTAAGTCAATGGAACGATGAGGCCTATAAACGCAACCTATTAGAACGTCAGTAGTTCTATTGGTGATACGGATAAACAAATATTCTATTGAACTGTTCGGAACTGACTTACAGTGCAAATTGCAAGCTAAACAGTCTCTCACAAAAATAGCGACTCCACCAGCATGGCTTACTCTATCGGATCTAAACAATCTAAAACCAGCTACCCTAAAGATATTATTGTGCATTGATGGCAAAAACCATGTTTCGGAAACACATACAACATCGTCATTCGAATTCTCAAACAGATATCTGAACTCATCAATTTTTCTCACTAAACTCTGAGCATTAATATGACATATTTTTAAACCCGACTGAATTTTACAAAATGTGCGAATCATAGCATAATTACTTTCTCTAGATACCAACATAATAGATTATAATAAAGGTAAATAAGATCTAAGACAAGCAATGTAGTTGTACAGATAAGTGGGAACCAAACAAAGTTTTCAACAAGTGCAATGAAATTGGAATGTTTAACAAGATTAGAAAAGAGCACGAATGTTAAAAAAATTATTGTGTAAATGAGAGAAGGTAAGATTTTAAAATTGTAGCTTTGAATTTAATAATAGAAGATAAAAGAGAAAAAGCTTAATATAAATCAAGGTAAATACGGAAGACAAATGTTTTTGCTTTTTGTAGCGCAGAGCCTCCCGCATAATATCATAGTTCGTCTTACTCAAACACTCGTTGATAAAGATCGGTACATCTGAATCGTAACCAGCATGGTGCAGTCGAAGTGGCCCCCTATTTGTTCGCCTAAATTTTGCGATGGCTTTTAAAAACTGGCTTCGATCATATGGTGTTCTGAGTTCGATAATAATCGGCATATCAGATGTATTATTTTGTTTAGCACGTCTTACCCGATATGCACCTTTTAAAGGAGGTTGTGTAACACCAATAGATCTACAAATTGCTGAAAATATTTCCGATGGAACCTCATCTGGACTACTTGGAATACCACACAAGCGCAGATCAGAAGCAACAGTGATTTCGTTTTGCTTAGCAAATTGATTTTTTAAATTTATTAGTTCGATTTGAAGGCTTTGTATATCGTTGAGTGGAGTTTTCAATTCGAATTCTTTCATACGATTGTGAATATCTATTAAATCTGTATTTAGTTCAGTCTTTAAATTGGCACTCATGCGTTCAACAGCAGAAATTCTTTTTTCAAAAGATATAATCGAAGATTTTATATTAATAAGTTCAGCAGTAGTTTCGCCAATTCTCTGCATGACTCGGTCTTCAGATGTTGTTAGTGCTGATCGTAGCTCCTCAATTATAGATGATCTTTGTTTTTCCATCTCACGCTGAAAGAGATCCATTATGTTGCTCATCGTCAACTCAGTTTGCGGCAGTTTCGATGGGGCAGCACTCAAGGCGACTGGAGACGAAACCGGTTTAAACATTGTTTTTGTTCTAGTGTTCATTGTTGAGTTTTTTAGGTTTTGAGTTGCTTCGATTTGCTTTGATTTGCTTTGAATTAGTTAGTATCTTTAATGTATTTTGTTTAAAGAGTGTCTAATTTGATTTTGTTTATATTTTTTTTGCTTATACTTTTTGTTTATACTTTTTGTTTTTTTTTTTTTTTTTTTTTTTTTTTTAACTTTTGGGTCTTTTTGTTTAATGTTTTTGTTAGTTTGTTTGCACTTATTCTTTTTAATTGTGTCAACACTAACTTGAGAGTTTTGCAGGAGCGAAAAATAAACACGTCTGTCTTATTTGAATGCTTTAATCGAATCTTATAAATAAAAATGAAAATTGGTACATAGGGGTTTTCAGGTACAATGATTGTTTTGGCGCTATTTTCTTTGATCCACCTTGGACACCAGATGGTGCTGTAGTACAAATTTTTTATAAAATCGCATATTTTTAGTTGTTTTCTTAGGTTACATATGCAAATATTTACAAAATATACAATACTTCTTAAATTTAGCAAAATTAAAAAAATTTCCGTTATTTTGACATCAAAAACATGAAACTTGAAAACTATGAAAAATTTACTACAACGATATATTTTATGCAACATCGTTGCTCAAAAATGAGAAAAAAGCAATCAGAAATTTAATTTTGCGACTTTCGATTCAAATGCTGTTTTTTAATACATTTTGTTAAATTTTTTTTTGTCTTAAAGCTCCATCAAAAAAGTACTATGAAAATCTTATTGCAAGAATATCGTTCGTTGAGTAAATATATTTTATGTATTTTTTTCCAAAAAGGTCTGAAATATTGGAGTTTTCCTCAAAAAAAGCTCAAAAATTGTTTTTGTTGTAAAAATAATTTAAACCCAAATTCGCAAATTTTTAACTCTATTTAAAACCTATAACATTTGTAGGCAAAAATTGTTTCAATTTTACGCAAAAATTAAAAACCATTTTTTGATTCAAAAAGCACCCCTTGATTTTTTCGAACAAAATTTTTTTTTCCAATATCGTTTTAATATTTTTGAAACAAATATACAAGCTAAAAAATGAATTTATTAGAAAAATTAACATAGTATCTCTTACCAATCCAAAGTTATAGCCAATAATATTTATCCAAAATATGCAGGGTTTTCCAATAAGAGGTGTTATTGTGAATCGCTCACTTTTAAAGCTTTTATTCTTTCACATTTGACAAGTAGAAACTACGTCATTACTAAAAATGGAACGATACACGCTTCAACAACGCATTAAAATTATTAAAATTCACTACAAAAATTGTGAAAATCTTGCAGTCACAGTTTATTTTCAGAGCATACAGCGCATTTTCATCTCGGCGGATACGTCAACAAGCAAAATTGTCGCATCTGGGGCTCGGAAAACCCAAGAGTTATTGTTGAGAAGCCTCTCCATCCTCAACGTGTGGCTGTTTGGTGCGGTTTATGGTCCGGCGGGGTCATTGGACCTTACTTTTTCGAAAATGAGGTTGGATCAGCGATTTGGTTATGGAAAATTTCATGAAAAGGATATTGTCCTGTAAGCATAGTCGTGGGGGCCATTTGGCTGATGTTGTTTTTCATTATTAACAGCATACTTTCCTCTTTATTATGAAATAAACACCCGATCATTTATCTCAAAAATGGTATTTTTCTTTGAATACCAAAATAACACCTCTTATTGGAAAACCTTGCATATAAAAAAAGCAAAACGCTGTCTGGGTGTTGGCTGGAAACTTCAAGATGACTGAGCCTATAGAGCTGAAATTTTGGCAGTACATTTTTTTCAATTAAGAGATGACTTAAATTTCTGTCACACCCCCTTTTACCGCCCAAAAATCAATAAAAATGCTATACTTCCTACGGTTTTAATCGATTGTGCTACATTTTGGTAATTTAGTTTGTATGCTCACAGTGGAAAATGACAGTGGTATCAAACTATGAGTTTAAGAAAAGTTTGGAATGTACCTATTATGTTCCCATATAGTTGCAGGGTGCAGCAACGCGCGCTGGGAAAAGGCTAGTATTAAATAAAAACGCAAATATTCCAAAATATTTAATTTTGCCATATTATGTGTGCAGATAAATTGCAAATTGTGTATTTTTAACTGCTTATTTTGCTTAGCAGATATTAAGTTAAATATAATGTAATATATAATTTTATTTTGCTTCAGTAACCCCCCCCCCCCCCCCTTATGAAGTACCTATCTACGGCGTTAGTCACAGCATAGCACGCTCGCTTACACAAAAGTTCAGCTTGTGTACATGATTCCAAACTTGAGTTATAGCGAAGCGTAATGTAAGCATTTCTAGTTACATTTGCTGCTGCTGAAAAGTGACCCATATAATAAAAGCTTTAAATTTCTTTTTTACTACATATTTTTCGGGTTACAAATATTGTCAACCAATTAGAATTTAAGACTCAATATTTTAGAATAATGCTCAATATTTTTAAGAAACTCAATTTTGTAAAAAACTCAAAAATGATCGTGCTACGCCTTATAAAAAGGAATGCACGCCAAGTAAAAATTCAGATCTTGAAACAGCTTTTGAGCTTCAAAATCTTTGTTTTTTTTTACCCTGCTTTAACTTTATGTGAAATTAGCAGCAACCTTGCTTTTGTCTTTCGACAGAACCACCAAGGATAGTAGCGCAAGCCAACGGCAAACTCTGCCGGCTAGCAATCCTAAAGATTACGCATTAGGCGTTAATAACTTTTTTGACAGTAAAACAAAGTATTCGTAACGTGTCATAACAGCAGGCGCATTTTTTAATCCAAATGGCATACGGGTAAATTCGTAATGTCCACTTGGACCGGAAAATGCTGTTTTTTCTATGTCAGTTTCGTCCATCAATATTTGGTGGAATCCCTAGGCGAGATCAATTGTTGAAAAATATTGCGCTCGTCCAAGCTTTTCAAATAGTGATTCTATATTTGGCAATGGAAATTTGTCATTGATAGTAAGAGTATTTAATTTTCGATAATCAATTTCCAAACGCCCTTTCTTTTTGCCACTACTATTTGATTTTTTTCGACGATCCATAACGGAGAGTTGTAAGGAGATTTACTAGCCCTAATTATACCATTTTCTAACATAGACTTCAACTGGGAATTCATTTCTTCTTCCAACGCGTATGGATATCGGTAGTTTTTAGTGTATATAGAAGCATGCGGTTTCGTTATAATTCGATGTTTAATAGAGATGGGTCGTTCCGAACCTGTATAGTTCCTGGAACTATGTTCACAGTCGGACATAGTTCCAATCGTTCCTTCCATTCATTTTTAATTTCATTAAATCAATATGAACCGACTTCTCTTTCACACATATTATGGCTTACACGAATTTGTGATCGACTATAAGTGCAAAGATATGCTTGCGAACGAACGAAACAACTGATGTGTGAAATGGTAAGATGACATTTCGACGTTCTTGTTGCGCGC
Organism: Pherbina coryleti; assembly: GCA_943735915.1. Taxonomy (NCBI): domain Eukaryota; kingdom Metazoa; phylum Arthropoda; class Insecta; order Diptera; family Sciomyzidae; genus Pherbina; species Pherbina coryleti. The sequence continues at coordinate 113,303,214 of OX030948.1, read as the reverse complement.
AATGCTGTGTTTATTTCGTTTTGAACATGCTTTCATTCAATCGAATGGAACTGCGGAACTAAATAGTTCCGCGAACATGTTACAATCTGCTGCATATGAGTTGCATGAGTTTCATTCAATCAAATGGAACTGCGGAGCTAAATGGTTCCGCGAACATGTGACAATCTGCTGCATATGCATACATGGCTAAATGGACTTGGGTGGTGATGCTGATCAAGAATATATATACTTTGCTATACCTATGCCTCTTTATTACAGGGCTTACAGAGTGACAAAATTAATATGCCCATATTGCGTTTTTCTATGGGAGCCCCTCTAAGGAGTGGTCGGAGGGAATAGGAGTCCAAGGAAAAAATGTTCCTTTCTCAAAAGTAATGGGGGTCGGTCATACATATTAATCCTCTTCGGCCTTGTCTTAAAGCCCTTCTTTTCAGGTGTAGAGAATACATATACAAAAACCATAAAAAATTGCTACTACAGCTCAAAGCAACTACATAGTTCCGCGGACATGTTTCCGCGAACTAGTTCCGCTGTACAAAAGAATCGTTCCATGTTCGTTACGACCTCGGAACTGTTTAGCACAAGCCTAATGTTTAACCGTTTCTAAAGCTGGTAAGTGTTGACCTTCTAGAAAAAACATTGTTTTGTATTTCAATAGAAATCTTTTTTAACAATCGCCCTTCTTCGATATTTAAATCTCCGTTCACTAATGGATCTATATTGAAATTGTTTTTATCTAATGAAAATTTATCAGGATATGTGTAAGTTTGAGAACAATAGGCATAAAATTCATCATTGATGGGTAAATAACTTGTAACCTTGTTATTAAAAAATGGGATTATTTTATTGTTGACACGAATTACTTTTTGTGAAAAATCAATCAGCATTTTTAAAGGTTCGAGAACGTTTAATCCAAGTATGCATTGAAAAGGTTTGTTTTTAAAGTTTAATAATTTAACAGAGGTGGCGTCCGTGGCGTAGTTGGTTAAAGTCCGTGGCCGCTATGTCAAAGAACCTGGAGACCCAGGTTCGAACCCCAGCAGCGACAGAAAATTATTTGAATTAAAATAATTTTTCTGTACGGCCGCCACCTCTCTGCAGACAATGGCAAACCTCAGAGAGTAATAAAAATGCCATGTAAAGCTTCTTGAGAATAATAAAAATTTTGTTTATCTCCGTTCGGAGTCGGCGTTAAGCCTGTAGGTCCATTTCTCCAATTGTGTACAAACTTAATAACACGCACAACACAATTAATCATAAGAAGCTAGGTCAAAGTCTTTTCAAGGGCTGAAATGACCAGTTATTTATTTTTTATTTTATTTATTTAATTTAACAGACATTGTTTTGTCTACTTTCTCAAATTTTACTGGAATACTAACGATGACTTCTTCTAATATAACTTCGGATGCAAAAAGAGTTTTTATGAGAATATGTTTTCCTAATGCTCTACGGCTGTGAAAATTTCCAAAAATATTAAAGTTACCTAATGTGGTAGCCGATCCACTATCGACTAGACACCTTATTGAAACACCTTCAATGGTCAAATCTACTAGGGGTAAGTCGGTCGAAGTGGAGAAAGCTGAAAATTTTCAATGTTCTCTACATCCATTGGAACAACAGATGGGTGCTCATTGAATCTTATATTATTAGAAAACCTTCCAGATTTGTTTGTATTTTTATAATTTCCCTGATAATTTGATCTACCCCGAATATTTCCACTGGCATTATCTCTACTATAATTATTACCGTTGTTATTAAAATTGGTATGGCCATTTTTGCCTAAATTATTATTAAAATTTCCAGAATAATTTTTATTCTCATAATTTTTGTAGTTACTATTAGAATTTGCGTAATTTTGATTATTACCAACATTTCCATTATAATCAGCTGGAAAATTTGAATGATTCCTATAAAAATTACCATTACCTTGATTATTATCATTTATAATGCTTTTATAATGCAACACATGGGAATTACTGAGAAAATTATAATTATATTTATTATTCTTGAACGAGTTTCATATTACCGCTGTTTATACCCGGTAAAATAATTATATGTGCAATATATGTTTTCTGTGTATCATCTCTTAGAATAACGGAACAATTTTTTATTTGAAAAAATGTTGTTGTTTATTTACAGGGGCGAACACAGGTAGGGGTTTTGGGGGTTAAAACCCCCCCCACATGAACGAATAAAAATAAAATTAAATGTATAAAGTAAAACAATTACAAATTATAAAGCATTATTTATTTAAGTTGGAATGTTTAAAACTACTTTCATGGTGTTATTTATTGTTTTTATGAAATTATGCTCTGTATACGCAAAACAGGCCTGCCAGAGTATGATTTTTTGCCTGAAATATCATTAAATACATGTATGTTTTGGCAATGTTTTAAATAATGTAGACAATTATGCATTTTTAATTAGGAAAAGAATTACCTAAGAGGAAAAGATTACCTAAAACTTAAAATTTAATAACTATTTATTAAAAATAAAATTAAATTTACATTTCATTAAAAGGTAAAGCAAAAAATGATTGTGCTATTTTTTATGTTACTTATTTCATCAATATCCAATTTGATTTAAAAATATTTTTTTTATATAATCGCAATAATTTTGCTTTTCAATCAACTCATCAATCACCAACTCAAATTAAACACATTTCGCTAACAATTAATCAGTGCACCATAGTACATTGCTGAATATTAGCATACTTAACACAACTCACAAATGCAGATCAGCGTAAGAAGTGTGTTGTGAGAGAACAGAGAACGAATTAGCAGTTATTCTCATGCGCTGATTTTCTCTTTACTACATGATCTGTTGTTTACATTTATTCGCTTGCAGTGTACTCCTACACTCAAAAAAAAACACTAACTTAAAATGAAACACAATGTGTTCATAATTTGCCTTTTCTCATGTTTTTTAAAAGTTTGCTCTTACTTTGACGAAATGTGCAAGCTAGTTTTTAAACATAAAATTCATCAACTTAATAACAGTTGTCGTCAATTTTAAAACATTTTTTTTAGTGTACAACAGTTAAGCAGTGTATATTCGTTTAACGAATATATTCATGCAGGGCTCTAATACGCATACATGCTCTACTACGCTCTTGTTCTCTGTAAAGTCGAGTTCCGCTATCAATGTGATATGAAGTTAAAACTAGAACTAGATTTTCAAGCTTTTCGAGCACCCACGCTACCCGAGTATTTTCGAGTATTTCGAGCTACCCGAATTTTGAATTTTTGTTTTCTACAAAACTGAAGAATCTCAACGAAAAATTAAGATGCAGTTTAATTAGTAATCGTTATTTAGTAAAAAAAAAAACAAAAAAACTTCTCTTAATCAGTCTACATCAAACATATCCACGGACTGCCAAAGCAATGTTCTTTTTTATTTAAATGTAGCCACACAGAGCCAAAACAACCTAATAAAATAGAAAAAAATCAATAAAATTTCTCTATCGTTTTCATTCAAGAAGATTGTCTTATTAAAACCATTGAGAAAATCTTTTTAAAACTTTGAGAATTTTTTATTGGGCAATCCACATAATTTTAAGAAGAATCCTATTATTTGAGATAACATTTAAAAACTATAAGGAAATATTATCAAAAATATGTGATTTACTTATGGATTTTAAAAGTTATATTTTTGATTTTTAGGAAGAAATCTTATAGATTTAATAAGATTTATTCATGAAATTTAAGAAGGAAATTCTATTGATATAATAAGATTTCTTTTAAAATTTTATTAAAGAAATCTTTTTAATCAATACGGAATCTTGCTAATCTTTAACCTAGAAATACATATATCTTTAACTTCCTATAATATTACATACAAATCTACACATTGTTAAGATTTTATTAAAATTTATGCATTATTAAATAAAGTTGTTATTTATGAATATTAAATACACATGTTAAAATTAAATTAACTTTGACTTTGTATCAAAAATACCCGGCGCTGTCGAGGCCTTCAAAGAAATCCGGCGGCATCCTCAATATCCAACTTTTGTCAAGAACCTTACCGTACATTTTTAATAAAGTCAAAATTGAGTCACTCAAGCCCACGACTGAAATATGGCTTGAGTTTCGAGAATTTTAGCCTTGTCGAAAACAAGTTCTGGAACACAAATATCATTCTCCATTATAACATTTTTCTTATTTTACTTTATTTAAATCGACGGATAACTTTTCGAATTCACTTCACAACTACGACTGAAATCTAAAGCAAAGAAAGCAAAAATAAGTAGCGTTTTCACCATTACTATCTTCTTAAAAGGGTGTCTAATAAAAAAATTTTATAAAAGCAGATCAATAAGATTTTCTTATTAATTTTAACTCTTAAACTCTTCTCTTCTTAAACTTTGGAGAGTGAAAAAAGAGATTTTCTTATTAAAGTTAAGTGTTAATAAGATTTCCACATTATTTCATTCACTCAATAAGAAATCTTATTAAAAAATGTTTGAGAGTAGTTGTTAATTTTTAATAAGATTTTCTCTATGGAATTGAAAAGATTTCTTTATGGAAAATTCTTATTATTTGGCAATATTAATAAGAAAACCTAATAAAATATCTCAATTTGGTGGTCTTGTTGATTATATGTGGCGGTTTTTGGCTCTGTGCAATCATATCGGTTTATTTCCGTCTATATGTCTGCATATAATGACAATCACAGCAGAGATTTTGGGGCCATCGTTATGAATTTCGATATATTATAAGCTTGTATTTAAAATATAAAGATCATAATGCAAATTAGCGATCTCGTATGAAAATTACGCTAACCCCACACAGAAAGTAATATGAAATTGGAAGAATCTCTTAAAATTTCATAAAATTTCAATGCCTTAATTAATTTCAATTTTATTATTGAGGACATATTAAATTCAATGGTACAAAATAAAAGAATAATTGACTTTGTACTGTAAATATTTTATATGAAATTTGAATAAGTCTATAAATTAAAATATAAAACACCCCCCACAATTTTTTTCTGGGTGCGCCCCTGTTTATTTAGTATCAATTTACAATACCATACCTATTTTCTTTCATGCATCTCATCTAAGGTACTGTTCTGCTCACCAAAAAATGCCAACCAGATGAATAAAAACAAAAGAAATAGACCAAACTTCGTTTATTTCACTAAAAGAAAGCAATACATTAGTGCTAAATTAATTCCAATCAAAAAATCTTACATTTTGTTCTCTTCAGTTGAATTCAAATTAGAAAGTGCAAAAGAAAATGAAAATGCTTAATATAAACAGCGTTGCCAAATGTTATCGATAAATTGTAGTAGCTTTCGTGACTAGGGTTGCTGTGTCGTCGCAACATTCCCCCCTCCGTGAAGGTCCTGCGGGGCTTCACCCTCCAAATCCAGTATCGCAAGCTTCGAGACAGGACGTCTCAAAGTCCCACTGCTAGTTCTTACATCAGCCAATCGGATCAGCCCATCCTTAGCTTTTATTGTATGTACCACCCTTCCCCGCCTCCAGCTGCTTCTCGGCATGTTTTCATCACAGATTAGTACCAGATCCCCATCTTGAATCGGCTTTTGAGGAACGAACCACTTTGTGCGCCTGGTTATTGTCGGTAGATACTCTCTGACCCAACGATGCCAAAATTAATTTTTTAATTGCTGGCTGATTCTATATTGCTTCCGTGTACAAATCGGTTCATCGTCTCCGGGTGTTTGAGTAGAATTAGTGGTGCCCAGCAGAAAGTGGTTCGGTGTCAGAGGGTCTGAGTCTTCGCAAGCCACAGGTAAGTGTGTCAGAGGACGGCTATTAACTATGTTCTCGGCCTCTATCAATAAGCTGCGGAGCGTCTCGACTTGTGGCGCGGATTCTTTCAATGTAACCGCTAATATCTTTTTAGTCGATTGGATCAAACGCTCCCAGCACCCTCCACTACTAGGGTTCGCCGGGCAATTGAACTCCCAGGTTATACCTTTGGTCGACAGCTCTGTTTGTAGGTAGTTTAGGTCCAAAAAATCGTTTATCTTTCTCAGCTCGCCATCCGTGCCAACAAAGTTTGTGCCCATATCAGAGCGTATTTTCACCGGGATGCCACGCCTGTTTATAAAATTCCTTATGCATAAAATGCACGCATCGGTCGATAAATCAGCTGCAAGCTCGATATGTATGGCTCGGACAGTCATACAAGTAAATAATGCTGCCCATCTTTTTTCTCGTCTTCGTCCTATTGTGACATACAGAGGCCCGAAGTAGTCTAAACCCGTATAGGTAAAAGGCCTAACGAACGGTGTAACACGGTCAATCGGTAGCTGGCCCATTAGTGTTGGCTTAGGCTGCACACGTTTGTTTTTACAAAACTGACATGTCGACTGAATACGTTTAACTGCGGCACGCAAATGAGGAACCCAAAACTTCCTTCGGATTTCATTTACCACGACTTCATTATTTTGATGAAAATAATTTTTGTGATAGTCTTTCACCACGAGGTCAGTCAGAACATGACGGCTTGGAAGTATGGCTGGGTGTCGTGTCGACTCAGGCAGTGCCAAAGCATAGTTTAATCGTACGAAAACGCATAGAACACCATATTCATTTAGCCCTGGGCTAAGTGTAAATATTTCGCTGTCTTTTGATACCCTCCTGTTCTTTTGTAAATCACGAATTTCTCTATCGTATTTTTGCCTCTGCACGTAGCGACATAATGCTCTCTCTGCTTCATTCAGCTCACTCACTGTCAACGTACCTTTCAGCCAATTGTCTTTTTTTTTACATATATTATTAATAAATCTCAGCATCCAGGCAACTGTCCTTTTAAGGCGAAGAAAACTTGAAAATCTTGTAAAGTCCATAATTGTGTGGTCTGGAATCACCAAATGGCACCTGCGTTTTTCTTCATTTGTTGATTGCTCGTAAGTAGCATCGGACCTTGGCCAAAACTCCTCGTTTGTCTTCAAAAATGCAGGTCCAATTACCCATTGGTTTTCAGGCGCGAACTCTACCGGATATTTTGTTCGAGTTGCTGCATCAGCTGGGTTCACCTTTGTTAGTACACATCGCCAGTCATTTTCGTTGGTCGTCTCTAATATTTCGCCAACGCGATGCACCACGAACGACTTGTATTGCCTATGGTCGGATTTTATCCAGCTAAGCACCGTTCTTGAATCACTCCAGCATACTGTTCTTGCAATATTTACTCTATGGCTTTGTATAATTGTGTTTCTCAACCGTGTTCCTAACACAGCCGCTTGCAATTCCAACCGTGGCACTGATAAAAGCTTTAAAGGCGCACATTTTGTTTTACCCACGATGAAGTAGATGTCAATTTTATCTGTCATGACAATGCGCCAGTACGCTACTGCGGCGAATGCTGTCTCGCTAGCGTCCACAAATATATGGAGCTCGATAATCGTCTCAGGGAGTAGCAATGATGGTGAGTAGCAGCGGCGCAGTCGAAATTGTTTAACCAATTGAAGCTTTGTGACCCATTGTACAAATTGCTGAAATATTCGCAGCGGTATATCTTCGTCCCAATTAACACCTGATCGCCATACATCCTGCAGCATTACTTTTCCGTAAATTAATAAGTTGGCAAGCATGCCGAAGGGATCATAAACGGACATGACTAGGCTTAAAAGCTCGCGTTTCGTCGGACATCTCGAAGCAGAAATTATCAAAGGGTCAACTTTATGTAAGTAAAGCTTAAAAACAAAATGATCATCGATACTATCCCAATACATTCCTAAAATCTTGTCTACTTTGTCAGTGGTATCCATTTTCACCGTCGTCTGCTCACACGATACATAGCCATTCAGCTGATTTTGTACTAGTGGAGAATTTGAAATGAAACCGCGAAGCTCAAATCCAGCTTGTAGATGCGTATCCTTTACGGCTTGTCCAGTTTCAAGCGCGTCCTTTTCGCTGCAAAAGCTGCTCACAAAATCATCCACGTAGTGGCTATTCACAATCTCCTCAATGACTTTCGGCTGGCGAGGGGTACTTTCCAATGCGTTTTTATTTTTAACAAATTGTGCGCTGCATGGCGAACAGGTCGCACCAAAGATCATGGCTTCCATAGTGTAGATATCAATTGGCTTCTGTGTATCGTTGCCTCTCCACAGAAAGCGCTGCGAGTCTTGATCAGTTTTCATTATTCGAACTTGCAAATACATCTCCTTTATATCGGCACATAATCCGATGCTTTTCTCGCGAAATCTGAATAGAATGGTATTTAATGTTTGGTTTTCATCAGGCCCTTTTAGCAATTGCGAATTTAGAGATATTCCATCTACCACTGCAGCTGCATCAAAAACCAGCCTTAACTTGTTGGGTTTGTTTACATTATACACAGCAAAGTGTGGCAAATACCACGTGCGTTTACTGGTAAGTGCAGCTTCGGTTGATGACAACTTTCTTGCGTAGCCTCTTGTTACATAATTATCCATCGCATTTATGTAAGTTTTAGCAAATTCTGGATCTTTAGCCATTTTATTTTCTATGGATAATAAACGACGCTGAGCCATTTTATAGCTGTCTGGCAGATTTATATTGTCACTTTTCCATAAAAGACCCGTCTCATATCGTTCGCCGATCTTTTTTGTTGTATTCATCAAAATATTTCGCGCTCGAATATCGTCATTAGACTCTAATTGTTTATTTGGGACAGCAACTCCAAAATTTTCAGTCGTGAAGTAGTCCGATATTAAATCTTCCATCATTTTCTCTCTTACAGTTGTATGCAGCACAACGGATACTTGATTTCTTGAAGAGTGTTCAACTCCTGATGGCCTTCCATATATCAACCATCCTAGCGGTGTTTCAGCCACTATAATAGCCGGTTCACATCTTAGACCTTTCAAATTGGCAGTCAAATGACAGTTGTCTAGTCCTATTAGCAACTGTGGCTCTGCGTCAATATAGTCTGCTATTGGAAAATTCTGTAGTTGATCATGTTTGTCTTGTAAATCAGTAAAATTTACAGTTTGCTTTGGTAGTTCTAAATCTGGTACTGTGCTCGCGTGAATATTATACCATTTATTTTTTCCTATACCTTTGATGTCGATATTAACTGTCATTGATGACACCTCAGTTGACTTACCGCCAAACCATTGGAGACAAAGTGGTCGCCTTTTTCTTTATAACCTAACTCACGGGCCACTGATTCATTTAATAAAGTCGCAGATGAGCCCTCATCCAAGAACGCGAAGGTTTTCACAACTTGGTTATTTATACCTCGTAACTCCACAGGTAGCACTTTAAATAGTAACTTGGTCGGTCTAGAAATCGATGGTATTTCTTGTACAGTGTTGAGGTGGTGTTGTTCAGTCTTTTCCCGGTCGTCGGTTTTAGCATGAAGCGCTAAATGGTGAATCTTTTTGTATCCATTAACTTGACAAACCCTTTTTCGCTTGCACTGATGTATAGTGTGTCCCTTAGACAAACAGCTAAAACACAGTTTGTTTTGTTTTACAGTTTCCCATTTTTTATCGATATTTTTCTTCGAAAATTGCTGGCATTGCGTAATAGGGTGATTTCCTTGACATTCATAACACACAACTACTTTTGGTTTCTCATTCGGAACTTCATCTATCAAAGTTATAATAGGTTTGGTGCTCCTACGTTGCGTAAAGGCCTGTGTTCTTGCAGCGATCGGTGCCGTGAGCTGCATACTAACCGTTGCTTTAGATATGACCCTGGCTACCTGATTTATCCAATCAGTAAAATGTTCGAGAGTCGGATATGGTTTTATCTGTGTGGCATGTGATGTCCACTCTATTCTTTTCGTCAAAGGCATTTTGGACGTAAGCTCCTCTAATAATGTTGGATTCCCTAAATGCTGAACTGCATTGGCATTTTTTAAGTAAACCGTCAAATTCTGAACCTTAGTAGCAAACGGCACTAAACGCTCTAAATGGCTCTCAGGTATGCTAGGAATCTCTTTAGTTTTCAACAATTGACTTGTAATGAGAAGTTCAGGCTGACCATATTTAAATTCAAGTAAATCTATGATACTCAAAACATTTTGTGGATTTATAAGAAGGCTTTCAACATCCTCACGAGCTGCTCCTCTCAAACACTTTTGAAGCCTAAACGTATTTTCTAAGTTAGTGTACCCGTAAGCTAACGAGGATTCACGAAAAGTGGCAATGAAAACCGGCCATTCTTCAGGACGCCCACTAAACTCGGGTAAATCGTACAATTTTCGTGTAATCCCATGACTTGGAACTAGTTGCGAGTACAATCTGCTATTATTTACTTGATAAATAGATGAATCATGTGGTGAAGCAGCGATTGTACCGTTTAGTGTTGAATAGGTCAGAGATGGCCCATTAGGATAGCTTTGCGCACTTTGAGGTATGGCGTACAAACGTGGTGCAGTAGATGAAAAACTATACGTGGCAGCGGGAGGTGCGGGCAGAGACGACTGCATGGTTTGAGATGCCACAGGTGAAAAAAAATGAGATGCAGTAGCTGGCACAGGCGGCAAACTATGTGTGGCAGCAGATGTCTCATAGGACAAAATTGGTGTGGCGGCGGTTGGCGTTGGCGCCGAGTAATAAGGCGCGGCAGTTGCCACAGGCGGTAAACTATGTGGGGCAGCAGCTGTTGACACGGGTGGCAATAAATTTTGATGAATATCTGACACAGGCGGCAAACAAAATGCGGCAGCGGCTGTCAACCCGGGTGGCGTATTATAGTGACCAGCAGCTGACACAGGCGACAAACTATGTGTGGGAGCAGCTGTTGACACGGGTGGCGTAAAATCTTGAACAGAAGCTGACACAGGCGACAAAGTATGTGTGACAGCTGCCGTTGACCCGGGTGGCGAATAATAATGACCAGCGGCTGATGCAGGCGCGGAATTATGTATAACAAGACTTACCGATGATGTCTGTGGTTCTTGGGTGGTACTTGCGATCACTGGGTGGAAAGGGTGTCCATCGACGACTCTGTTTTTCAGCTGTTCTTGAAGCTGAGCGCGTTTGGATTCACTGTCGATTAATTGTTGAGTAGTGTGCAGTTGAATTTCCTCCATTTTCCTAAGGCGCTCCATCAATTCACCAATCAGCTTGTTCGTTGTGTCCTTCTGATCCAATTGTATTAATGTGTCGTTAGGGCTAGCATCACTTATTGAATTGGTTTCTTCTTCTGAGTCCTGTTCTGGCGTTGATGTGCCGGACATGTTGAATTTTAAGTCTGCCAAACGATCTCGAACTTTCTTCTGCTGTATGCGTTCGCTTTTGCGCATGGCTTTGAACACTTCTTAAGAAATGCGTACGTGACTTCAGACTCGCCGACAATGACGCTCCAAAACAACAAAATTGAAATAAAATTGTTCTGCTCACCAAAAAATGCCAACCAGATGAATAAAAACAAAAGAAATAAACCAAACTTCGTTTATTTCACTAAAAGAAAGCAATACATTAGTGCTAAATTAATTCCAATCAAAAAATCTTACATTTTGTTCTCTTCAGTTGAATTCAAATTAGAAAGTGCAAAAGAAAATGAAAATGCTTAATATAAACAGCGTTGCCAAATGTTATCGATAAATTGTAGTAGCTTTCGTGACTAGGGTTGCTGTGTCGTCGCAACAGGTACCGTTATCACATTTTGAACATTGCGTTGCGAGTTTAATAGAAAATAATTATAAATGCAAATTGAGTCATTTGCTGTTCGACTGTGACGAAGTAAACATCTAATTTTGTTCACACATAGAAAGTATATACAATAGTGAATAAGTAAGTATATAATAAGTAAGCACACAAAACTAGATGTTGTTTTATTTAATTATTTTTTTTAGTCCAAAATGCCACGTGGGACCGAACTTTCAGACGAAGAACAGGGTTTGATCAAGGGAATGAGTCATGCAGGCATGAAAATTGGCCGTATAGCTTCAGCTATGAATAGGCATCGCAATACAATTGCGAATTTTCTTAAAAAAATCTGAAAACTATGGTGTTAACAAGCGCTGTGACCGAACACCAGCTATTGATGACAGCACAAAACGTCACATTCAGCTGTTAGCGACTAACGACAACATGAGTTGCAAAAAAATAAAGGTAGAATTAGGTCTTCCTGTCACTAGACAGCGTGTACAACAAATAATAAGACAGGATTTAGGGCTGCACTATGAGGCGAAATTATCTAAACCAAAACTAACACAACGGCATAAAAATGCACATCTCGAATTTTACGAAATGTACAAATTTTAAGACGATGAGTTCGAAAAAGTTGTCTTTAGTGATGAGAAAAAATTTAACTTGGATGGTCCAGATGGCCATAACAAGTATTGGAGAGATATACGACATCCGCGAAAGACCTGCTTCAAGCGCAACTATGGTGGCGGGTCGCTCATGGTGTGGGCTGCGTTTAGCTCCAGAGGAAAGTCAAAAATTTGCTTCATACCGTGTAAAATGAATGCATAGATGTACATAACTTTGCTGCGATCTGATCGAGTTTGTTGGAGAATTGCATGGAGATAGTTGGTTATTCCAACAGGATAACGCGTCAATTCACGTTGCCCGGGCCACAAAAGAGTTTTTTGAGACACGAAAAATCCCGTTACTGCAGTGGCCAGCATTGAGTCCTGATCTTAATCCCATAGAGGATCTCTGGGGCATTCTCACTGCCAAGATATATGCGTATTCCAAGCAATATGACAGCCTTAAGGACTTAAAAAATGCAATTGTGGAGGAATGGGAGAAAATTGATATGACCACACTAAAAAAACTGGTGGAATCTATGCCTCGGCGGGTGCAGCTAGTGAAGATCCATAAGGGCTACATGATCCCGTATTAATAAAAAAATCATTATTTTAAATTACTTTATTTAAACAATAATTTATATAAAATTATTGTTTTGCACATACAAATGTTTTCTATGCAGTTTTGAAAATTTAATTAATTTTTGTTAAAAACAAAAAAAACTTAAAAAGTTTTGTTATGTTTTTTTATAGATCCAAAAAACAGAAACCAAATAAAAATAATATAATTTAAAGTTACCGTTTTTTTTTTATTAAAATTTAGTTTGAATGTATGCACATATAATTATTTTACCGGGGTATCAATATCTTTCAACATATTGTTCTGTAAATAATTGGTAAATGCATTTTCCATATTATTTATGTGATTTTGCAACAACAAAGTTTTTACATTAAATGGCAAAAATTGTAAATAAACTTCAAAGATTAATTTTGAGTTATTTTGTGGTGAGTATAAAGTATCACTTCCACATTCTAAAGTTTATTTTGTGTTCATTGTTTGTAAAATAACTCCTAGCTTTTTATGTAAATCTTCAATACTTATAGCCCTAAGGTAAGGTGTATAGGGAAGTTTAAGTAAGATTTTGGCTTATAGCGGCAGAGTTTGCCTTCGCTATACCTATATTCTTGCCGACTTGAACAAAGTTCAAGGCAAGAAGAGAATATTAATATTAAAACAAGGCAGAGATCTGCCGACTTGAATTAGTAGTTAAATTTGCAAGGAAAATTGTTTGCCAAGACCGGCTTTTTATATCTTTACAAAAACTGTTATACTTAAAATCTAGATATATAGTTAATCTATATTTACATATTAAAATACTTATTATTAATTTTGCGTTTCATTCTCCCACTTAAATAAGTATCCAAATTTCATATTTTGGGTTGACGAATGAAATTTAGGCACAGTCATAAAAATTGAGTGAGTATTGAAAACGCACTCAATTCCGATGCGGAGTGTCTACAACATTTGCATGCATTGAGTGCAGCGCACATCGATAGTGCAGTCTAAGCATATTTGTCACTCAATGCATTGCCGCTTGTTTACGAAAAGAATTTATGAAACGTAGGGTCGGCAGTGTGTACATGTATGGGCACACTACACTAACATTCATTGCGTCATTTTTTAAATTTAAAAATGTTGACTTAACACCAAATTCTTCTTTTCATTTATTTAATATATTCTCAAAAGTAGGTTCGTTAAGTTGATGAGTTACATTTAATGCTCGGCCTTTCATATTATTTGTTTATATGCTCGGCCTTTGGATATTATATGTTGTTCTTAGCAACAATGTTTATAAACTTTTCTTTTAAGAGTTTTTATTTTAAAGTTTTTAGAAGCATTAACAAGCAACAATATATATGTTCTTCGGTATAACACTTGCATAAGTATAACTCTGGTATATATAAGTATAACTCTGGTATGCATAAGCGAAGTTGACCGTTATAACTATTATAAATTGGAATCAAAAGCACTTTATAAGCATGTTTTGTTGTTGCATTTTTCTGTTCTAAAATTTTTGGAACACTCACAATGTTTTTAGCAATCTTAATTATTGCAAAGTATGTGTAGAATATGAACATAAGTCTTTTGTATAAATTTTTATCACTTTTTTGCAAAATTTTTAACATCAATTGCTTTAGAGTTCTTAACAGTCAGAGTTTAGTTAGTTTTATTAATGCTTTTTTTATCCTCGTCGCCACTTTTAGATTTCATTAATTTAAATAATTAACTAAAACCATTATTTTAATGTTTTATGTTTTTTACATAAGTTTTTTGTCTTTAGGTTATTTATAATTTGTTTATTTTTACATTGTATAATATATTTATTTAATTTATAAAGTTAACATTATCTAATTCTTGTTTTAAACATAACTATTTAATTTTTGCTTTTTACATTAGACATATTTTGAACTCAAACATGACGCTTACAAGTGAACCGGTTTACATACGAAACGAGATTAACCATTAAGTTAAAAAGTTAAACATATTCGAGCATCTAAGCAATGAGACGAAATCTTCAGAGATTAATGTTAATATCAATATTAATGTTTATGTTAAATATAATCAACGAGAGCGTAATGAGCAAATATGAGCGTAAAGAGCAAACATAACTTTCCACACTGACACAACGGAATGATACAGTGACAAATTTTAGAGACAGCAGAACAACAGAAACAAATACAACGCCACACAACAAAATAACAGAAACAACAACAACACAAATTTCATTCAACGCACAAGTTATACAAATAACAGACAAAACCAGAATAGTCACAACAACAGGTATAACAATTTCAACAATAATATAACAAAATTTAATAACAAATGGCATCAGACATTATAATAATCAAAACGATAATAGGAACTCTGATTATAATCAAAGCCGTAAGTTCTATACAAACAGAAATTCTAGCAATCGAAATAATAACAATAACCAAATTTAATTCATGAACGACAGCATACCGGGAAACGACGATCACTCGGAGATCACGAGAGAAGATCATCCGGGGCAGCGAAACTAAAAATATACAACGTATCGAATAACACTGCTAATTACATATTTATAAAATGCAATAATATAAAGAAAAGCTTAAAATTTCTACTATAATATAATATAGTAGATAGATATTTAATTAGGATAACACTACTAATTACATATTTATAAAATGTAATAATACAAAGAAAAGCTTAAAATTTCTAATTGATACAGGTGCGGATATTTCAATCTGCAAAATTGAAAACATAGCAATGCAAACTAACAGGTATTACAGATAACGAAATCCTAACACTAGGAACAGTAAAATTGGAACTCGATTTTCAATACCGTATAGTACCCCATATATTTCATGCAATAGATAATAATTTTCCAATAGGAACAGACGGCATAGTAGGCAGAGATTTTTACTCAAAATAAATGTGCAAAATAGACAACGAAACACAAACATTGACTACATTACTAGACGATATGGACGTCATAGTAAACTTACACGTTAATAAACATGCATGCGACGTCATAAGAATACCACCAAAAACAGAAATAATACACCCCATTTTTTTAAACTTAAAAGAAATTCAAAAAGGAATTGGCAATAAATATTCAATAATACCAGCAAAAACAAATGTCATATCAAACTGTTTAACACGACTAGAAATGTTAAACACGATGTAGAAGTAAAAATAACTAAATTCTCACCAAAAATGCAATCACTCTCAAACTACGTACAAGTAAATTTAAACAAATGACAAACGATTTAAAACACTACTTCGAGAATTAAACATAAACACAAGTCACCCTTTTAAGAAATTACCAAATATTTTTCACTCAGAAAATGAACAACTAACAGTAAACAATTTCTACACTCACTACACTCTCTACAACTGATAATACACCAACCTACATATAGAACTACAGATTACCTCAAACTCATGACGAAGAAATATATAGACACATGAAGGAATTATCAAAAAACGATATCATAGAACACTCAATTAGTCCTTACAACGCATCATTATTACTTAAAAAAATAAATAACTGGCCATTTCAGTCCTTGAAAGGACTTTGACCTAGTTTCTTATGATCAATTGTGTTGTGCGTGTTATTAAGTTTGTACACAATTGACCGAGAACCGGATCTACGGGCTTAACGCCGAATAGGAACGGCGATGAACAGAATTTTTCTTGTTCTCAAGAAGCTTTACATGGCATTTTCTCTGAGGTTTGCCATTGTCTGCAGAGAGGTGGCGGCCGTACAGAAAAATTATTTCAATTCAAATAATTTTCTGTCGCTGCTGGGGTTTGAACCCGGGTCTCCACTTTCGTTGACATGGAGGCACTTTATCCAACTACGCCACGGTCGCCACACTAGTACCCATCATTATTACTAGTACCCAAAAAATCCAGCGACGACACTAAATAATTACGATTAGTTGTCGATTTCACTTACTAGAATAGATGATATATTGGACAAATTAGGATGAGCAAAATATTTTTCTACACTTAGCATGACTAAAATCAAGACCACTGTTTTTTCAACAAACGACGGTCACTACAAATTTAGAAGAGTACCTTTTGGATTGAAAATATCCTCAAACAGTTTGCAACGCATGCTTACTTCATCATTGACGGGTTTAAGCTCAGAAGCATTCTTATATGTTGACGAAATTATAATATTCGCATGCAGCTTACAGCTTCACAATGACAATCCCATTAAAGATTTGACAGACTTTCAAAATATCATTTAAAACTGAATTCTGAGACCGGAAGTAGTATATTTAGGACATTTAATTACACAAGAAGGTATCAAGACAGACCCTTCAAAGTATGACAAAATTAAAAGCTTTCCTATACCAAAAAACGCAGACGACGCACAGTGCGCTTTTTTTCGATTTTAAGATGACAAAAGTTTTTTTTTTTTTAAATTTAACAAAAATATATTTTAAAAACAAATTTTTTGAGCTCTAGGCCAATCATGTTGACAACAAGACAACATGAAGAACAAAGAAGGCAACAACCAACAACAACAACAACGGCTCTGTATAGAGCAAATCACACAGCTTGACTATACAGACTGTTTCATTGGCCGCTACACCAACTCATCAGTAGCCTTTGTATGACTTTACACTGTGATCCTCTCAAGCTACTTAGGTTCTACTTATACTGCCTGCCAATTATGCCGAGAAAGTTACCCAGAATTTATTTTTGGCAGAGAACGCTTGAATTTTTGTAACTGAGTTCTTATCTACTTTTGATGCAAACTGTACCGAGGTTACCTAGATCGTATCATACTTTTAGGCATAGCCTTAATTCATGTGCATCTTCGAAATTCGATCACAGCGGTTTACTGCTATCAGAGCATATTGAAGTTGTTGTTATTTTTGCTGTGTAGCTCCTCCCTTTTTCCACACTTCCATTTTTAGGGTTCAGTTAGTTTAACTGATGGTACACCTAAGATGGTGTGGAGACCATTTTTGTTATGAAAGACATTGTTGTTTATGTGATTAACACACAACTAGTTATTTTCTTAACATTTTTACGGGCGTGCTCTCCCAGAAATTTTTATACAGAGTCGTTGTTGTTGTTGTTGGTTGTTGCCTTCTTTGTTCTTCTCGGCCTAGAGCTCAAAAAACTTTGTTTTCAATATAAATAATGAAAGGCCGCATTCAAATATTAAGATTATATTTTTTTTCGACAGATAATTGATGAAATATTATGGAAATGATATTATGAAATTGATGCTCTCTTCTGATATTTTTATGGAATTTTTGAACGTCGAAACTTTTTTTGAACAAAAGAAGCGCATTCCAAGCTAAAAAAGTAAAGCAATTTGAAACATTTATTACTTAGAAGAAAAAGCATATATTTAAATTTGGGTTTTTATGTATTTTTTGCTGACTTAATTACCATTGAATTTGTAATAAAAAAAAAATATTAAAAAACAAAAATTAGAAAAAACGTGGAAGTATGTCTCTAAATTTATTAAGCAGTTTTTATTTTACTAAAATGTAGTGGAAAAAATCTAAAAAGTAAAACCTAATTACAATCGAATTATTATTATTTCATAAAATATAGTATATCTGCCTTATGTTTCTTAAAAAATTGACTGCGCAAAGTTGTGCATAAGAAAAAACACTTCATTTAAAAAAACGCTTAAAAACCAAGTTTTCCTCAAAACGCACTAATTTTCAAGACAACTTCTGTTATTGAACTAAAAGATGTTTGTGAAAGATGTCGTGCTTGTATTAAAAAAGGTACTTAAAATTAGTACGATATATTTTTGTTTTCCCCCGCGTATTGCCATGTTTCCGTCTGACCGATTGTCTGTCCGTTATGGCGATTATAGCTCTTATGTTGATGCGATCTTAATGAAATTCAAATATCAAAAAAAAATAGCTTTTATCAAAAAAATATAGGTCGATGTCGTAAGTCAGCCCATTCGGATGAAAACCACGCCTACTTCCCATACAAAATGACTATATAAAAATTACCAATGAATTCTTTTGGTCTTTCGCCATTACATGCCTGGATAAGGTTCATGGAATGTTTGCTTCATATAGCTTATAAGAATATGCCAAAGCAAAAAAGGTGGAAACTCGAATGATGGAAACACTGCCAGAAAGTTTTCACACAATTAATTAATACAACATTTTCACACAATTTTAGAGTGCTTAGGGTGTGGTTTACCCATTGATTCCAAGGCGTTTGGAATTTATGCCACTGAAACTAGAAATGTCTACTTAGCTCACTACGCGTTATATTACATGCCAGTCACAGTTCATAAAGCAAATAATACGGCTTATTTCATTACTTTTATAGTGATTTAATTTATAATTTGTAGGTTCTCTGCCATGGTGAATGAATAATATATTCATGTATATTGTCTATTGGCCAGCTCTCCGAAGAGGGTCAAGAAGCCAGAAATAAAGACAGTAAATTTTTTACAAGAAAAAAATCAAGAACAGATACAAATTTTGACCTTATTCATAGATTGCTGTTTGCATCCGATCCATTTATAAATTACACGGTGTAACAGTGAAAATAAACTCGGATGGAGACATAGTAGAGGTTGTAGGTCTGGTTGAACATAAGATAACTGCATACCTGGTTTTTTTAATATACCCTCAAAATCGGGATTTGTGGTCAAAAAACCGATTTTAGGTAGGTACATGTATAGTTTGTTATGTAACTCCGTTATATCTAGCTCAATTTTAAAAATTTAAACATTGATAAAAAGAAGAAAAATATACCATTAATATAATATATCGACAAATTTTTTAAAAAAAGAATTGACAAAGTTACAGGTAAAATCATATGAAAATTTCTCATTTCTTTTTAATTTTTTCAACTTTAACAACGTTTTGTTAACAAATTTTGTTTTGTGGCACTATTAGTTTTAGCATGATTCTGAAAGCCTGTTAAATTTTGCGTACAATAAGCTATAGTTTACTTCATTTGACTGAAATACACATGCACTATCGAATTTTTAGTATTCGTAATAAAATACAAAAAAATTTTTTTGTTTTTCTAAAAATGTTTATTTCACTTTTTTCGTTAATATATATTATCATCGGTTTCACGTTTTAGGGACCAGCAGTAGTCTGCCAACATGTTTATGGAATTTTTTCCCTGAAAACCGGTTTCTATAGCTTCCATCTCCTGGTGGAACCTTTCTCCTTGTTCATCACTAAACTGCCCAAGGCTTTCCGGAAAAAGTTTATATGGGAGTGCAAAAATGCAAAATGTTTACATGTTTGATTGACATATTGCAGCCCATTTCTTCGTAGGCACTTAAAAATTCATTTACAACATCTAAGTAATTTCGAATCTTCCTGTTGCCGAGGAAACAAATGCATAACGAAATAAAACTGTTACACTAAGGGAAATAACGCATATTAACATTATCCACGCCTGAGCATATATTTCATTTAAATATTTACGTGGATAAATCAAATATTTTCCTCACAACTCGTTTTTTCCCGTATTTAAATTTTATTTATGCCACACACTGACACACATATTCCATACAGCTGCCAAGCAGCCGCCAAGCAGCAGCAGCATCGCACTGAAACAGAGTTTCTTCGCACCAGCAGTTGCAGGTTTTATAGTTCTCATTTAGTTAATGTTTCAAGAGTAATATATTATGGATATTTGGCAAATATAATTTGTGAGTGCGGTGGTGAGTGCGATGCATGGTGAATTCATGTAAAGTGGAGTGACAACTCGGTATTTTTTCAAGAATATCACTCCACTCTACATGATTTCATCATGCATCGCACTCACTACCGGACTCACAAATCATATTTTCACAAAAAGAAAATAAAATATACCACTAAATGGCGTTTGATATGGACGCAGCTCGTGGTCAATATTCAAATAAATTATTTTTCGATTTCAATATTTTTATATAAATTTTCCTTAAATGCGATAGTTTTATTTTCAAATAGTAAATATTTGAAAGATATTAAAATATATTCGTGCATAATTTTAATATATTTTTATTCATTCTGTTTAAATATTTTAATATTTTATTTAATTAAAAAAGTATTTAAATAAATTTTAAATATTTACGTGGTTGATAAGTAAATGCGTTATTGGTACAAAAATGACTCGCTTTTTGGATAAATTAAAAAAGTTTTTGGATAAATTTAATATTTTTTTCCCTTAGTGTACAAGCTCTTTTTTTCAACTGGATTTAATTTAGAAACGAAATCAGTGTCCAAGAAAATTTTCTGAATTTGTGGGCCCACAAATAAATCTTGGAATAACCGAAATGAATAAATAACTTTTATAAAAGATTTGAACGTGCAGGATACTTTCTTTGATTTTGGCCTCACTTAACCTAGGAAACGCTGCAATCAGATGACGAAACGCATCGCCGTTAGTGTTTATTTTCTTGACAAACTTTTTCATATAACCTAATTTTAAATGAAGAGGCGCTAGGATTACATTTTCAGGTCGCACAGTGGAGTATTCAAAACATTTGTTTTGCCAACTTGAAATGAAGCACGCTGTGGCCACTCCTTTTGCTTATATTTATTAGTCGCACGACTATCCCATTCGCAAATAATGCAAGGATACTTGGTATTCCAAACAGTATTGTTAGAGCCTTTAAGTCGGCGACATACATATATCAGAATTTAACATATCAAGAATCACACAAAAAGTTTTTAAATAAATCATGCTCTTGCAAGATCCCTCAATAAACAAACGCCATTCATTCGGAGCGTGTTTGTGGTTCAAAACTGCAAACTGTTCCGTCACATCCGGGCAATACACTAGCTTTATGATAATATATATAAACGAAAAAGGTAAAAAAACATTTTTAGAAAACAAAAAAATTTTTTTGTATTTTATTACGAATACTAAAAATTCGATAGTGCTTTTGTGTTTCAGCCAATTGAAGTAAATGATAGCTCGTTGAACGCAAAATTTAACAGGCTTTCAGAATCCTGCTAATACTAATAGTGCCACAAAACAAAATTTGTTAACAAAACGTTGTTGAAGTTGAAAAAATTAAAAAAAAATGAGAAATTTTCAAATGATTTAACCTGTAACTTTGTCAATTCTTTTTGATTAAAAACGGTCTGTATATTTTATTAAAGGTATATTTTTCTTCTTTTTATCAATGTTTAAAGTTTTAAAATTGAGCTAGATATAACGGAGTTACATAACAAACTATACATGCACCTACCTAAAATCGGTTTTTTGACCACAAATCCCGATTTTGAGGGTATATTCAAAAAACTAAGTATGCAGTTATCTTATGTTCAACCAGGCCTACTACCTCTACTATGTCTCGAGGCAAGTTTTTTGATTTTTTTTCATTTTGTAACACCGTGTTATTTAAGGCAACCACCTAAATATAAAAAATAACTCCAAATGTGGCGTCCGTGGCGTAGTTGGTTAAAGTGCGTGGCCGCTATGTCAACGAACGTTGGAGACCCAGGTTCGAACCCCAGCAGCGACAGAAAATTATTTGAATTAAAATAATTTTTCTGTACGGCCGCCACCTCTCTGCCGACAATGGCAAACCTCAGAGAGTAATTAAAATGCCATGTAAAGCTTCCTGAGAACGAGAACATTCCGTTCATCGCCGTTCGGAGTCGGCGTTAAGCATGCCGGTCCGGTTCTCGATCAATTGTGTACAAACTTAATAACACGCACAACACAATTGATCATAAGAAGCTAGGTCAAAGTCCTTTCAAGGGTTGAAATGGCCAGTTATTTATTTTATTTTTTAACTCCAAATGTTCTAGGTCTTTTAAAATCGTGAGTGATAGTTCTGATTTAAAATAAACAGAAAATAACACAATATTAAAACCTTTTGACGTGACGAAGTTACGTTTTACCGCGCAGGTTTCCAAAAAAGTTAAAAAATTAATTTTTTTCAAAATTCATCGAAGTTGCATTGACTTGTTACCCGCTGAGTATAATAGCTATTATTTAAACAATGGTACGACCGTAAAGGTTAATTCTTTGACTTCATTACAAAAACAAAACAAAAATTCAAAATGCCATCGGGATGCCGTGGGAGCTATTTAAGCAAAGCAACTGAAAATTTGTTACATCGAATTA